>CM050165.1:14209139-14524139 GCA_027410445.1 Discoglossus pictus | reverse complement strand
GTCCAACATGAGTAGTCTTGAACCAACATGAGAGGATGAGAATCAGCAACATGAGAGGATGAGAATCAGCAACATGAGAGGATGAGAATCAGCAAAATGAGAGGATGAGAATCAGCAACATGAGAGGATGAGAATCAGCAACATGAGAGGATGAGAATCAGCAACATGAGAGGATGAGAAATCCCCACTATAAAGGAGAATACCAAGGTTGGGAAAGAACTTGGCATGGCTTCAGTTTTCATCTAGTAGTCATATTCCTCCCTTCTGGTGTGCTACCTTGTGGTGAAGGGGCCTATGTACTTTAATGAAGCTGTGAGCTATACCATGTAGGGTCACACAAGATGGGCAGGTCATAGCAGAGAAGTCAGACAAATTGTGGTCCATTGGAGAGGGAACTGGAAACGTACTGCTTATTGCTCCAAGAAAGTCTTATGGATAAGCTGGGGGATGGTCTGGGGAATATTTTTGGGCATTGTCTGGGACCGCTCATATGTCTGGAAGGCACTCTCAACCGATTGGGTTATCTATTAATCAATACACCAATACCTATTGACTGTCTTCCTTGGACTGAATGGGATTTTCCCATGTCATATGTTTGGAATTGTCCGGGAGTGGTTGGCGGAGCACGACGAAGACTTCCAAGTATTTCCCTGGCCTCCAAATTCCCTGGACATGAACTCCATTGAGCACCTGTGGCACCATCTTGTGCAGTCTGCATGATTCCAGATACACTTGCCAACCTTCCGGCATCTTATTAACTAACTGCCACGCCGTCTAGCTGCTGTCCATGCTGCACACAGAGGTTATTCAGGATAATTTAATACAGCAAGTCAGAGGACACATGAAATGTGGTACAATGCTTTACAGTACCCTTATATTTGGTATTAAAAATACATGCTCTTGACTTTTTCAATTTCCAAATATCTTTTTCCCAATACTGAGCTGTACCTAAATCTTCTTGGGTATGTCTTAATAAAACTTCCAATAAGCAGACTCAATTACTTGGACAAAAAAAGTTATTGCACAGCAAATAAAGATAAAGTTCTGGATATAGCCGTCTGGCTTACTTTGGATGGCGGAGCGTCAGTGTTATTGAATAAAGTTCATTGATATTTTATTTCCAAAATGTTAACTTACATGAAATTCCACTGAACAGAAATTCGAGTCCAAGAAGTAACATCTATATAACAATTAAACATACAATAGCGTCTAGTTGTGTATATAATACAAGCACAATGACAAAGGCTTGGCTAGGATTAGTAAGAAAGTCCGTCCGTAGCCACTGATCCCTTTTTTATTTGACCATGTCTTTGATGCGGAGAGTTCACATCTCAGATACTTGTCCTGAAGAGGAAAGGTGAAGTCTTGGAGGATCATCCCAAATAATAGAAGGCTTGTGCAAATAAAGGAAGGATCTCAGAATATCTCAGAATATTGCAGGATTTATCTTTTCACTATTTGATTGTACTAATACAACCACTAATATTGAATCTAGGTTTATTAACTGAACCTACAAATACCGCACTATCAGGGTGAAAAGCAATAGTTTCAGGGACAGAAAAGTGTCCCTAGTATGATGTTTTATTTAAAAAAAACTTCCTTAAGGCAGATAATATTAAAAGTTTAATAATATCAATAGGAATATTATTATTTTAGATTTATTATTAAAGTAATACTCATTGAAATTGTGTAATTTCCTAATTATTACTAAGCAAATAGATTAACAGTCTGTCAGCTTCTGGAAATGCCCACCTTGTTGTGGACTGGAAGCCGAGGATTTGGGTAGCTAGGCTAAGTCCCTAGGCCTGAGATTCCATCCATCCATCCTGTTCCTCAAAGCTGTGTATGTATAAAGCAGGCATATGCTAAAAGGGGGATTGGAATAAAAAGTGAAAATGCATTGTGGACTCATTTGCATGTCAGTTCCCAGAGTGCAGTTCAATAACTGCGTTTTTGGGAATTGTTGGCAGGAAAAAAAAATGTAACTTAATTTTTGGCTTCCAAATGTGAACACAGATAAACTATTTATTTACTCCATGGTCCATAGAAAATGCTGGCAGATCCTAGTAAGCTATAGGTAGCCAGCAAAGGATTTTTTTTATGAGCCGCATGTACAGCCTTATTAAATTGCAATTCAGAAAATTCTATAGGGCTCTATATAAGCACATAGCGTATTGTTTTTTCAGAAGTTTTTAGTTAGTGATCTTTTATCCAAAAGCAAGGTCTTCACTAACTAAAAACGTCTGTAAAAAAATATGCAATTTCCTATATAGAGCCCTATTCAATTGGCTGAATCGCAATTTAATAAGGCTGGTAATCTCTATAATAATTTTTACGTATGAAACTCACATGTAAAACATTAGCAGGAAAAACATAATTGAGGGCCTATGTTGGTTTTGTAAATTGAGTGCTGTAGGAAAATAATGTGTATTTCATAAAACTTCACAGAAGATAATGTACTATCCGGCAAGTGTTATAATTGGACCATTCCTCACCTCTCCATTTTCCGATAGGGGATAATACATCTCATTGTACTCTCTCTGGTACAATTCTCAGTAAGGAAATGATTCCTGTTTGATATTTTATCCCGATACAACTTCATAATTTAGGCGCCAACTACTTTATGCCATCTGTTGGATTCACCTTTCATTATGTTAGCCTGGACTTTGCCAACAGTAACATCCTAGGTTTAGGAGAGAAAGCTTGGCGCCACTTCAGAGGCATTCAAATGACTTCATATCCATCTCTCCCTGTGGTACCTTCATGGCATTAGATGGAAAGATGCCTACTAATTTGCCACCTGTTTGTCATTTACCCTATAACATCAATTATTCTGGAAGATATTGATTTTGCTAAATTGTTGTCTCTCATCAAATTTTGAACCACAGTAAATTGTGAAGTCAACATGTTGCACGGCTTCTTTGCTGGTTTCCACTTTTTCTTATATGCTGGAGGAATTCGAAAAGCTTTTATTCAAGAGGATGTCTGTCTTGTAGATTTAAGGATCCATGTTTGCGTGCAAGGAGGAGCAATAGGCACATAACATCATCTGAGTCAGTCCAGTTTGACGAAGTGGAGATCAGTCTTACCTGGATGACAACTCACGGACAGACATATGGAGGAAGGGACAGAAAGTAATGTCCGTTATTATATTATACAATGCAAGTCTATTTTTAATGTACAGTATTTCTAATAAAATATTGTAAAAGAGAGTACTACAAGGTCCCTTTCTTTTTTTTCTCTGAACAGAATATAATGAGAGGGAAATAGAGCCCAATAAGGAAATATTATATATAATAGTGACACAAAGAGACATGGTGCTCCTCTAACGTGAATTGAAACACCACCCCATAAGCAAGCATAATGGTAAGCAAGTTATGGAAGCAATTCTCATTATTCCTTTGTTACCCTTTGTTGTTTTAGAAGATTAAAATGAGAAGCAGTACCTCTTTATCCAAAATAACTATTCAGAATGACTTTATGTAATTGAGTATATTCAGATTTTTTTTAACATAAACTGCTGTTATATATCACTATAATCCATAGTGCACATAAATTGGATAACAAGTTGTAATCTGTAGTGATGTCCCGAACAGTTCGCCGGAGAAGTATTCGCGGCGATTTTCGCATGTACACGTTTGCATCGAACGGCGAACACATGCGATTTTTGGTCCGCCCCTTATTCTTTATCATTGAGGAAACTTTGACCCTGCACCTTACAGTCAGCAGACACATTCCAGCCAATCAGCAGCATACACTCCCTTCCAGGGCCTTCCATCTGAAGGACAGCCTCCATTTTAGAATCATTCTGAAGCTACATTCGTTGAGAGAGGACATATATTCTACCTGCTGCTGATTTAATAGGGAAATAGATAGCCAGGCTGTGTATTTAGCTTTCACTACACACCTGAAGGACTCATTTGATATCTGCTGCAAGGACAGCAACCCAAAAGGCCCTTTTTAGGGCTAGAACATCATTCATTTTATTTTATTATTTTTTTCTGTGTAATCTAATTGCATATGCCTGCCTGCTAGCGTGTGTGTGAGGCCTATTGCATCTACTCTGCCAACTTTTGCCAGTGCACAGTGACACTCATATCTAGTGCCACCGTAGTGTGCAGTGAAATAAAACAACACTTTTTTGACTGTAATTGATTGAATATCAGTTGCCTGCCTACAGGCGTGTGTGTGAGGCCTATTGCACCACTCTGCCAACTTTTGCCAGTGCACAGTGACACTCATATCTGGTGCAACCATAGTGTACAGTGACATAAAACAACCCTTTTTTATTGTAATCGATTAAATATCAGTTGCCTGCCTACAGGCGTGTGTGTGAAGCCTATTGCATCTACTCTGCCAACTTTTGCCAGTGCACAGTGACACTCATATCTAGTGCAACCGTAGTGTACAGTGACATAAAACAACCCTTTTTTGACTGTAATCAATTGAATATCAGTTGCCTGCCTACAGGCGTGTGTGTGAAGCCTATTGCATCTACTCTGCCAACTTTTGCCAGTGCACAGTGACACTCATATCTAGTGCAACCGTAGTGTACAGTGACATAAAACAACCCTTTTTTGACTGTAATCGATTGAATATCAGTTGCCTTCCTACAGGCGTGTGTGTGAGGCCTATTGCATCTACTCTGCCAACTTTTGCCAGTGCACAGTGACACTCATATCTAGTGCAACCGTAGTGTACAGTGACATAAAACAACCCTTTTTTGACTGTAATCGATTGAATATCAGTTGCCTGCCTACAAGCGTGTGTGTGAGGCCTATTGCATCTACTCTGCCAACTTTTGCCAGTGCACAGTGACACTCATATCTGGTGCAACCGTAGTGTACAGTGACATAAAACAACCCTTTTTTGACTGTAATCGATTGAATATCAGTTGCCTGCCTACAGGCGTGTGTGTGAAGCCTATTGCATCTACTCTGCCAACTTTTGCCAGTGCACAGTGACACTCATATCTGTTGCAACCGTAGTGTACAGTGAAATAAAAGAACCCTTTTTTTTCTGTAATCGATTGAATATCAGTTGCCTGCCTACAGGCGTGTGTGTGAAGCCTATTGCATCTACTCTGCCAACTTTTGCCAGTGCACAGTGACACTCATATCTAGTGCAACCGTAGTGTACAGTGACATAAAATAACCCTTTTTTGACTGTAATCGATTGAATATCAGTTGCCTGCCTACAAGCGTGTGTGTGAGGCCTATTGCATCTACTCTGCCAACTTTTGCCAGTGCACAGTGACACTCATATCTGGTGCAACCGTAGTGTACAGTGACATAAAACAAACCTTTTTTGACTGTAATCGATTGAATATCAGTTGCCTGCCTACAGGCGTGTGTGTGAGGCCTACAGCGCCTACTTTGCCAACTTTTGCCAGTGCACAGTGACACTCATATCTGGTGGCACCTTAGATTGCACGCGCAGTGCCCCAAATTTGAAGTGGGAGGACTGACCAAGCATCTTTTTCCATCTGCATGTTCCAAAAATCAATGCCATATACACGTCCCCTAATAGTAGACGTAACAGGGATTAAACCGATAGGAATAGTACGACTTAACAGTACACACCTTATAATAACGCAGACAGAGGCAACGCAGAGAGAGGAGTCTGAAGAAGAGGATTTAGAGGAGGAAGGTGGCTTTGAGGAGGTGGAAGACCAAACACAGCAGGCGTCCCAGGGAGCTTGTTGTCACCTTTCGGGGACCCTTGGTGGCTGGGTGGAGGAAGAGACCTTCAATGACATCATTGAGGACAAGAAACGGGACATGGCTAGCTTGGTATCCAACTTTGTGCAAATGGGGAGTTTGCGGTTGTGCAAATGGACTGTTTGCGGTGCATTAAACGGGGAGATTGGTCTGTTACTGTGAAGCAGGTGTAACCCTTACACTACCTGATCGATACAACATCATACCTGATGTTTTAAAGCATGTTATTCCAAACAATTTAGTAATGTTAGGTGATTTATGCCCTTTATGGCTTAAAACCAGACTCTGCATCAACTATGTAATTTTCCGTGGGAGTTTTGCCATGGATCCCTCTCCGGCATGACACAGTCCTGGTGTTAGTCCCCTTGAAACAACTTTCCCATCACTATTGTGGCCAGAAAGAGTCCCTGTGGGTTTTGAAATTCGCCTGCCCATTGAAGTCTATGGCGGTTCGCCGATGTTTGTCCGTTCGCGAACATTTGATGGAATTCGCGTCCGCGGATCGCGAACCGAAAATTTGATGTTCTCGACATCACTAGTCATCTGAGATAAGAATAACACTGGAAACAGCAAGAAAGAAGCCACCTGGTTGTTGTTATTGCATGCGGTTTTATTTGTGCATAAATGTTACTTGAGGTGGCATTTATCTTTTTATGAAATAAAATCTTATCATGAAATATTATTTAGAAGATTATTCAGTCATTCCTATATTAATTTTATGGTTCCAAAATGAGAGTAACTATATAAGTGGTTATCAACAACAAGGCAAAATTGGTACACTTAAAAGGGTAAAGAGACAGTGATAAAAGATAAACATATATAGTGTTAACAATATAATAGAATATTAAATCAATAAATCAGAGTCTTTTGTCTGGAGAGTATTTGATATTTTTCATATTTTAAGTATCAGAGGGGTGACCAAGTGACTTTTTATACTTTTAACTAATAGAAAAAATAAATAGCAATAAACAAACAAACATCTGCATGAACAGTTTAACTATACCGGTTTTTGACCTGTCTAGCCCTAGAGCAGCTAATCTAATCTCAGGTAAAACAAAAGAAAGCAGGCTCTCTGTACACAGTGCAATTTCCCAGTACTTGTACAGTCCTTTGTGGCACAATATTGTGCTTCCTCTTTTGCTTACCCTTTTTCAGGTAAAGCTCTGTATATGTGATGTCTCTCATGTAAATGGGTGGAGTACTGGCCCACCCTTCTCTCCAAATTCTACCCCAGGGACCCTTAGCATGCTATTTGGTGTCTTCTTAATCTATGAACAACATAAAAAGTCTACTTCACGGGGCTATATTATACAGTCTGTTTAAATTGAACCTTTTCTTGCAGTTTTTAACAGGCAGTTTGTGATCCAAACAGACTTCTTCTCCTCCCAATACTGCTTGTCTCCATTGTGTTTGTCACAGTACTTCCAAGTGTAAATGCTGCTTTCTTTAAGGAAAGACCTATCTCCTCTTTCATACTCACTTAAGGTCCTTATAGCATCTCCTGCATGATTTCAGGTGCATCTACTGATTGTACTGAAGCGTGTTTAGCAACGTCAGTTCAGGACTGACAAACTGCTTTGCTTAGCCTCAGGCTAACATAGCATGTACCATTTTGTCATCGTGGGAAAGTTAAGGGTTAGTCAATATTTAAACAAAACAATGTAATCATTATGGCAGCACTTCTACTGTACAACGCTACTCTCAGCTGCTCTTCATATACAATCTAAAATTTTCAGTAGAGCACATTATTGTACCATATAGATAATCTGATAATCTGTTGCCTGGGGATTCTAAGAATTGAGGTCCTTTTCCCTTCAATTCACGTTATTAATTTTGAATCTCTAAAAAAAAAATGAAATATGCAGACAAGAAGCACATTTCAGTCAATTCAAGCAGAAATGTGATATTCTTTCTCCGAGGCATTCCGACTTCCTGGAATTAATCATTTAAAGAATATTATGCATTGGCAAATGGTGACCTTATCATAATAAACTATCTAAATGGACATCTGCCTCTACATATAATAGAATTAATTTAACTATGGAAAATCTCTTTAAGTATAACTCTCTAAAAATATATATTTTTTTATCTGGAAGGATATTCCTTACACTACAACCTTGATTGTCACCACAATTCATCCTAATGGTAACCAACATGAAATTTAGGGGAACAACTGTTTTCTTGACTTGGCAAGCAAAATAAAATGACCTAGGTATATGTATAATTTTATATAACAGAAGTTTTAGTATTACTCCTTAATTTGCTGAATTTGTAATAGTTTTCATAAAACTGGATTATACTTCCAATGATTTTCTCCCAATTATGAAACTTCAATTTTTTTATGAAACTTTTTTATTTCCAAATAAGTCTTTTTTTTAATTAAAAGTCACCTTACCATTGCATAAAACAGAAATAGTGAGAAAGGGAATTGTTAGATCATTTTATAGCACATGGCACCCTTCCCATCTAAGCCATATCAAATCATATCCGTCAAAAATAGCCAGCATAGAATGTGATGCTGAATACATTAAGAAATGTATCTACAACTGATCTTCTTAGATGAGACAGCAAGGATCCAGAGTCTAACTATAAAAGAATAATGGATATGATGGGTGTTCATGCAATGAAAATTAAAAGTCAGTCTTTTGGAAAACTTTTGCAGGAGCCCATTAGACTAGATATGTTTGCCCAAAGTTCACTTAAGAAATGTTCGGATTTTGAGATTCGCTATCTTTATATGGAAATAGCTGATGACAGCTATGTATAAAATACAGAAAAAAATGTCACAACAACTATTCTTACAGAGGCTTTTAAGACTACGAAGTCCTTTGTTCTGTTAAAGAAAATGCGTTCCCATTGTAGTTTAATATAAGTGTTTTTGTCATTTTGATGTATTCAAAGCCAGAGCTTTCTCAAGAACCGAAAACAACTAGAAAGTTAAAATAATTTTATTCAATACTAGAAAAGCAACAACTGACTTATAATAGGTTAGTCAACACGGTTATTTTTCTATTTATTTATAATGTACTTGTCAAATATTGAAACATTTAGGTATTTAAAGGACCACTCTAGTCATTTATTTTCTTTCTATTCTTTCAAATAACAACACTTTATAGTACACAAAATGCTTTTACAAGGTAAAAAATAAACACAGCCTTTACGTATGTAATATTGTAAGTATTATTTACTGTGGGATACCATTTTTCTTATTAGGTTATTTCTTGCAACTTTCAACTTGACAGGGAGTATCCTTGTAAACCAGTTGTCATGATTTCATTATTTAAGGACTCATATTGTCAGTGGTTTGTGAGTATGTCCAAGGGAGCATGACATTGTTGCATTGGGATTATGAGTTATTGTGCGGTTATATGTTGCCTGTACATGGTTATTATGTATCCTAGGTATAATATATTATGAGGGAAAAATGTTATATAGAACATAAGTGGAATTGGTAGAAATGCTCTGCATAGAAGTTAGCTGCAGATCTTGCACACTCAAACATGCAGACCTTGGGTCAAGACAGATGCATGTGCTTCAAGTGGTCCTGGGCAAACACTTGAGTTTAACATAAAGGTTTGTTCACTAGATATCTAATGAATGTGATCTCAAGAGCTTTGATAGCCCAAGGTTGCAAGCCAGATGGTCTGACATCACACATACACTCACTTAAGAGATAGCCATAAACAATGGGATCTCCACAGACACAGAGGCACCATAACTCCAGGGGGTCTACAGCTTGTCCCCTCCCAACTATCAGTGCAGGGAGCAGAGCAAAGGGACACGTGTCTCTCCTGAGAGCTAGAAGCCAAGTGAATTAGGTAGCCACACCTAGTGGGCGGACCTGGGAGGAGTCTCATCTTTTCCACGGTGTAACACTACGGGATTGGCCAGAGGCCATTAGGGGCTGACCTCAGGTAGCCCCTCCCTCTACTATGTTGTAAAGAGTTTATATATGTGTGTTTTCCAAATAAAGGTTGAGAGAGATAGTTTCACATAAACAAGGTGTGAGTATTTCTGTGTCTTGTATCCTGACTTGGGGAGTGGTCTTGCTATGGGCCACTAAGTAACCGGGATCCAGTATTCTCTGCCTGTAGCTGTTGGGCCTTGCCCTCTTCAGAGGCCATCTTTTGTGCCACAGAGAACAGGAACTACATGATTCTGCTGGGGTAGGTTTGAACTAGGTTCATATCAAGCCCCCAAGAAGAAGCAGATCGTGACACCAATGAGTTTTGTGTTTGTAGCCACCACATTCTCATTGGGCAGAAAGAACTTTAGTTGTTGTTGTTCAGTCCTTCAGTCATGTCCAACTCTCAGTGACCATACGGAAACAGTGGGCAATGCACATCTGTCTGTGCTCCTGGTTGTGCTTATCCATAAGGTTTTCATAACAAAGATACTGGATTGCCAGTTCCTTTTACAGTGGGCTGTGATTTGTCTGACCTCTCTGCTATGACCTGCCCATATTGAGTGACCCTTAATGGTATAGCTCGAAGCTTCACTGAGGTACACAAGTCCCTTTACCACAACAAGGTAACGATCCAGAAAGAGAGAAAGAAATAACACTCTACTTTGTATGTTTACTAAAACCAATACAATCAGTGAAAGTTTAGATATTAATAAAAAAGAAAACTCTATATATGTACTGGCACTGCTTTGGCCTCAGTTGCCCTTCTTCTCATCTCTCATCGCACAAGCGTCACAAGGTATAGTTACTGGTTATTGAGTCATCTTGGAGCTGGTCATCCTTTCTCTTAGTCCTTGATAAAAGTATTTCTTCCAACACTATCCCCTCCTTGGAGTCAGTTATCAAAACAATTTCAAATCTCACCTATTAAGCTTATAATAAATGTTGATTTGCATTCATGATGTAATGCTATTCAGTTTTTTCCCTGCAATTTTCCTACTTGACAGCCCTAAGAACCCTAGTCTTAAATTACTGGTTCTATTATTTGTTTCTTGTTTCATTAGTTTACCCAGTGATTGCCATTTTATTTAGTTGAGCACCTACAGTTTTAAAAACATATTTTACCCTTTTTTCATTTGTATGGTTCCTGGAATCTGGAAATAGAATGTTAGGATCTATCCTGTTATGTGCATGCACTACACGGGAAGCCTCCTGGTGTCGGTTGCGCTCTCGTCCCGATGTACTCCTTAAGTCCCTAACACTAAGCCCCTAACTCTAAGCCCCTAGAGCCTTTGCTGGGCCTAGCCCTAACTTCCAAAGTGTTTAATAGTAGAGGGATGGTAACCCAGCAATGACTCATAATCGCAATATAAAACAACCATTGGACATTAATAGCCCTATTAAATTACGATTCGGCCAATTGAATAGGGCTCTATATAAGCACATAGCATATTTTTTACAGACATTTTTAGTTAGTGAAGACCTTGCTTTTGGATAGAAGTTCACCAACTAAAAACTTCTGTAAGAAAAATATGCTCTGTGCTTATATAGAGCCCTATTCAATTGGCCAAATCGCAATTTAATAAGGCTGATGTTTACTTAAGATATACAATTATGTTCCTACATTGACATTTAGCATTTTGATGTATTCAAAGATTTCTTGGCGACCAAAGCAACCACTGGAAAGTTAACATGCCAAAAAAGCAGCCGCTTACGTGTATGGATCAGCCAACTATTACCTTTTCTCCATATAACTTATGAAAGCACTTTCAACTATTGGTAACTTTAAGTAACTCTCCTCAATAACAATGTACATATTTTATTTCTTACATTATTTCTTTTTAAAGATTAGTTATATTTAACAAGAGATATTAAAAGTGGGGTAAGCGGGAATAAAGACGGTGTCTGAAGAGCTTTCACTTCACCAATAACTTGCACACCGAAGCAACACTTATCACCTGCCTTCTCATCCACTTCCTACAGCTAATGAATTCTTCAACATCATGCCCACCTCAGCAGCTAAAATCGGGCTTTGACTTTCATAGCTTGACCATCTATTGTCAAATCAGACCCAGTGCCTGCATCCGTAGTACCGCCATTCTCTCTTCCATACCTCTTTTCTCTCTTTAATACTTCCATACTCATCAGGATCTTCCCACTCTGCTTCAAGTCAGCAGTCATTATTCCTCTGTTAAAGGAGCCCTCACTCAATCCATCCTGCCAGACTAGCTACCGACTCATCTCTCTTATCCCCTTACTTACTTACTAACTTAGGGCCCTATTAAATTCTCCCTCGTAGTTCTCTCGGTGCTCGCAAAAGGCAGTTTTCCTGCTGTTTGCGAGAACCGAATCTCTCGCAGCCTGCTTTACGATATGACTGCGAGAAAATGGCCGAGAATAGGCTCCGAGAGAGCTACGTAGCATTAAATCTATGCACGAGTCTCGCATATCGTAAGAATCCCTACGTGGACAAAAAGTCCACGCAAGGGATCCGAAAGCCTCTACGTGCTGCCTCGGAACAGCCCGAGACAGCAGTGTGAGGCTCCCCCCTGCACCCTATACACATCCCCATGCTGCAGGGGTCTCTATCAGGACCCCTGCAGCACCCCCACATTAACCCCTTGCAGCGGGGGTCCCCGATCTGCATAGATCAGGCCCCCCGCTGCATTTAAAACTTTTAAATTCCCCGCCGCGGCTCCTTAAAGGGACCGCGGCACACTATTACCCAATCCCGGCCGCGGCACTTAAAATTAACCCCCCTCTATGCTGGGGGTCCACATCGGGACCCCCGAAGTGTCCCCACATAAACCCATTGCAGGGGGGGGCCCCGATCTGCATAGATCAGGCCCCCCGCTGCATTTAAAACTTTTAAATTCCCCGCCGCGGCTCCTTAAAGGGACCGCGGCACACTATTACCCAATCCCGGCCGCGGCACTTAAAATTAACCCCCCTCTATGCTGGGGGTCCCCATCGGGACCCCCGAAGTGTCCCCACATAAACCCATTGCAGGGGGGGGCCCCGATCTGCATAGATCAGGCCCCCCGCTGCATTTAAAACTTTTAAATTCCCCGCCGCGGCTCCTTAAAGGGACCGCGGCACACTATTACCTAATCCCGGCCGCGGCACTTAAAATTAACCCCCCTCTATGCTGGGGGTCCCATCGGGACCCCTGAAGTGTCCCCATATAAACCCCCTGCAGTGGGGGGCCCCGATCGGCACCGATCGTGACCCTGCTGCAATTCAATTTTAAATTTCCCGCCTCGCGGGTCCTCAAAGGACCGTAAAGGTCCTGAAAGGACTCGCACTAAAAATATTAACCCCAGGCAACTATAATTACCCCATTAACTCATGATGGTCAATCCAGACCACCATAAGGCCTAAATTAACCCATTAACTCATGATGGTCAATCCAGACCACCATAAGACCTAAATTAACCCATTAACTCATGATGGTCAATCCAGACCACCATAAGGCCTAAATTAACCCATTAACTCATGATGGTCAATACAGACCACCATAAGGCCTAAATTAACCCATTAACTCATGATGGTCAATACAGACCACCATAAGGCTCTATTTAACCCATTAACTCATGGTGGTCAATACAGACCACCATAAGGCTCTATTTAACCCATTAACTCATGGTGGTCAATACAGACCACCATAAGGCCTAAATTAACCCATTAACTCATGATGGTCAATCCAGACCACCATAAGGCCTAAATTAACCCATTAACTCATGATGGTCAATCCAGACCACCATAAGGCCTAAATTAACCCATTAACTCATGATGGTCAATACAGACCACCATAAGGCCTAAATTAACCCATTAACTCATGATGGTCAATCCAGACCACCATAAGGCCTAAATTAACCCATTAACTCATGATGGTCAATCCAGACCACCATAAGGCCTAAATTAACCCATTAACTCATGATGGTCAATACAGACCACCATAAGGCTCTATTTAACCCATTAACTCATGGTGGTCAATACAGACCACCATAAGGCCTAAATTAAACCATTAACTCATGATGGTCAATCCAGACCACCATAAGGCCTAAATTAACCCATTAACTCATGATGGTCAATCCAGACCACCATAAGGCTCTATTTAACCCCATCAGTCCCATAAGGGTATATTATTACCATTATGGGCCTGTTACAACCCAACATTAACCACATAAGTGCCATGATGGTCCTCAAGGACCATCATGACACTAACTACAAACACTACACTATAACCCCCAATAAACCATTTAATCTAAACTAACCCCCCTCTACACTAATCTATTAACACTTACACTACCTACCTACACTACCTACCCCCTAATAAACCTCCCCAACACTCTAATTACAAAAAACAAAAAACCTACAGCACAGAAAACAAAAAACCTACAGTACAAAAAACAAAAAAACCTACAGTACAGAAAACAAAAAACAATTACAACCCCACCCCCCACTACAGAAAACAAAAAAATACATTACAACCCCACCCCCCACTACAGAAAATAAAAAAATTACACACCTGAAAAGGAAAGACAGATAAACACAATACAATACATACATATAATACATTAAATACATTACATACAATACATGACATTACATATAATATATTACATATAATATATTACATATAATACATTACATACATTACATACAATACATGACATTACATATAATATATTAAATATAATATATTACATATAATATATTACATATAATATATTACATATAGTCCTAATCAAATACCCCCTATCTATCTAACATACAATCTATTTAATTTAAAATAAATCCTAACTATATCAAATACATCCCCCTATCTATCTAATATACAAAAAATCCTAACTACATACACAGACCATTATTCTAAACTAAACTAAAATAATTACAGTCCTAACTACATACACAGACCCTAATTCTAAGCTAAAATCAATAAATTAAGACCACTTACCTTTAAGATGTTGCTTCAGATCACTAACCTATGGGTCAAACAAAAAATAAAAATTAGTACAAAACATTAACATCCAATAAATAAACATTCTATACATTCTACATATTCAACTCACCAATACAGCATGTCCAGTCACTGTTTAGCTCTTCCGGCGCGGCCTTGTTAAAAAAAAAAACACAATACATGAATACATGAATACAATATATAAACAATAAATAAAATACACAAATAAACATCTAAATATACATTTAACTTACCTCCCCGCGATGTCCCCGGCCTTCTCTCCTTCAGCCCCGGCTGGGCCGCGGAACCATCCGCGCTCTAAAAAAAAAAAAAAAACTAACGGAGGTCTGCACTGGCAGACCTCCCCGACGCTACTGAACCTCCCGGAGTCGTTTCCGGGAGGAAATTGGCATTGGCGGCTTGTGATTGGCTGAAAAAGCTGTCTATCAATTTCAGCCAATCAAAAGTCGTCAATGTGTGAGCCAATCAGGATGGGATACACCCCAATATCCCACCCTGATTGGCTAAAACACTTGTCTATCTTTCTGGGAACCAATCACAACGCTCAGATGCCTTCAGCCAATCACTATGGGATACACCCCCACGGAGTGATTGGTAGAAGACATCTGCGCATCCTGATTGGCTCCTTCATTGACTACTTTTGATTGGCTGACAGCTTTTTCAGCCAATCACAAGCCGACAATGCCAATTTCCTCCCGGAAACGACTCCGGGAGGTTCAGTAGCATCGGGGAGGTCTGCCAGTGCAGTCCTCGGTTATTTTTTTTTTTTTTTTTTTTTAGAGCGCGGATGGTTCCGCGGCCCAGCCGGGGCTGAAGGAGAGAAGGCCGGGGACATCGCGGGGAGGTAAGTTAAATGTATATTTAGATGTTTATTTGTGTATTTTATTTATTGTTTATATATTGTATTCATGTATTCATGTATTGTGTTTTTTTTTTTAACAGGGCCGCGCCGGAAGAGCTAAACAGTGACTGGACATGCTGTAAAGGTGAGTTGAATATGTAGAATGTATATAATGTTTATTTATTTGATGTTAATGTTTTGTACTAATTTTTCTTTTTGTTTGACCCATAGGTTAGTGATCTGAAGCAACATCTTAAAGGTAAGTGGTCTTAATTTATTGATTTTAGCTTAGAATTAGGGTCTGTGTATGTAGTTAGGACTGTAATTATTTTATTTTATTTTAGAATAAGGGTCTGTGTATGTAGTTAGGATTTTTTGTATATTAGATAGATAGGGGGATGTATTTGATATAGTTAGGATTTATTTTAAATTAAATAGATTGTATGTTAGATAGATAGGGGGTATTTGATTAGGACTATATGTAATATATTATATGTAATATATTATATATAATATATTATATGTAATACATTATATGTAATGTATGTAATGTCATGTATTGTATGTAATGTATGTAATGTATTATATGTAATATATTATATGTAATATATTATATTTAATATATTATATTTAATATATTATATGTAATGTCATGTATTGTATGTAATGTATTATATGTAATATATTATATGTAATATATTATATGTAATGTCATGTATTGTATGTAATGTATGTAATGTATTATATGTATGTATTGTATTGTGTTTATCTGTCTGTCCTTTTCAGGTGTGTAATTTTTTTATTTTCTGTAGTGGGGGGTGGGGCTGTAATGTATTTTTTTGTTTTCTGTAGTGGGGGGTGGGGTTGTAATTGTTTTTTTTTTCTGTACTGTAGGTTTTTTTGTTTTTTGTACTGTAGGTTTTTTGTTTTCTTTGCTGTAGGTTTATTGTTTTTTGTAATTAGAGTGTTGGGGAGGTTTATTAGGGGGTAGGTAGTGTAGGTAGGTAGTGTAAGTGTTAATAGATTAGTGTAGAGGGGGGTTAGTTTAGATTAAATGGTTTATTGGGGGTTATAGTGTAGTGTTTGTAGTTAGTGTCATGATGGTCCTTGAGGACCATGATGGCACTTATGTGGTTAATGTTGGGTTGTAACAGGCCCATAATGGTAATAATATACCCTTATGGGACTGATGGGGTTAAATAGAGCATTATGGTGGTCTGTATTGACCACCATGAGTTAATGGGTTAATTTAGGCCTTATGGTGGTCTGTATTGACCACCATGAGTTAATGGGTTAATTAAGGCCTTATGGTGGTCTGTATTGACCACCATGAGTTAATGGGTTAATTTAGGCCTTATGGTGGTCTGTATTGACCACCATGAGTTAATGGGTTAATTAGAGCCTTATGGTGGTCTGTATTGACCACCATGAGTTAATGGGTTAATTAGAGCCTTATGGTGGTCTGTATTGACCACCATGAGTTAATGGGTTAATTTAGGTCTTATGGTGGTCTGTATTGACCACCATGAGTTAATGGGTTAATTAAGGCCTTATGGTGGTCTGTATTGACCACCATGAGTTAATGGGTTAATTAAGGCCTTATGGTGGTCTGTATTGACCACCATGAGTTAATGGGTTAATTAAGGCCTTATGGTGGTCTGTATTGACCACCATGAGTTAATGGGTTAATTTAGGCCTTATGGTGGTCTGTATTGACCACCATGAGTTAATGGGTTAATTTAGGCCTTATGGTGGTCTGTATTGACCATCATGAGTTAATGGGTTAATTTAGGCCTTATGGTGGTCTGGATTGACCATCATGAGTTAATGGGGTAATTATAGTAGCCTGGGGTTAATATTTTTAGTGCGAGTCCTTTCAGGACCTTTACGGTCCTTTGAGGACCCGCGAGGCGGGAAATTTAAAATTGAATTGCAGCAGGGTCACGATCGGTGCCGATCGGGGCCCCCCGCTGCAGGTGGTTTATATGGGGACACTTCGGGGGTCCCGATGGGGACCCCCAGCATAGAGGGGGGTTAATTTTAAGTGCCGCGGCCGGGATTGGGTAATAGTGTGCCGCGGCCCCTTTAAGGAGCCGCGGCGGGGAATTTAAAAGTTTTAAATGCAGCGGGGGCCTGATCGGTGCAGATCGGGGACCCCCCCTGCAATGGGTTTATGTGGGGACACTTCAGGGGTCCCGATGGGGACCCCCAGCATAGAGGGGGGTTAATTTTAAGTGCCGCGGCCGGGATTGGGTAATAGTGTGCCGCGGCCCCTTTAAGGAGCCGCGGCGGGGAATTTAAAAGTTTTAAATGCAGCGGGGGCCTGATCAGTGCCGATCGGGGACCCCCGCTGCAAGGGGTTAATGTGTGGGGGCTGCGGGGGTTCCTATGGACCCCTGCAGCAAGGTGTTCATGTGAGGACACTTCGGGGGTCCCGACAGGGACCCCCGCATTGAGGTGGGGTTCATTTTAGGTGCCTGGGGGGGGGGTTTGGAGTACCCCCCACGGCAGGGCTTATGTGGGGGACTGCCGCGGAGGTCCCTTTTAGGACCCCCGCAGCACTTGATGAGGAGTGGGAGCCTGCGATATCATCTCGCAGGCTGTCACTCCTCATGTACATTTACGCAGTGTAGATACGTACGGGCCTGCTGCGTAGCTCATACGTTGCTCGCAGCAGGGCTAATTTAATAGCATTGTAAGTTAGAGAAACTTTGCAGTACGTAGGGCTTAAGTAGAAGCCTCTTATTTACGAGGCTGGAATTTAATAGGGCCCTTACTTTTTAACTTCTAATCCATGTTATGCCTCATCTCAGCCTGGCTATTTGACTGATACTCCTGGCTATAGCATCTCATGCTAGTCATTCTTCTATCCCAATGAGTAAATGTTACTCGATATACTATTTTAAAAATGTAAAGGTGCTATATTCAAATATAAATAAATGTATTAGTGGAGGTAAAATATAAAATGTCACCTCTTCTTCTGATAGATAAATAACTCCTGTAGCTATAGCCCATTTTTCTTAAAGCAAACTGAGTGGGAATAAGGAGGATAAAATAGAATAAGCAGAGTTATGTGGAGAAGATAAGACAACACAGACATAACCAATAAGTTAGGGCTCAGCGGCCAAATCTCAAGTTACTGAAGGTCAACGTACAAACCCCAAATTTAAATTCACAACAAACATGGACTAGAAAGTAAATAAGTATCAGTGGAAAATGCGTCGTTAGAGGAAGCTAATATAGAGAATGCAACTGCTCCGGAGTGGTCACCAGCTAAATATAGGGCTTACTGAACGCATAGCATAGCCCGCAAAAGTTACTGCTATAAACTTGTCTTCATCTCGCTACCCACAATCTAAAGTCTGAAAAGCAACTGAGTTTGTCAAAATCGTAACTCCGACCCATCTAAGCCTTTGATCTTTCAAACCCGTAAATGTTACAATCGCTAAAATTGCAAATCGCTATTAAATTGCAACAATTCCTCAAGCCCGCAATTGCTTTCAATCCCGTAAATGGCAAATGTAGCCAAAAATCCTATGAGTACTAGAGAGGAGTTAAGGGAGTTAAGCTCCTGTTCATAACACCATAAAAGGAAATAAAAACTCAAAACTGCACTCTAAAATATGGGGAAAGCCATGAAAGACATTAGACACAACAGACTCAAGCTCGCAAATCTGCAATAAAAAATTATTATTTTCAGGTTATATCAATTTTGGGAATCAAGGAGTTAATACATATTAGGCCACCCACATGGACTATAACAGTTTATTCTTTGTATTCATTTGTATTGATTTTTACTTTGCTGGATTACAAGCCTGATCGCATATTGGACTTCTAAACACTAATTGATTGACTTTAAACGCCATGTTTTTCTGACGTCATGATGATGGTCTCATTTACTATTGGCTGTTTCTTAATCGTTACTTACAGGCTTGCTTAAGTGATCATGATCATGCCCTGGAAATCTACGTACGGTTACATGGTTTACGTATTTGGCTTTCGTCCATGTACTTGCGCTCTTGTTTAATTAAATCAATCTGTAACTGTTGGAATTTATTGAGGCCCATTGCGTATGTGGGGCACAGCATCATAAGACTGGAGAAAGAACTGTTATAAACATGCACAAATACTTTTTATAATTTTGGTTTATGATACAATACAATAGGTTGGTATACGTTCATTTAAGGATTGCATGATACATTAGGTTCCACAAATATACTTTATATCCTACATCATTTTGAGTTATATTATTTAAAGGACCACTGCATTTCAAGAAAAAAGACACATTTGCCAAGTATGTACCAAACAAACAATATTTGCAGCTGGGTAAACCTTGGGCATAAAGCATTTTTGTTGAAAATGAAAATTTTTAAAGACTTTGTTTATAAGTGCAGGAATCCATTTTATGTTTGTTACTTTGCTTTCTTTCTGAGAGCTGAACCCTGAGGGTATGTGTTTTGGATATCAGTGAAGAGATGGGCGGTGAAGAAGGCAAGAGAGAGACATATTAAAAATAATTGGAAAAGACTGAAAGACACAATGCACATTCTCTATCAATTGCCCAGAAGGCGACCCCTTGCATCATTCACTGCAACAATAGCTCTGCTGAAATTTAAACCCCCTATACCCACACATACAACTTTCACTAATGCATCATGGGACTTTCTAGGGTCCTGCAGAGGTATCAGTTTTTGTTACTAGAAACTTGGAGCCCCATTCAATTGCAAGCCCCCATCTCGCGGTATACAGGCCGTAAGTGCTGCGGGCAGAGTTCATCTCTGATTCCGGTGCTATTCAATTAAACAAGCCTGCAAGTTACAGGCTGAATGCCGAAGCCGTAAACCATACACTCGTGCGTAGCAGTTCAGGGCGGGAACACGATCAGTTAAGCAAGGCCTTAACTACCCATTTCTAAAAAGCCAAAAGAAAATTAGACCATCATCAATATGGCAGCAAAACATGGAGGTTAATGGCAGTAAAACATGGAGGTTACATGTCAATCAATTAGGTTTGGGGGTGCGATATGCGATGGGAATTGCAAACCCTCAGAATACAAAATAATAAAAATGAATGACGATACTGTTCTAGTCTGTATGGGTGGTCTGATATGTATTCCCGAGATCAACATAACCCTGAATTACACATAAAAAATATGATTTTTTATTGCCGATTTGCGGGCTTGAGACTGTTGTGCAATTAATTCTAATGTCTTTCATCACTTTCCCCGTTATTTACAGTTCAGTATTGTTTTTTATTTGCATTTATAGTGCTGCAGACAGGGGTAAACCACCTTGCGGGTCCTCTCTAGTACTCGTCGGATTTTCTCCTTCATTTGCTGTTTACGGGTGTGAAAACATTTGCGGGCTTGGGGAATTGTAGCAATTGAATAGCGATTTGTGATTTTAGAGCTCGTAACTCTTGTGGACGGGAAAGATCAAAGGCTTCGAGGGGCTGTAAGTACCGGGTTTAACAACCGCAAGGTTTTCAAGATCGTAACCTGTAAACCTTTTGGAGCCCGTAAAAAGACGCCACTTGAATAGCAAATTAACTTACGCCCTCACTTACGGGCTCCAGTAGCTTGTGATTGCTCAATTGATTCGGGCTCTAGATTTGTTACTTTTTTCTTTTTAATTATACCCTGAATCAGACTTAAATATTATTGTTATTTTTTATTTTTTTACCTTTTCACTTTTGTTTTTACACTTTTTCATTAATAATATTTTGCTTTTCCATTATTCAGCCTCCCTTTTTTACTAGAGGCCTCACTTGAACCCAACAAAATGAGGTATCAGTTCAGCAGTACTTCTGTCAGGTCCATCTCCAGATGGCATAGCGTGGCAGAGCTGAGGTGGCAGTCATACTTGGTATGGTGTACTCCCTACCGGTAATCACATGATCAGCCAACAAAGTGTAGCTAAGGAGTGAGCTCGCATACAGTGTTTTGCTGTGTTTGGTGTTGGCCATCAGCAATAATCACCTCCAACTGTGGCATTAACTGTAAACCGTAAATAGGGAGTCTGCGCTCAATCATTGCACCCGGCTCCAGGACTCAGCTCCTGCCTTTATTTGGATGTTTTGGTACTTTGAACAACCTTTGTTGTTCATTTATTGTTTTGTATGCTGCCTGCAACTGACCCATGACTTTGCTTTTGTTTCTGACCTTTTTTGACACCACCTAGAGTTACCTATTGTCTGACACCTTCCAGAGCCACTTGCGGTCTGTCATCATCCCAGAGCTACCTGTCTGTCTCCAGCTACCTGATGTTAGACACCATCCAGAGCCACCTGCTGTCTGGATTCATCCCAGAGCTACCTGTCTGTCTCCAGTTACTGGATGTTAGACACCACCCAGAGCTACCTGCAGTCTGGCATTATCCCAGAGCTACCTGTCTGTCTCCAGCTACCTGATGTTAGACACCACCCAGAGCCACCTGCGGTCTGGCATCATTCCAGAGCTACCTGCCTGTCTCCAGCTACCTGATGTTAGACACCACCCAGAGCTACCTGCGGTCTGGCATCATCCCAGAGCTACCTGTTTGTCTCCAGCCACCTGCTATCTGGCATCATCCCAGAGTTACCTGCCTGTCTCCAGCTACCTGATGTTAGACACCACCCAGAGCTACCTGCAGTCTGGCATTATCCCAGAGCTACCTGTCTGTCTCCAGCTACCTGATGTTAGACACCACCCAGAGCTACCTGCTGTCTGGCATTATCCCAGAGCTACCTGTCTGTCTCCAGCTACCTGATGTTAGACACCACCCAGAGCCACCTGCGGTCTGGCATCATTCCAGAGCTACCTGCCTGTCTCCAGCCACCTGCTATCTGGCATCATCCCAGAGCTACCTGTCTGTCTCCAGCTACCTGATGTTAGACACCACCCAGAGCTACCTGCTGTCTGGCATTATCCCAGAGCTACCTGTCTGTCTCCAGCTACCTGATGTTAGACACCACCCAGAGCCACCTGCGGTCTGGCATCATCCCAGAGCTACCTGTCTGTCTCCAGCCACCTGCTATCTGGCATCATCCCAGAGTTACCTGCCTGTCTCCAGCTACCTGATGTTAGACACCACCCAGAGCTACCTGCTGTCTGGCATCATCCCAGAGTTACCTGCCTGTCTCCAGCTACCTGATGTTAGACACCACCCAGAGCTACCTGCAGTCTGGCATTATCCCAGAGCTACCTGTCTGTCTCCAGCTACCTGATGTTAGACACCACCCAGAGCTACCTGCTGTCTGGCATTATCCCAGAGCTACCTGTCTGTCTCCAGCTACCTGATGTTAGACACCACCCAGAGCTACCTGCAGTCTGGCATTATCCCAGAGCTACCTGTCTGTCTCCAGCTACCTGATGTTAGACACCACCCAGAGCCACCTGCGGTCTGGCATCATTCCAGAGCTACCTGCCTGTCTCCAGCTACCTGATGTTAGACACCACCCAGAGCTACCTGCGGTCTGGCATCATCCCAGAGCTACCTGTCTGTCTCCAGCCACCTGCTATCTGGCATCATCCCAGAGTTACCTGCCTGTCTCCAGCTACCTGATGTTAGACACCACCCAGAGCTACCTGCTGTCTGGCATCATCCCAGAGTTACCTGCCTGTCTCCAGCTACCTGTGTCTGCCCAGCTGGACCTTTTGCATTTGTTGTCTCTGCTCTGCAACTGGTCCCTGTAACTGCAACCTGATCAGCTGGACCTCTTGATCTCATGGTCCCTATAGCCTGTCCCACAGGACCTTATGCTATGTACAGTCCGCTGTCCCGTACTTTCTATTCCAGTCCAACTCAATAGAGGCCTATTTATTAGAGGACTTAATTACTCCCCATGTAGTAGAGATCTCAGTCCTGCCTCTTTGTTAGAAATCTCAGTTCTTCTAGATCTTTAATATTTCCTCTCCTCATTCATTTTGGTCCCACATTTGTGTTAAAGACCTCTTTAGATCCCCACCTCACTGCTGCAATTCATTGTCATCTTTAAAACATAATTTCGGCCCTTGAAGATACCTAAATGAGACATATAATCATTAACATGTGAAACAAATAATTTTCTAATTGATTTCTGAACAACCCCTTTATTTTTGGTCTTTTCTGATCTGGATTTATTCCTTATATTTTACTCCAATCAATGCCAGACAGATCACACCAAGGATCTGATTATCACTAGCCCAACTTCATTGTGGGCCTAACCCAATCCTCCATGATTAAGTTGCTGTTGCAGACGGATAGCACACCCGGCCAGGTATTATAAGCTTATGGAACGGATATTACCAGTCAATCTTTTGGAAAAATTTAGCATGAGCCTATCAGATAATATGTTTGGCAAAAGTTTTCTTGAGAAACCTACTTATTTCAAGCTTTTCTACCTTAATATGATATGAAGAAATGGCAATGCATGAAATGGCATGCATAACATATGAAAAAATAATGTTTCGACAACCATTCTTACAGAAAGCTTTCGGACTACAAAGTCCTTTCTTTAGTTGAGGCAAAAATATATTGTATTTTAATATAAGTGGTTTTACCTCTTTGATGTATTTCATAGCTTTCTCAATGACAAAAACAACCATTGGAAAGGTAAAATACTTTTATTCAACACTAGAAAAGTTTATAATGGATAACTGATACTTTTCTCTTTATTTGAGTATGCACTTTTCAGCTATTGAAAAGTTTTAATATTTAACTTCAGTAACAATGTGACAAAAGAGTATAATTTTAACATCCTAGAGCGATGTAACAGGGATATTTTCAAAAAGACTAAAACTTTGTTCTTTTTATGGTACTATTTTTATCAAATTTTTTTTAATATAGTGGTTTTTATCATTTAAATTAGAAATTAAAACAAATAACTGTAATACAGCATTTTTGTTTTCACATATACAGTGCCTTGCAAAAGTATTTTTCGTGTTTTGTTGCCTCACAACCTGGAATTAACATGGATTGTGTGAGGATTTGCATCATTGAATTTACAGAACATGCCACAACTTTGAAGATGTTTTTTTTTATTGTGAAGCAAACAAAAAAATGGCACATAATAACAGAAAAAGTCAATGTGCATAACTATTCACCCCCTAAAGTCAATACTTTGTAGAGCCACCTTTTGCAGCAATCTTAGCTCCAAGTCGCTTTGGATAAGTCCCTATGAGCTTACCACATCTTACCACTGGGATTTTTGCCCATTCCTTCTTGCAAAACTGCTTTAGCTCCTTCAAGTTGGATGGTTTGCGCTTGTGAACAGCAATCTTTAAGTCTGACCACAGATTTTCTATTGGATTGAGGTCTGGGGTTTGACTAGGCAATTCCAACATATTTGCATGTTTCCCCTTAAACCCCCCAAGTGTTGCTTTAGCAGTGTGTTTAGGGTAATTGTCCTGCTGTAAGGTGAACCTCCGTCCTAGCCTCAAATCACGCACAGAGTGGTACAGGTTTTGCTCAAGAATATCCTTGTATTTAGCACCATCCATCTTTCCCTCAACTCTGACCAGTTTCCCAGTCCCGGCTGCTGAAAAACATCCCCACTGCACAATGCTGCCACCACCATGTTTCACTGTGGGGAGGGTGTTCTTTGGGTGATGTGATGTGTTGGGTTTGCGCCAGACATAGCGTTTTCTTTGGTGGCAGAAAAGTTAATTTTTAGTCTCATCAGACCAGAGCACCTTCCTCCATACATTCTGGGAGTCTCCCACATGCCTTTTGTTTTTTGCTGAAAGTAATGGCTTTCTTCTGGCCACTCTGCCATAAAGCCCAACTCTATGGAGCGTACAGCTTATTGTCGTCCTATGTACAGATACTCCAGTCTCTGATGTGAAACTCTGCAGCTCTTCCAGGGTTACCTCCACTGGGGAGCTACAGTTCATTGAGGGAACCATGAATGCCAACATGTACTGTGACATTCTGAAGCAGAGCATGATCCCCTCCCTTCCGAGACAGGGCTGCAGGGCAGTATTCCAACATGATTATGACCCCAAACACACCTCCAAGATGACCACTGCCTTGTTAAAGAAGCTGAGGGAAAGGTGGTGGACTGGCCAAGCATGTCTCCAGACCTAAACCCTATTGAGCATCTGTGGGGCATCCTCAAACAGAAGATGGGGGAGCGCAAGGTCTCTAACATCCACCAGCTCTGTGATGTCATCATGGAGGAGTGGGAGAGGACTCCAGTGGCAACTTTTGAAGCTCTGGTGAACTCCATGCCCATGAGGGTTAAAGCAGTGCTGGAAAATAATGGTGGCCACACAAAACATTTACACTTTGGGCCCAATTTGGATATTTCCACTTAGGGGTGTACTCACTTTTGTTGCCAACGGTTTAGACATTAATGGCTGTGTGCTAAGTTATTTTGAGGGGACAGCACATTTACACTGTTATACAGGCTGTACACTTACTACTTCACATTGTAGCAGAGGGGCATGTCTTCAGTGTTGTCACATGAAAAGATAAAATAAAATATTTACAAAAATACATATATAATGTAATATATTATATATATATAATGTAATATATATAATGTAATATACCGTATATACTCGAGTATAAGCCGAGTTTTTCAGCCCTTTTTTTAAGGCTAAAAAGGGCCCCCTCGGCTTATACTCGAGTCACTCTCCCCCCGTGTCTCTCTAACCCCCCCGTGTCTCTCTACCCACCCCCTGTGTCTCTCTATCCCCCCATGTCTCTCTACCCCCCCGTGTCTCTCTAACTCCCTGTGTCTCTTTCCCTCCCACCTCCTCATCCTCAACACCCCCTCATCATTCTGAACCACCCCCCTCATTCTACACCCCCCTCCCCATTCTAACCCCTCCCCTCCAAATACTTCCCCCTCTTCCTTTCCCCTCACTTACCTCCATGTGCAGCTTCTGCTCCGGCCTCCCCTCCTTCCGGCGTCTTGACCCGGCAAATGCTAATGACGTGGCGCGCATGTGATGTCACGACATTAGCATATACCGGGTGCCGAAGTCCACTCATCCTCTCCCTCCCCTTTCCCTCCCCTCATCCTCTCCTCATCCTCTCCCTCTTCTCCCCCTCCCCTCATCCTCTCCCTCTCCCCCCCTCCTCCTCTCCCTCTCCCTCCCCTCATCCTCTCCCCCCCCTCTCCCTCCCCTCATCCTCTCCCCCCCTCTCCCTCCTCTCATCCTCCTTCCTCCCTCCCTCCCCTCATCCTCCCTCCTCCCTTTCCCCCTCTCCAATTACCCCCCCCCCCCCCCACCCTCACTTACCTGTATTGCGCTGCTCTTGCTGCTGTCCAGTGCGTCTTCTGTGTCGGGACCTGGTATATGCTAATGATGTGACGTCACATGCGCGCCACATCATTAGCATTGGCTGGGTCAAGACGCCGGAAGGAGCGGAGGCCTGAGCAGAAGCTGTACATGGAGGTAAGTGAGGGGAAAGGGAGAGGTATTTGGAGGGGGGGTTAGAATGAGGAGGGGGGTTGAGGTGGAGGAGGGAGGTTGAGGTTGATGAGGGAGGTTGAGGAGGGGGTTGAAAATGGGGGGGTTGAGGATGAGGATGGGGGGTTTGAGGTTGATGAGGGAGGTAGAGGAGGGGGTTGAGGATGAGGAGGGGGGTTGAGGAGGAAGGTTGAGGTTGAGGAGGGAGGTTGAGGATGAGGAGGGGGGTTGAGGTGGAGGAGGGGGTTGAGGATGAGGAGGGGGTTGAAGAGGGGGTTGAGAATGGGGGGGTTGAGGTTGAGGAGGGAGGTTGAGGAGGGGGGTTGAGGATGAGGAGGGGGGTTGAGGATGACCAAGGGGGTTGTGTCGGGACCTGGTATATGCTAATGATGTGACGTCACATGCGCGACACATCATTAGCATTGGCTGGGTCAAGACGCCGGAAGGAGCGGAGGCCGGAGCAGAAGCTGTACATGGAGGTAAGTGAGGGGAAAGGGAGAGGTATTTGGAGGGGGAAGGTTAGAATGAGGGGGGGGGGTTAGAAGGAGGAGGGGGGTTGAGGATGAGGAGGGAGGTTGAGGAGGGAGGTTGAGGTTGAGGAGGGAGGTTGAGGAGGGGGTTGAGGATGGGGGGTTGAGGATGGGGGGGTGGAGGATGAGGAGGGAGGTTGAGGAGGGGGGTTGAGGTCTAGGAGGGAGGTTGAGGTTGATGAGGGAGGTTGAGGAGGGGGTTGAGGATGAGAATGGGGGGTTTGAGGTTGAGGAGGGAGGTAGAGGAGGGGGTTGAGGATGAGGAGGGGGGTTGAGGGGGGAGGTTGAGGTTGAGGAGGGAGGTTGAGGATGAGGAGGGGGTTGAGGTTGAGGAGGGGGTTGAGGATGAGGAGGGGGTTGAGGAGGGGGTTGAGGATGGGGAGGTTGAGGTTGAGGAGGGAGGTTGAGGAGGGGGGTTGAGGATGAGGAGAGGGGTTGAGGATGAGGAGGGGGATTGAGGATGACTAAGTGGGTTGAGGAGGGAGGTTGAGGATGAGGAGGGAGGTTGAGGATGAGGAGGGAGGATGAGGAGGGGGGTTGAGGAGGGGGTTGAGGAGGGAGGTTGAGAATGAGGAGGGGGGTTGAGGAGGGTGATAAGGGAGGGGGGAAGAGACACAGGGGAGAGAGAGGGGGGACACAAGAAAAGGGCACACAAGAGGGGGACACAGAGGGCACAAGAGGGACACAGGGGACAGCACATTTCCCGCCCTCAGTTTATACTCGAGTCACTCATTTTTCACAGTATTTTGTGGTAAAATAGGTGCCTCGGCTTATACTCGGGTCGGCTTATACTCGAGTATATACGGTATTATATATATATATATATATATATATATATATATATATATATATATATATATATATAATTTAATCTTTATGTGTATGTATAGATTGTTGTACATTAAAAAATAAGACATCCACCAAATATAAGCCCTAATAAGTCTTTTGGAGCAAAAATTAATATAAGACCCAGTCTTATTTTCTGAAAAATACGGTAATACCACTGTTAATACATAACTTTTATTACTATAATTAAAAATCCTGAATATGGAATCGATTCAATAAAACGACCAAATCCAGTACTATTAGATAGATAGAATTCTGTTTACAAACACACTCCTGACTGTTCCATGATTAACAACATCTGCCGACAATGAGCGGTGAAGGATCTCTGAGCACAAAGAATTATAGTTTTTCTCTAAGCTTCAGGAATGCAGCAGGACATGTTAACCCCAACTGTCATATTTAGTTGATTACAGCAGTAATTTCTCTGCACAGATAATTTTGGGAATATCTTGTTATGCTCTCTGAGTTGGGCAGCCTGTGTCCCAGGTACCGAGATTTCATTTATTAATTTCTCTGTGAAAAATGTACATATTTCAAAAATTCTAAAAGCTCTTCAACATGCTTTTATAGGAGCCCTGTACTGTGATGTGGTCCAAATTGTGCATAATTATGTGGCCCTTTAACCCCTGTATAGCCCTACACAATATGGGCCTCATGCAAATGTGATTAAGCACAGAGCATAATTTTTTACAGAAGTTTTTAGTGAACTTCTATCCAAAAGCAAGGTCTTCACTAACTAAAAACTTCTGTAAAAAATATGCTATGTGCTTATATAGAGGCATATTCAATTGGCCAAATTGCTTTTGAATGAGGCCCTATGTTGCCATGTTAAAAAAAATGGTAATAATAACAAGACTAATGGTTGTTAGCTCTGTTTACATAAATGATAGTTGAAGCATATTTAAATAGTTACATAGTAATCGTAATTGAAAAAATACTTTTAGTCCATCAATCTTCTTAGATCTCCTCTGATCTGTAATATGTGGATTGATTGCTCGTTGTTGATTGATCCAGAGGTAGCAAAAAGAAAAAAAAAACATTGAAGCAGTGACAATTGACTCAAAAGAGAAAAAAAAAAAATATTTCCTGACCCCAGATACTGTGGATCGGATTCCTCCCTGGATCAATACTCCTTTTACTTCTATTCTCAAAGGATGTCCTCTTGTCAGGGTGAAAACCTCTTGGCACAAATAGCTCACTTGACAAATCATTATACTGACCCTGGATATATTTATATAAGGTAATCATATCCCCTCTTACATATTTTTTCTAGAGAAAATAAGTGTAATTTGGTTAGTCTTTCTCTGTAACTTACCCCCCCCCCCCCCATTTAGCCTACACTTTTGTTATGTAAAGAGACTTTAGACTTCTCACATATTATTAGTGTAATTAAAAATCTACTTTTTATAATAAAGGCATTTGACCAATACAAAAGTTATCACAAAATACAGCAATACCCATTATTATTCTCTTTTCTGTAATTTAAAAAAAGATAATTTTAATATACAATCTTGTGCTCTTTCACACCATGAAGAGCACCCCACAGTAAGGTAAATGGTCCTTTAAGCACAGAGAAAAATAAAAATGCAATATTAAACACATGGCACAACTTTATTCAATTGCAAGGCCGCATCTCGCGGTATACAGGCCGTATGTCTGTGATTACAGTGCTATTCAATTAAAAAAACCTGCAAGTTACGGGCCAAAACCGTAAACTATGCAATTGTATGTAGCATTTCAGAGTGTGAACATGATCAATTGAGCAAGGCCGTAACTCCTGAGGCAGAAACAGACGATAAAAAATGAGACTGTCATCATTACGTCAGTAAAACATGGAGGTTAAATGTCAATCAATTCGCGTTTAGGTCCCACATGCGATTGGACATGCAAACCCGCAAAATACAAAATAATACATATAAATGGTGATACTGTTCTAGTTCATGTGGGTGGCCTGATATGTAGTAACTCCTTGATTTCTGAGACTGATATAACACAGAAATGAAACATGAAAAAAAATGTATTGCCGATATGCGGGCTTGAGACTGTTGTGCAGTTAATTCTAATGTCTGTCATTGCTTTCCCCGTTATTTACAGTGCAGTATTGATTTTTTATTTGCATTTACAGTGCTATGGCTAAGTCTTTAACCTCTTTGCGGGTCCTGTCTAGTTCTCATAGTATTTCCTTCTACATTTGCCGTTTACGGATGTGAAAACATTTGCGGGCTTGAGCAATTGCAGCGATTGAATAGTGATTTGCGATTGTAACTCTTGTGGATGTGAAAGATAAAAGACTTAGATAGGATATAAGTTACAGTTGTAACAACCGCAGGGATTTTTAGCCGGTAGCCCGTAGATCGTTTGTGGCTCGCAAAAAGACGCCGATTGAATAGCAAATTAGTTTACAGGCTCTAGTACCTTTCAATTGCTCAATTGAATGAGGCCCTTGGTGTTTTCCAAAGCACATTTCAAGATTGAAAATGATAATAGTATGGATGTATGGATGGTAGTCGTCACGCAGTCCCCGAAACAGTTAAACGTTTTCAGATTTTACTTTCCAGAAGGTTTTGACATCTGATTTGCCTTTGACTTTTCTCCTGCTTAATTCATAATCCAACAACATAAATTAGATCAACAACTGACAGCTCTCGAGATGGAGAAAAATCAGATGACCTTCATCCTCGGTCAGCATTACATCTCTACCCCAGCTTGTTGCAGATTACATCCCATACTTGTTGTTACACACTTTTGATTATAATGTGAAATTACTGCAACTCCCAAGCTCTCCATTCATTAAAATGTAAAATTAGCAATGCAAATGCCCACCCACCCAGACAGTAGCTACCAGCTATAAAAATATGGATATCATTGTAGTAAGTAAGAATTATGAATGAAAAAACACTGCAAATGAAAAATTAATTTACAGTATTTCCTATTATTATTTTTGGGGTGCTTAGTAGATATGGGTCAAATGTGCAATAAAATGCTTAGTGAAATCCGGAAAGCGAATAAGATCGGTGCCTAGTAGATATGGGCCAAATCTGTAACATGGAGCTTGGTGAAAGCCAGAAGACAAGGAGTCGTTGAAAAACTCTCTCGAAAAAAACAGGACCAAAATGAACTAAGGTGTGGAGATGCCTGATGTGACTGGTGCCTCCCAACCCAGCCCCTTATATAGTGCCCTGGGCTCTATGACATCATCTATTAGGACATGTCTCTGATGTAAGAAGTTGTTGGTTACTTGGAGGCACAGCTCAGCCCTTTGAGATCTGCCATTAGACAACTCATTATACACTTCTTTAGAATATCCCAGTTTTATCCAAAATATAATGAACAGTAGCGTTTGCTGTAAACACTGACACATACACATGAGGGTGGACATTGAATTCTGAATAATTTTAGAATCGGGTAATAATAGGATTCACTTAATATGAAGCAATTTACAGAACCTAGAAATTATCCCTGTGCATTACTTTTTCATCTCCATCTTTCCTTTCAGTTCTACTTCGTTCTTTATATTTTCTTCTTATTAAACGCCTTCTGACATTTGTTGTTGTTGTCCGACTCTCCATGACCATATGGACAGCAGCACGCCAGGCACATTTATCAACCACTGCCCATCTGAGCACCAACAAGCTCATTACTTCAATTTCCTCTGCCATCCCCTTTTTGTGTACTTTTGTGTACTTTTTTCCCAGCATCAAAGCCTCCTCTACGGAGTTCTGTCTTCTCATGATATGGCCAAATAAGTTAAAGCTTTAGCCTCATGATCAAACCTTCTAGTAAACAGTTTGGCATAATTTCCTGTAGTACTGATTTATTGGATCTTCTTGCAGTCCAAGGGAGTCTAAGTCATTGTCTCCAACACCACAATTCAAAGGCATCAATTCTGCGGCGCTCAGACTTCTTTATGGTCCAACTCTCGCATCCATATGTTACCTGAGTTTATTTACCTTATGGGTTGCATCTAATAAATCCACAAGAAGTTGGAGAGTTGACGGGCCTCTTTCTTCAATGCCCTTCTTCCTCACATCTATGTCCTTTCACATCTTTTTCCTAGGTAATAGTCCGGTTTACAGGCAGGATTCAAAAGAGAGCGGAATTTAGGCAGGAAGCGTTACCTGTGCATGGTATGTTAGTTGTATGTCCTGTTCAAAACCTAAAGCACAGACTTTTTCTTTATGGTCTTTTCAATAATTACACTTGACAATGACCAACATTTTATTAGATATAAATACAGCTTTTATATTTGTGATTTTTATACCAAATAATTCTATACTAATGAGTTTTCAATCACTGCTATTAAAAGTCTAACATTCATAGATGCCACATTCCTGTTGTCTAGATACCAATTTCCTGTGCAATGATTGTCTTCTGTATCCTAATGAAAATCAGCAGAAGTCAAAATGGTAGATCCCACAGCATCATGATTGTATTTAAAAGGTAATATACTACAGGCTGTATTATTTTATCTTTTCATTTTAGTTCAAGTGTAGTTCTTCAAAATAGTACATTTTAAATATATGACCACAGTGCCCATTTAAGAAAACACGGGAAAACTGCCCCCTGAGGATGAGCATTTGTGTTTACCCGTACACAAGACGCTCTCTATCCACTCTCACTTTTTCTCTCCTCCTTCTGTCTCTCAACTTTCTGTCTCTCACTGATTTTTCTCTTTCCCTATCTTTCCTTCTTTTCTCTCCCTGCCTTTTCTTTCTCTCTATTCTCTGTCTCTCCCCTTTTTCACCCCTTTCGCTCCCCCCTTTTTTTCGCTTTCCTTCTTCTTCCCCTTTCTCTTTACTTCCTCTCTATCTTTATTTCTGTCTCATTCTTTCTCCACCAACTCTGTACTTTCTCTGCCATCTCTTCCCCGTTTTCTTTCTCTCTTTTCCCATCCCATTTTTTCCTATTTCAGTATTGAAGAAAGAGGAATGAAATAAAATTTGAGGAATGGATTGTTAGGAAAGAGGTGGTAAGATGGAAGATTTATGAGGAGAGGGTAGGAAGGAGAGAGAAGAATACGAAGGAAAGGTGCGAAGGTGGAATATGGTTTGATGTGAATGTTGGGGAGAAATTGGGTGAAAGAGGAATGAGACAAGAGAAATGAGAGGAAGAAAAGAGGGGTGATAGTGATAAGTTGGTTGAGGAAAGAGTGGAAATAGTGAGAAAAGAATGATTATAGATGTGAGGAATGAAAGAAGTGAAGAAAGATTGAGACTAAGAAAGGATGAAAGAAGAAAGTGTTAAAGAAGAAAGGTGGGTGATTGAAGGTTGATACGAGTCAATTGAAAAAGAGGGAAGAGAGGAGAGAGAAGAGAGAGAGAAAGCAAAGGAGAGTGGGTATGAAGAGAGAGGGAAGGAATGAGTTGAGGAGGAATTAGATGAGGAGGAAAAAGGTGGATGAGAGGAGAAGAAAGAGATGAGGAGAAAGAGAAATATGGATGAAGGGAGGAGAGAAAATGTGTGAGAAAAGGGAAGTATAAGAACAAAGGAGAGGGAAGACAAAGGAGGATGGTAAACATAGAGGAAAGTAGAGCAAGCCAAGGAAGGAGAACTCAATTATGGAAGAGAGGAGCGGAGTGAAAAGGAAAAAAGAATGAGTGTAAGGAGATGGGCAAAGAATACAGGTTGGTGTCAAAAAGTAAAGGTGGATGAAAATAATGGATGAAGTAATGGATGAGTACAGGGAGGGGTGAGAGCAAGGAGGAATGAGATAGAAAACCATAAAAGACAGAAGAGGGGAAAGGATAGAGGGATGATAGTTGACAGTGAGGATGGATATTAGACAAGAGCTTAACTTGAGAATGAGATGTGGATTAAATTGTGAAGTAGGGGCAATCTTTCCTTCAATATGAAGTGTGGCTTAAAATATAATGGAAAGATCACCTAAAGATGAAGGAAAGGTTATTTGTGGAGGGAGGTTTATTTGTGTAGGGGGGGGGGGGGGGGATTTAGACCATTGTAAAAAAGGAGTAAAAGGAATTTGAAGCTTAATTAGAAAATGAGCAAAATCATTGAAAGTGGTTATAAAATAAATAATGCATAATGAGAGATCTGAAAGTATTGATGTTCTTATGTTGAATGTAAATCTATTGAAGGAGTACACTTGAAGGTGTCTAGCGAAGAAATAATGAACCAGAGAGGCCGAGTGCATTTGAGACTGACTGAACCATTGAGGGTATAATTAATTTGAATGCCAATGAAGGACTGTATTTAAGATACGATGGAGGATGTTATGCTTACCTCTTGAAGATTAAAATGCTTTAGATTAGACCGATAATTTAAATATAATAAAAGTTGTTTTGAAAGGATTGGAAACTTGAATAAAGGGATTTAAGAATTTGAATAAGGGAAATTATCGCACTGTGTAACAAAATTGTGTAAAAATATTGGGATGATTTATTAAAAGTAAATGGTATTGATGAATAAATGAGAGTTAAGAATAGAATTATGACAAGATTACAATATATAAATTAAATTAAATATGGAAAGAAAATATAAAGAAAATGTTACATTTCCTGAACATTATAGCATACACATATATGCATATACGTATAAATCTTTAAAGGTCCTATAACTGACATTATAGCATATACGTATAAACCTTTAAAGGTCCTATAAGGTCCTTAAAACAGAGAAACTCTATGAATAAAACAGCACTGTATTTGCTCTTTTTTATGTATTGTGACTGGCTACCAAGGATAGAAAAATTAAATCTAGAATTAGAGCTCTGGTGCTTTGTACCTGCTGTACCAGCAGTAGTTTCCCTCTGTATACACACAGGCACTTCCTGTGAAATGTAATTAACAAATTGCTGTGTTATTAAAGAAAGTATCATACCATGAAAAAGGATTTATGTTAATGTATCAAGTAATATGTATTGTTATACAAGATAAATGTATTGTTTAATTAAACTTGTTGCAGATAAATGTTGGTCGTTTTTTTTCTCTTCAAATCTGATTTATGGCAACTGCTGCCTAATGAATGTGTATAGTTTGTTTTTGTTTAACACATAAAAATAGATTTTTTGTTTGGTTAATTTAGCCTGAAGGCAGACTTATGCCAGACAGCCTTAAATTCCATAAATGTGTTTGACTCTAACATATGTACTGGAAGGCTGTGGCATTTATGCACTACACTTTTATTAAATAGTACATTTCCATATTACCAACATATGTCCCAGCTTCCAAAGTTTAAATAAAGATCTGTTATTCTTATATACCTCTTTTTTGTGAATTATATTTAAAATAACAAAATATGATAATGGCAAAATGTTTTTAAAAAGCAAAAAATAAATAACAAAATATTTATATTTTTAACAATTATAGCAATTATTCCTTACTGCAGACTTTCATTTTGTTTTCTTATCTGTGCTGCCTATTACCTTCTATGGAGAGTGTGTCCTTTAAAACTAATGAGCTTACTTGTAGTCTTGCAGATGTATTTGCCAATTTCCCATTATGTGCACAGTGGCAGAGCTAGTGAACCCCCCCCCCCCCCCCCCACCCCACCCACCTGCAATGTCTCTATACACCCTGTAGGGTTCAAAAAGATAGACAAAAATATATTATGATAGCCCATAGGTGATAAGATCTTCCTATAAAGATGATTTTCTATCCCCCCAGATCATTGCCAGTAGCAGATGGCCCCTATTCAGTTATGGGCACACGGGGTGATTGGCTCAAGACATCTGAGCCTTGATAATACTGATTGACATTGACAACAGCCAATGAGAAGGCGCAAATGCCTTCAGACCATCAGTACGTGGGGGTGTATCCCATTGTGATTGGCTATTGTCAGTGCAACCAATCAGAATGTGCAGATGCCTCCAGCCAATCACCCTGTGGGGGTGTATTCCATTGTGATTGGCTGAAGGCATCTGCACCTTGTGATTGGTTTAAATAAAGATAGACAGGTGCATTATCCAATCAGAGTGGGATTTTAGGGTGTATCCCTTTCTGATTGGCTCACACATTGGCGCCTCCTGATTGGTTGAATTTGATAGACAGCGTTTTCAACCAATCAGAAGGCGCCATTGCCTATTTTCTTATGAAAAAGGCTTCGGGAGGCTCATTAGCGTCCGGTGGTCCGCAAGTGTGGACCTCCGATTTTTGGGGGGGGGGGTTAGAGCGCGGATCCAGGGCGGGGCAGAAGAGGAGGAGGCCGGAGACATACCGGGGATGTATGTACAATGTAGATTATGTTTATTTTATTTTGTTTTATGTTTATGTACGTGTACTAATGTTATGGGGGGTTTTTTAACGCCGGAGAAGAAGAAAAGAAGAAGGACGGGGAGATGCTGGAAAGGTGAGTAGAATAATTATAATGTTTATAATGTTTATTTATTTTCTGTAAATTTGTTGCACTATTTTATTTATTTTTTTCTCCTTAGGTTGGTGATCTGAAGGGACATCTGCAAAGGTAAGTAGTCTTAATTATTTTATTTTAGCCTAGAATTAGATTATTTTATATAGAGATAGCATTTATTGTATGTTAGATAGGGGGATGTATTTTATATAGATAGGATTTATTGTATATTAGATTGTGGTATTTATTTAGATAGGGCCTCATTCTATTATCGGCCGTAAACTGGCCGTAAGGCTGCGATTCCTTGCGGGGGTCCCGTTGCCTTGCAATTCAATTAAACGGCGCCGCAAGGATCTCCTCTTACGGCCAGCCGTAAATCTTGCAACCGGCCGTAAGCTCTGAAATCTAAAAAGTCAAAAATAAATTCAAGACAGCTCTGTAAAGCTCTGTAAATGCTAGGGATCATATTGGGGGACATGAGGATTAAAAGTAACCCACTCTCAAGCTTGCACATCAGCCCAAACCCGAGTTTAAATTAACTGTTTATTTTCCGGCTGCGGCGTGGGCGGGTCTGAGGTGCTCCAAGCCCTATGGACTTTTTACATGGATATTTGACGTATATTAAAAAAAAAATATTTTACGGATTTGAGTATAGGGGAATTTTGTGCTATTTTTGCTAACACCGAAAATCACTTTATAGTCTTCTCAAAGTGCAGGATGGCTTTATTTGGTCTATATTTCGTGCTTAATTGGTGCTAGCGGGACCTCTTTCCTGCAAGTAAGCTGCGGCTCGGTTTTAGCCTTGTAGAGAGGGTTCCCGGAGCAATTGAATTGTAAATAGGATTTTCTTACGGCCGATTTCCTTGCGGCCGTTTTAGATCAAAGGATTTCCTCCGGCGTGAGCGGCCGCAAGAGATAGGAAGGCACCGGCCGCAAGCCTGCCGGAATCCCCGGCCGGAGGGGAATAGAATAGCCGAATAGCTTGCGGCCGGTCCTTGCGGCCCCGCAACGGCTGCGAACGATAATAGAATGAGGCCCATAGATTGGGGGATGTACAGTATATTTGATAGATAGGATGTATTTTAGATAGATAGTATTTATTGTATATTAGATAGATTGGGGGATGTATATTAGATAGATAGGATGTATTGTATATTAGATAGGGTGTATTGTGTTGTATTTCATTGTATTTGTATTGTATGTATTGTATTGTATGTATTATATGTATTTCCTTTTCAGGTGTGTAATTGTTTTTTTTTTCTCTGTAGTGGGGGGGGGTTGTAACATATTTTTTTTATTTTCTGTAATGTTCCTTTTTTATTTTTTGTGAATTAGGTTTTTTATTTTCTGTAATGTTCCTTTTTTATTTTTTGTGATTTCGTTTTTTTATTTATTTTATGTAATGTAGATTTTTTATTTTTGGTGACTTTAGTTTTTTTGATTTCTGTAATTAGAGTGGTGGTGGTTATTAGAGGGTAGGCAGTGTAGGTGTTAATAGGTTAGTGTAGAGGGTGTTTAGTTGATCTTTAATGTTTTTTTGGGGGGGTATTGTGCAGTGTAATGTTTATACTTAGTGTCATGATGGTCCTTGAGGACATTTATGGCACTTATGTGGTTAATGTTGGGTTGTAACAGGCCCATAATGGTCATAATATACCCTTATGGGACTGATGGGGTTAAATAGAGGCTTATGAGGGTCTCTATTGACCCCCATGAGTGACAGGGTTAATTATGGGTTTATGGGGGTCTGTATTGACCCCCATGAGTGAAGGGGTTAATTAAGTGCTTATGTGGGTTTGTATTGACCCCCATGAGTGAAGGGGTTAATTAAGTGCTTATGTGGGTTTGTATTGACCCCCATGAGTGACAGTGTTAATTAAGGGCTTATGGGGGTCTGTATTGACCCCCATGAGTGACAGGGTTAATTATGGGTTTATGGGGGTCTGTATTGACCCCATGAGTGACAGGGCTAATTATGAGTTCATGGGGGTCTGTATTGACCCCCATGAGTGACAAGGTTAATTATGGGTTTATGGGGGTCTGTATTGACCCTCATGAGTGACAGGGCTAATTATGAGTTTAAAGGGGTCTGTATTGACCCCCATGAGTGACAGGGTTAATTGTATGTATTATGGGGGTCTGTATTGAGCCCCATGAGTGAGAGGGTTAATTAGGGGTTTATGGGTGTCTGTATTGACCCCCATGAGTGACAGGGTTAATTATAGGTTTATGGGGGTCTGTATTGACCCCCATGAGTGACAGGGTTAATTATAGGTTTATGGGGGTCTGTATTGACCCATATTAGTGACAGGGTTAATTAAGTGCTTGTGGGTGTCTGTATTGACCTCCATGAGTGAAAGGGTTAATTAAGAGCTTATGGTGGTCTGGATTGACCCCCATGAGTGACTGGGTTTTTTAGGGGTTGATGGGGCTCATTGCCTAAGTGCTACGGGTTTAACGGTTCACCTCACTACGCGCGGCTCGCCGGCGATGAGCATCTGTGGCACTCATCGCTAAGCTCACAAAGCGTGACGAGGATTCGTAGTTTGACAACTATTATATGTGATTACATTATATTTATTAACACATTGATTGCGATATAACAGAGAAATTAGACATGAAATAAAGTTGTTTTTTTTTGTCCGATTAGCGAGCTTGAGAATGTTGTGCTATTAATTCTAATACCTAACATCACTTTCCCTTTTAATAAAAGTACAGTAGTGTGTATATATGTGCATATAAAGTGCTCCGGACATGTCATTAAGCCCTTTGCGAGTCCTCCTTGGTACCAGTGACTTGTGGTTCGACTTTTGCCATTTGCGGGCTTGACAGCTTTCTTTGGAAGGGGGAATCAGAGCAATTAAATAACAATTTGGGATTTTAGCATTCGCAACTCTTGCGGCCGTGAAAGATCGAAGGCATGGAGCGGCATGAACCATCGCAGTGAATCGGAAACCGGCACCCGTAACCCGATTGGAGCCTGCAAAAAGACGCCAATTGAATAGCAAAATAACTTACGTCCTCCATTTCCGAAGCCCGGATCTCCCGGGAGCTCAATTAAATGAGGCTCATGGTCTTTTAAGATCCTGTAACGTAAGTTAAAGGTATATGGAAGATTCCCTGTTTTTAACTTTTTCGAATTTAAACATACTGCTTATATCAGAAACACACATTACATTAATTTATTCTATACACATACAAAGTTATTTTATTTAAAAAAGAGGCACTGCATACTAACCAATAGAAAAACTGCATTCAAGTATGTTTTAACCCTATACTAACCTTCCAGCTAGTAGAAGCACAGTGCAGACATCCAGATCCTTACTTCCATGTGGTGGGAACAGAATACTGCACATCCCATGATGCTTTGCGGAAGAGACTGATCCCCAGACATTGTAACAATGTTGCAGTTGCCTCTGATTGGCCAAAATGAATTATACATTTTCTGTTAATTTAGCTTGGATTTTCAGGAGCATTCCTTTTAAAATCAACTGCCTGAAAACTGAAGAACTCTTGTACTGCTTTCTGCCCACCAGCAGTAGCCACTGGGTGGCGTGGCCAAGGTTTTCTTGATTTTCCTTGGGTTAAGGCTAGGGTTAAATTTAGGGCTTAGGGTTAGATGTAGGGGTTAGATTTATAGTTTACAGGTTAGATTTAGGGGTCAGGGTTAGATTGAGGGGTTAGGGCATAGAGTAGGGGCAGATGATAAGCTTTACACTAACAAGAAATTGAAGAAAATCTTGTCCGCGCCACCTAGTGGCCGCTGAGCGCCACTGTTGGTAGGCAAAAACTTTAGATTATGTTAATTAATGTTTTTTGTTTTTTTAGTGGGGGTATGCAAAATGTTTGCATACACTACTAATTCTACTCTATCAGATGCATTCATAATGCAGGGAACTTCTATATATCTTTAATAAGAAACAAAATGTTAACAATTTTTAGATTAATAACAAGAGCACCCCAGCAAGCACATATTATTATTTTAGGCTGGTATTGAATCAACTGGTAGGACGTTGGTGCCTTGGCCTAAAACATGACCTAGTGTTTGTATATTCCGTATGTGAATGAAATAGAATCCAGTTTTATATTCACGTTGTCCCAAGACAATGTAGTTGATAAACACCATGCATTTTTCAAAAAGGTCAAGTATCTAATGAAAAAGGTTACTATTATATTTCACATTGCTGAGCGAGCATTGCAGCATACCATCCGTCAGCCATGCATAATGTGTCCGAAACACTCACATACATATTTGTATTGGTCTAATACATTATATTTATTCTTAAAATAGCTTCTCGCACAGAGTTTTACATGTCACTTTGCAGATACAGTCTTTTTCTTAACTTTGCTGCTGCACTTCCTTGGCAGGTGGCGTATTGAGTGTTTTAAATTGCTTATTTGTACTAGAACTCTCTCAATCAGTTACTTTATAGAGAAAAACAATATAGGAAATTCTTGTCAGTTGAGTATATTCGTAAACACTGGTATTTAGAGAGTCTTGTAAGGTATATTTAAGGAATTCTTCCATGCAGCTGCAGGCAGACACTTAAGCTGACTTGTGTATTTGCTAGATTTCATGCTAGACTATTCATGCTTCACACAAATGGTCAAATTTATGCTTTCTCTTAAATAAAATGTTTTAAATCTAGAAGGTAGGTTTTTGGTTGGGGTGCAAAATTTTTTGTGGCCAATGGGTTTTACATTTCTTTGCTCTAGACAAATGCACAAGGTTATATGAACCCAGTGCTGTCACTAACTGGAGAATTCAGGGTTATCATGGATAATTAGAGAGACAGTATTGATCCAGGGAGAAATCCGATCACCAGTATCTGGGGTCAGGAAGGAACTAATTTTTTTTTTCTTTAAGACAATTGGCTAAGTTTCACTTAGGTTTTTTTTTTTTTTTTTGCCTTCCTCTGGATTAATAAATAATTAAAAATAAAATGAAATAAATAAATAATTGATTAATAATTAACATTCCTCCGGATATTGCAGATCAGAGGAGATCTTAAAAAGGTTGAACTTGATGGACTGAAAGTCTTTTTTCAACCTTAATTACTGTGGGCCTCATTCTATTATCGTCCGTAAATCGGCCGCAAAGCTGCGATTCCTTGCGGGGCTCCCGTTACCTTGCAATTCAATTATACGGCGCCACAAGGATATCCCCTTATGGCCGGCCGTATATCTTGCAACCGGCCGTAAGCTCAGAAATCTTTAAAAGCAAAAATAAATTCAAGACGGCACTGTAAAGCTCTGTAAATGCTAGGGATCATAATGGGGGACATGAGGATTAATAGCAACCCCCTCTCAAGCTTGCACATCAGCCCAAATCAGAGATTACATTAACTGTTTATTTTCCGGCCGCAGCGTGGGCGGGTCTGAGGTGCTCCAAGCCCTTGGGACTTTTTACATGGATATGTGACATAAATTAAAAAATAATGTATTTACGGATTTGAGTGTAGGGGAATATTGGGCTATGAATGCTAACACCTACAATCACTTTATAGTCTGATAAGAGTGCAGGATGGCTTTATTATGGCTTTAATATGTGCTTGTGTGCCTGCGGGACCTTTTTGCTGCAAGTAAGCTGCGGCTCGGTTTTAGCCTTGCAGAGAGGGTTCCCGGAGCAATTGAATAGCAACCAGGATTTTCTTAAGGCCGAAACTCTTGCGGCCGTTTAAGATCAAAGGCTTTCCTCCGGTGCCTGCGGCCGCAAGAGATAGCAAGGCGCCGGCCACAAGCCTGCCGGAGCCGCCGGCCGGAAGGGAATAGAATAGCAGAATAGCTTGCGGCCGGTCCTTGCGGCCTAGCATCTCCTACGGCCGATAATACAATGAGGGCCTATGTAACTATGTAACTATTTAACTAGCAGTAATACATTTTTCAATAAAACACACTATCAAAATAGAGATTGTGCCAAAGAACTACTCAGGAATCATAGGGTCTGCAATAGACCCAAGCGCCTGTAATAGAGCAGCATCATAATAACAGACACTTCTGCCGCATCTCATCATGTTAACACAATGTCCACATTTGAACAGAAAAGGCTGACTCAGTATGAGTACTAAGGAACATCATGAATCATGAATATAAATATGTGTTGCACAGAATGCCTTCGGTGTAAGACAAAAAAAGGGAGGAATTTCTCATCAGGAAATATTCTTTTTTTGTGTCCAAAATAGAAATCTGCATTAGATCTAAGGCACATTTTTTTGTCATTCCTTGAAAATAAATAATACATTATCTGGGCTGTTACTTTTTGTTTATAAGAGATATATGCACCAATTATAGGCATAATTTATGTCTTCCGGTTTCTCAAGCTGTATAACTATGCACTGAGCAATGTCACGCGTTGTAGGGATTTCTGCTGTTCTATTCTGTTTTAAAAGGTTATTTTGTGTGCAAGGACTTTAACACATGGGGCCTCATTCAATTGTGATTTGGCCAATTGAATAGGGCTCTATATAAGCACAGAGCATATTTTTTTTACAGAAGTTTTTAGTTAGTGACTTCTACCCAAAAGCAAGGTCTTCACTAACTAAAAAATTCTGTAAAAAAAATATGCTCTGTGCTTATATAGAGTCCTATTCAATTTGCCAAATTGCACTTGAATGAGGCCCCGTGGTCTTTCTATTCTCTAACAGACCTTGTTGCATACTGGTGATAATGATGTCATAGGGCCTTATTAAATTGTCAAAATAACCAAAGCCTGTAATGTAGCCCGCAAAATTTACTGATATTTAATTGGCCTCCTCTAGCTAACCTGCGAGCTACGGGCTGAAAATTTAAAAAAACGGCACTCTGATCCATCTAAATCTTTGATCTTTCAAGCCCGCAAATGTTACAATCGCTAAAATCACAAATCGAGATTTAATTGTAACAATTCCACAAGCCCGCAATTGCCTTCAAACCCAGAAAATGGCAAATGTAGCAAAAAATTCTACCAGTACCAGAGAGGAATCGCAAGGGGGGTAAACGCCTGTTCGTAACACTACAAAACTAAATAAAAATGCAATACTGAACATTAAAAGACGGGCAAAGCGATGAAAGACATTAGCATTAATTGCACAACAGTCTCATACTCGCAAGTCTACAATCAAAAATTATTTTATTAAATAAAAAGGTTTTATTTCCGTTTTATATCAAACTCGGTAATCAAGGAGTTAATACATATCAGGGCACCCACATGGACTTGAACAGTTTCTTCATTAATTTTTTTTAAATTTTTACGTTCCCATTTAACATTTTTACATACCCACAGCCTCTTGCCCTACCATTATCACCACACCCATGACATTAATGCACAGTCTTGACCATTGCTGATTGTGATCTGTGTATAAAATAAAACTTTGTTATACCGTTCTAAGCGTGTCAGTGTGTTTTCAATGGTTGAGGTTATGGGGACATCAAAATACATCACATTAGTGTCACATTCCTATATCTGTAAACTAATGAGCCCTAGTTACCATGCAATAGATCAATACATATAAAAATAATAATAGTCATAATAGCATTATAGTATTATATAGATATAATGCTATATAACATATATAATAATAATAATAAAGGATTAATACATATGCCAAGTCCAATTAGTGATACTATGGAGTATGAACATTCCCCTGAGGTCCTAAAATGAATAGGAAAGGTGATACTGGAGTGAGTTGCCAGTTCCTTCTCTAGTGGACTGTGATTTGTCTGACCTATCTCCTATGACCTGCCCACCTAGACTGACCCTATATGGTATAGCTCATAGGTCATTGCAGTACACAAGCCCCCACACCACCACCACCACTTAGTAATGCTGAAGGGGACCAGGGGAACATACACCACACTAATCTACTCTAACCAATTAGGAGGGGCCGCAAAAACATATGGAGGCTGTGCAGAGGCACGTGCATCAAAAGACAACTCATTTCCATCAGGGGTTATCTCCGATACTACCATCCTGGAAAGTCCCACGCCATTGTCGGTGGCCATGTGCCAAGATGTATAGCCATTCCCATTTTGTGACCTCCCATTATGTTCTGCTATTCATCAATTTATATTAGTGTGGATTGCTAAGTGGTGGTGGTAAAGGGGCTTGTGTACCTGAATGAATCAGTGAGCTATACCATGTAGGGCCAGTGTAGGTGGGCAGGTGATAGCAGAGAGGTTAGATAAATCACAGTACACTAGAGAAGGAACTGGCAACACACTCCAGTATATTTGGCATGCAAACCTCGTGGAACAGCACAGGCGGAGACCTAGCTAAATGTGCTGCAGTCCATAGGGCCACAGAGATTCGGACACAACTGAAGGACTGAAAAACAAATATTAAAGTGTTCCCCGGGTACTTGATATATGTGATGTGGTGTTGTAATATGGCCACTATTTGTTTTCCTGTAGATGTGATGACCGAGATGTATATGCAATTATGTTTATATTTCAGAGTTCACATTAGAGCCTCTGTGAGTGATAAATGGTTAATATGGCATCAGTTTCATGTTTTTGTGTTGCTATTTAATCAGGTAGTGTGTCTTTAATTGATTTATGCTTGGTGCAGCATGGCTTTTCAAATTGGCATATGCATGACCATTCCAACATATAATAAAAAAAAATGTTTGGGGGGGATTATTGTGCAAGTAATTGTAATGCCTTCCCATGCTTTCCCCATATTTTAAAGTCCCCTGGTGCGTTTATATTGTCTTTTACAGTGTTGAAAACCCTTTGCAGGTCCTATTTTCAGGCCGTAATATTTTTGCCTCCATATGCGGGTTACAAGCTTAAACACCATGGCGTCTTTGGAAATTCATTGCAATTTAATAGCGAAATTGGAACGCTGCAGTTACAGGCTTGAAAGTGAAACCTGAACCTTGGACATGGACAAGGAAGCAGCTTAGTAGTCATTTCCAAGATCCACCAAGCATAGCTTAGAAGAAGTAGACAGCTTGGTAGTGCGAGGAGAAAGGCTGGAAGTAGAACCATTACTCACCGGCGATGGGAATGTCTTAGCAGACACGAAAAAGGGCAAAAAAGCAACTATGAGCTTGCAGACATGAGGCTTAGAAAGCTGAAAAACAAGAGAAACAACCTCCAGGCACCGTCTCAGAAATGAACTTAACTGTGCAAGGGAGATGTGGACAGGAAGTGCTTATAAAGGCTGGAAAAGGCCCCTCCTACAGGAAGAGGGGGAGTGAGAGAGGGTCCCTCCCATAAATCCAGGTATTAACCTGGTATATACATATATATATATATATATATATATATATATATATATATATATATATATATATATATATATATATATATAAGATAAATTATGTGTAAAAGCTTTCATGAGAAATACAAGCCAAATCTGTTGATGCATGCTATTTTTTGTGTCCCCTATTCACCCCCCTCCCCCATTTAGAATTTCTTTCACTGCAACCAGCCCACTTGTCCATGACAAATATGGAAATATTTACTAATAATAAAAAAAAAAATCTTTAAAGGACCACTGAAAAAAGAAAATTTGCTTTAAAATATGTATTCTGACTAAGAGCATAATGGTGCACCATGAAATGGTTTAAAATTATATGAATAAAGTGTTTGCATTTTCCAAATTGCTGCTGAATGAATTGAGTTGATGGCACCCTGAAAGAAGCAATGTTTCTCATACTAAATAGTTCCTTTATAAGATCCACAGGGCACCAAGAGAGCACTTCTTTCAAGATATATTTTTTTTAATTATCATTGCAATGATTTAATGTGAGCAAAACCTAGATACAGTATAAGGTTATAATGTGAGCAATATATACCAGGCAGTAATACGGAACGTTGCTTTTTCCTGGTAGAGTTTTTAATGATTAAATAAACTGGATAGTGCTAAACTGAATTGTCATGGAGCCACAAAATAAGGATGTGTTCCTATCTTTTGAACTGAAATAGAGATGACTAATGTATAACATTCATGAAGACAGCTCCACAAGTCATTGCCATCCAGGGATATTTATTTATTTCATGTTTATGCAATAGCTGCTATTTCGGATAGATAGATCATCTTGTGTGCTCTATAATATTTGTGAAAATTTCCACTGGCCAGGTTTTGGAATAAGAAATAGTGTAGCTTTGTTCAAGTATAAAAATATGATTGATGTTGTGATGTTGTGAGAAAATTATATATGGTGAAAATACTAGTATTTATCGTGCCTATAGTAAACAAACTATTTAATTTCTTATCTTTAGGATCTGTTTACAGCATTTTGATGTACACTACAATGTGTATCGGTACATATTGCCATATTGGTTGGAAAAATTATGTATTTTACGACATACTATATAAAACTGATGTGGCGGTGAACATTGAGCTTATGCAGTGCATTGTTCATCATTGCCACAAGTGTCTCTGAGGGTCATATACTATATATATATATATATATATATATATATATATTATAATGAGCGCAGGAGATTTGCATTTTTTTCCAGGTACAGTATCATGGGTGTAGGAGCCCAAAAAATCTTGGGGGGGGGAGGGGGAGTGAGGATAATTCTACTCTTATTCTAGTTATTATCTATGTATATATATATATATATATATATATATATAAAAATAAGATAAATTATGGGTCAAAGCTTTGGTGGGAAAGACATGCTGCCTCATACCACCAAATCTGGTAATGCATTATTACATTTCATTTTGTTATTTTTTTGTGTCCCCTATTCATTTAATCTGTGGGGAATTTGTCCCCCCTATCCACCCTGTTCCTATGCCCCTGTACAGTATAATCATATAAAATTACGCTACAACTGTGTTTTTACGGTAAAGCTGAAACTGCATAACTGTCTTTTTTTAAGCTTACTGTTGAACACTGTGGCCTTTACTTTTTCTTCTACCCACAATGCACATGTTCCTTGCAGCAGCATATAGGCTTGCGGGAGGAGCATTGTTCCTTACAGCACTTGGAGATACAGTTTAGGTAAAGTAAGATAAATGGTTCTGGATTGCTAACTTGACGTTGTGAAGGAGCTGGTAAACCTCATTGAAACTGTGAGATATCACATAGGGTCAATCAAGATGGGCAGGTCATAGCAGTGAGGTCAGACAAATCACAGTTCACTGGAGAATGGAATGGCACCCACTCCAGTATCTTTGCCAAGAAAACCTTATGCATAAGTACAACCAGACATGAGATATGCCTGGCGTTCTGTGGTCCATGGGGTCGTGGATTGTCAGACACAACTGAACGACTAAACAACAAGATACATGGTACTGTGATCAGACCTAGATTTTACATTCACTGACTCCATTCCATTTGTTGCACTAATCCATTCTGGTTATTGAGGAAGTGCAACTGGGTCTTGTACTAGTAGCTTGGCATGCATTTGAATTGTTTCCTTTTTTCTGACCCTTAGACAACATTATCAGAAAACGTAAAGAAAAAGGTTCCCTTTTTTAGTGCACACCTACTGATCCCAATTTCCTTAAAGCGACCCAAATTGTTGATATAACTTAGCTTTTAATAACTTAGTTAAAAACGTATTTTATTATAACTTAATATATTTAGATGCTGCACTGGTAAACAGGAATTGTATAGAAATTCTTTCCTGATGCTAATTGAATATAAGGTGCATATACTCTATTTAGTGCTATCATAAAGTGCAAGTGCTAAAAATAATATATCAGTCAGTTTAGACTGTGTTATAAAAGTGCTTTATATTTACTACAAAAGTGCTTTGTCTTCCCAATTTTCTTCTCTGGAATATCTATATCGTTGTCATTATCCTCTTATAATTAGAGCCTGTTATTGGGGCTGGGTGACTCAGAGGACAGTTTCTAACTATATATCTTAATGATTCATCTATCACTGTGTCCTTGAGACTCTGTACAGCTCCTTTAGCGTGGAGATCGCGGTTAGGACGCCTCGCAATGACGTCACTAACCCGCGTCTCACGTTGCTGCGTCTAACCCGACGCACATTTCTCAATTTCCCCAGGGGTTACCGCTATGACTTCTGGACTTCCCTTTTATAGTCTCCAGTTGTCATGGGGATCATGTCTTCTATTTAAAAACTACTATATATTAATTTAAAATCCTTATATGAGTCTCATATTCTTATTCTGAAACTGCATTAGCCTTATTAATTGTAACATCTTACATTGTATTAGATTGGTGTAATTTAAATTAAATAATACATATTTGTTTTAAGTATTTAATATTTAAACCTCCAACTTTCTCATATTATGTGGCAATATTTAATCACATATATAGTTGTGAGCGTACGAGTTGTTGCTAACGCTGCGGGCTCGCGAAGCGAGGGCACTGTGCCAGGTTCTCAGTTGCTGGCATGGAGCGCCGCACGTTCACACACATTACGACACTCGCAAACAACATACGACACACGTTCACACACATTACGGCCTCGCAACACTCGGACGCTACTCGCGAACATTACAAAATTACAAACACAATACATACACACAGCACATACATAAAAACCTTACCTACACAAACAGGAAGCACCCAGGACCTCAAAAATGCAACTTACAACTTAATTGCACTCAAAATAAAAGAGTTTAGACGCTAAATAGTTTGTTAAGCGACACAGAAAATGGCCGACGAATAAAACGAAAACGAGGCTACACACGCAAACACCATACGAGACACGTTACCACACATTACGACTTCGCAAACATCGGACGCAACACGCCGACATACAAACATTTAAAACTTAAGAAATACACACAACAAACACATAAAAAGCTTACCTACAGCAAGAGGAACCAGCCAGCACCTCAAAAAAACAAGTTACACCTACATTTAAATCAAAATAAAACACTTTAGACACTAATATCATCGCTAAGCGACAGAAAAAATGGCCGACGAACAAAACGAAAACGAGGCTTCAGACGTAACTACACTACACTTACTCGCAATAATGAAACACATACTATGCGGAACGTATCACAATCATATTAAACACCATTTTGAACAGTAATACGCCTAAAATGGCGGATGGAACGCAAATTGTAAGCTGGAACGCAAATAGCGCATGCGTATTGCGTTCTAACGGTCTCACTTTCCAGAACTTTCTACAAGTTTATAAATACTGTCTATTTCACAGAGAAAAATACATTTCTCCTCAGGTGATCAACGGAGTGACTTCTGAGATAACTGCTGCTTTTACTTGAGAAGACAATTCTTTACTAATTTACTACTTTGCATTGTGCAAATTACAACTGAGAGGTAAGCTATAATATATTACATTTTATTATCAGGACAGGTCAAACAAATAAAAAAAAAAATAGCATTTATGTAGTGACATATATGGCACATTTATGTGTATAGGCTCAAAAAAAAATACGGTTAATTTAACAAAACAACAAAAAAACATAATTCAATATTAAACAGAGGTTTATGTATAGTGACATGTGACACGCACATATATGTCTATAATGTATAGTGACATCTGACACGCACATATATGTCTATAATGTATAGTGACATCTGACACGCACATATATGTCTATAATGTATAGTGACATCTGACACGCACGTATATGTATAGAATGTATAGTGGCATGTGACATGCACATTTATGTGTATTGCCCCTGCATAGTGACATGTGACACTAACATATATGTGTATCATGTATATTGACATGTGACACCCACATTTCTGTGTATTGCCCCTTCATAGTGACATGTGACACGGACATATATATGTATAATGTATATTGACATGTGACACACACATTTATGTGTACTGCCCCTTCATAGTGACATGTGACACGGACATATATGTGTATAATGTATAGTGACATGTGATACGCACATTTATGTGTATTGCCACTGCAACAAAATCAGCTTAAAACAAAATCAGTAAACAACTACATTTAAATGACATTATATGTCATGTATACTGATATGTCACACGCACATATATGTGTATCATCTATAGTTACATCTCACACACACACATTTATGTGTGTTGGAAAAAAAAAATATAAGGTTAATTTAACCATTTAAATATGAGTCATGTATACTGATATGTCACACGTACACAAAATAATTACATTAAACTATAGAATGTGCTTCATGTATGTGACATATGTGTGTAGCCCCCAACAAAAAATAAGGTTAATTGAAAAAAATTACACAACTATATTTCAATGACATTCATTTACTTCAATTCAATAGATCATATAAAGCTGAATCTTTTTATTTCTTTGAATATTCAAACAGACTCTGCATCAATAGCGTCTCTCAACAATTTGCACCGTGCACTGTGAAGCACAATCCCTTTTAAAGAACACCAACAAAGAAGAAGAGGTAAGATACAACAAGACATTACATGCTCAAAAGGCCATGCTTTGCTAGATGAAAAATTATAAATATACAAATAACTATTTCACTTTCTTTTTCAAACAGACACTACAAGAAGACCGACGGATTAAGATTGGCAGGAAGGGACCCTCTGTCATTCGACACTTCAATCAAGGTAAAGTATTAAGTATAAAAAAGAACCGAACCATGAGCCTTATTCAATTGCGACTTACTCAATTGAATAGGGCTCTATATAAGCACATAACATATTTTTTATACAGAACTTTTTAGTTACTGAACTTCTAACCACAATCAAGGTTTTCAATAACTAAAAACTTTGCTCAATAAATATGTTATGTGATTATATAGAGCCCTCTTCAATTGGCAAAATTGCAATTCAATGAGGACCTATATATCTTTAATGGCCAAGGGCCTCACTCAAATGTGATTTGCCCATGTCAGTAGGGCTCTATATAAGCACAGAGCATATTTTTTAAAGGAAATTTTTCTTTTGTGAACACAAGTTCACTAAATACAAAATTCCGTAAAAAAATATGCTCTGTGCTGATATTGAGCTCTATTCCATTGGCCAAAACACAATTGAATGAGGAGCTCACAATATAACAAATGCAGTAAGCAAAGGCCCTCATTCAATTGCTATTTTGGACAATTAAATATGGCTATAAATAAGCACTTTTAGGCCCTTATTCTATTTTAACAAATATATGTGATGTGCTTATTTACAACCCTATTCAATTTTCAACATTGCAATTCAATGACGGCCTTAGAGTACTATTACATTGTAAAAAATGCAATTGAATGAGGGGCAAACTATGCAACATATGGTACACACAAAGGCCCTCATTCAATTGCAATTTGCCCAATTGAATAGGGCTCTAAATAACAACATAACAATTTTTTTTAAAGAAGTTTTTAGTTACTAAAAATATATCCAAAATAAAGTTTTTAAATGAGTAAAAACAGATTAAAAAAAATATGCTATGTGCTTATTTAGGGCACGATTCAATTAGCCAAATCGCAATTGAATGAGACACAAACTGCTACACACAAAACAGAATTTCTTATTCAATGTTTAACAACCTATAAGCCTTACAAAGAAGCAAAAATAAGAATAACAAAAGTGTTGTGCACCTAATAGCATTGTACAAAAAATCACACAAACTCATAGGAAACTACATTAACATTCTTCTTTAATGTTTAACAACCTATAACCAGTACAATCAAGAATAAATAACTTTTGCACAAGTGGTGCGCACCAAACAGGATTGTCAAAAACTAACACAAACACATAGCAAACTACATTAATTATATTATTTCATGTTTCACTAACTATAAGCATCCCAATAAAGGTTAAATAAGTATACCACAAGTGGTGTGCACAAAATAGGATTGTACAAAAACTAACATAAACACATAGCAAAATAAATTTATATTCTTATTTAATATATCACAACCCACAAGCCTTACTAAGAACCTTCAATAAGAATAACAAAAGTTGTGGGATTGTACAGAAAGTAAAAAAAAAAAAAGATAGAAAAAAATAACCATAACTGATACAATACAGTCAAATTAATACATTTTTAAATTATTTAAAAGACATTTCACTCAAACAACATTTTCTATTTTATATTACAACAGATACTGCGTGAAGACAATCGGACGAGGACTTTTTCCACAGGACCGGACCATCGGACGAGGACTCGGACCAGACCAGCAGACGAGGAATTTCAACACAGGACCAGACCATCGGACGAGGACTTTCACCAACGGACCACAACATCGGACGAGGGATATCGCCACAGGAACACAACATCGGACGAGGGCTATCGCCACAGGACCACACCATCGGACGAGGACTTCCAACAGAGGACCACACCATTGGACAACGATTTTGAACCGATGACCAACAAACATTCGGATTTAAATCACACTTCAACCAAGGTAAAGTATAATAAGTACTAAAGTATAAAACTAAAGAAACTGCTTTCAGTTGCATCTGTGTCAACAGAAAAATAAAATAATTAATTTACTATCTCCATTATTTTATTTAAATTGCTACTATGCAATACATAGCTCAATAACCACATCACTTTTTTTTTTAGCAAAGAAGTTTTGCAGTGGTAAATATCTATCCACAAACAACGTTTTTAATCAATAAAACCATTATTTTAAAAAAATATGTTACATGCTTATTTACAGCACTTTTCCATTGGCCAAATTCTTAGCCAGTGAGGACAGGAATTATAAATTTAACTAAATATAAATGATACATTCTAAATATAAATGATACCTTAATGATTTGCCTTTTATTTCACCAATTGTGCACAAGAATCTTTAACAGGAATTACAAATTTAAATATACACAATTACATTTTTTTTTTTTTCCTTTACAGATTAATTTGGCTGATAACGAGACCAAAGAAGAGAAGAAAAGACGTCAAACTAGAGAAAGACAAGAGAGATGGGCCGCCCAGCAGACACCGGAGGAGAAAGAAATTCGACGAGAAAAAGAACGCAAAAGACTTGCAAATAAAAGAATAACAGCTGCAAAAATGAAAGATACAACCAAAAAAAATAAAAAGATAATAAAGCATTTACAAACTGTTCCTAAAACATCAGATGACATTTTACAAGATACCAGTCAAGACAGACCAAAAAAAGCAACTACAAAAACAAAGCATTTACAAACTATTACTAAAAACTTACAGGACATTTCAACCAAACAAGTACAACATATACCAAGAAAATCCACGAAAAAAACTAAACATTTAGAACCTGTTGTTGAAACATTTCATGACTTTTCATCTGATGAATATGAAAGTCAACATCCCATATGCTTTGCAAATTGTCCTTTACTGAAGTCTTTAGCAGTAGAGGTTCATAGTTGTGGGGACATGACTACTCAATGTCAATTTTGTGAGGCTTATTATTTTAAACAGGAGAGACCCCGAGATGGACAATTTATTAGTTGTTGTCAAAAAGGAAAGTTCAAACTTCCACAAAGGAAACAATTTCCAACCTATTTACAAAATATTATGACTGAACCTACTTTTCCAAATTACAAAAATTTTAAGACAAACATAAGATCCTACAATAGTGCCATATCATTTGCATCTATGGGGGCAACATTGGCTGCTAATGTACCAGGACATGGTCCTTACTGTTTTAAAGTCCAAGGACAAATTTATCATCGGACTTCACATTTACATCCAGAGGAAGGAGAGCAAAGAAAATTCGCTCAACTATATGTCCTAGATACAATGGAAGCTGTTGACCAACGTATGCAGATGGAAGAAAATAAAAAATGCTTACCCAGTGTTTTTATAGAGCTAAATAACATTATGGACAACAATCCCTACAGTAAAGCTTACAAAAAATTGGCAGAAGTAGAAAATGAACAACAACTTCATGCACAAAGACATCAATTACCCATGCCAAAGGTTAATATGGTGCTTAAAAGAGACAGACATACTGATAAACGTCGTTATAACTTGCCAACATCAAATGAGGTTGCAATGGTCTTTCAGAATGATGAAGGAGAACCACCATTTCAAAGAGACATTAGAGTATATCCCAGAAATGAGGACCAACCATTTATTAATATTAATATCTTAAGTCCAAATTTAGATCCAATGACATATCCCATCTTTTTCCCACACGGAGAAGCAGGTTGGCAACCAAAATTAACCCTTCCCAGTTACCCAAATGCTAAAGCCAGAATCCGAAATAATGTTTCTATGCTTGAATTTAAAGTTGCTCAAATTGCCATTAGAGATGAATTTAATCCAATTTTATGTGGTGGGAAACTAACACAACAATGGATTATTGATTCATATTTGCAAGTTGAGGCAAATAATTTAAACTTTATAAAATATCAACAAGATAAACTACGTGTAGAACAATATTGTGGACTCATGGACTATGTTGCTGACGTGGCTACAAGCAGAGACATGACAGCTGGCAAAGCCATCATTTTACCATCTTCCTTTCAAGGATCTCCTCGAAATATGAGAGAAAGATACAATGATGCTATGGCTATTGTGACAAAATTTGGAAAACCAGATTTATTTGTGACATTTACATGTAATCCACAATGGCCAGAAATTAATCAAAATCTACTTCTTGGACAAAGTGCTTCAGATCGACCAGATTTAGTAGCCAGAGTTTTTAAGATCAAATTAAATGAATTAATACGTGACTTCACTATAAATCAGTTATTTGGCAAATGTCTTGCTTATGTATATACCATTGAATTTAAAAAAAGAGGCCTTCCACATGCACATCTTCTCATAATACTTCAAGAGAAAGATAAATTAGATACTTTGGACAAAGTGGATGCAGTCATAGTTGCTGAACTACCAGATCCAGAACTATATGGTAGACTATATGAGATTGTTACTCATCGCATGATTCATGGACCCTGTGGAGACCTTAATCCACAATCACCATGTATGGAAAATAATCAATGTTCAAAAGATTTTCCAAAAGATTATAGAGACAAAACATATGCAAATTGTGATGGATATCCACTTTATAAAAGAAGAGAAGGAGATAGTGCCATTATTCGTGGAAAAAAAGTGGACAATAGATATGTAGTACCCTACAATCCACATTTACTCATGAAGTACAACGCCCACATCAACGTAGAAGCCTGCACTTCCATCAAATCCATTAAATATGTTTACAAATATATTTATAAAGGTTACGATGCAGCTACTGTAGTCGTCAAAAGTGCAGACAACCCTGAAAGTAGTGAGTTAGTACATGATGAACTTGCATCTCATGTAGATGCTCGCTATGTCAGTGCGCCAGAAGCTATGTGGCGGCTTTTAAAATTTGAAATGCATGATAGATCACATGCAGTATATAGGTTAGCAGTACATTTGCCACAACGACATTTAGTCTATTTCCATGCTGGAAATGAAATGAATGCATTGGCCCAAAGTGAAGATCGTCACACTACACTAACTGCATGGTTTGCATTAAATTCCACTGATGCTCAAGCAACACAATACTTATATATTGAAATTCCATATCACTATGTTTTTGTGAATGGATTATGGAGAGCAAGAAAAACCAGAGGCAATAAAATAATTCCACGAATTTACACAGTCAGTCCAAGAGATGTTGAACGATTTTGCTTACGGATATTACTTTTAAATGTTCCAGGAGCACAAAGTTTTAAACAATTAAGAACTGTTAATGACATTGTATATGAATCCTTCCATTTAGCTGCAAGACATAGAAACTTACTCGCTGATGATACAGAGTGGGAAAGATGTTTAGAAGAAGCAGCACAATGTCAAATGCCACGACAGATGAGAGAACAATTTGCTTTTATTTGTATCTTCTCAAATGCTCCAAATGCATTAGCGTTGTGGGAGACTTTTAAAAGTAATATGGCTGAAGACTTTATGCGACGATACAATGAACCCATTGCACACTTAAAAGCCTTAATGGAAATTCAAGAAGTCTTTTTAACTCATGGATTAAGTTGTGCAAGTTTTAATTTGCCTGATCCAGGTCTAATAGATGACATTAACTTTGAAGACTATGACATTCAACTACAAGCAGAAAGAACAGAAGAAAGACTTGCAACTTTAAATACACTACAATTGCAAGCATTTCATGCCATTAAAAATGCTATAGATGATGACATGGTGACAGAGCGTTATTTCTATCTTGATGGACCTGGTGGATCAGGGAAAACATATTTGTACAATTTATTAATGAGTTCAGTACGAGCACAAGGAAAAATAGCAATGGCGTTTGCCACTACTGGAATTGCTGCACTTTTATTAGAAGGTGGAAGAACTGTTCATAGTGGATTTAAACTGCCAGTGCCTATTTTGGAAAATTCTGTGTCAGATATTCGCATGACATCCTTACAAGCAAAGAAATTGAAGAAATGTAAATTAATTATAATAGATGAGGCCACAATGATGTCATGCTATGCCCTCCAATGTATTGACCGTTTGCTTCGTGAAGTCATGGATAATATTTTTCCATTTGGTGGAAAGGTAATGTTGTTGGGTGGCGATTTTAGACAAACATTACCTGTCGTTGTACATGGAAATCGAACAGACATTATTGAAACATGTATAAAGTCAAGTACAGTATGGAAACATTTTACCCATCTTCAACTGCAACAAAATATGAGATCAGAAGGCCAAACTGATTTCAATAATTGGCTTATTAAAATTGGACAAGGCAGAACAGAAAAAATACTACATTTACCTGACGACACTGTAGAGATCCCACCTCATATGATTTGTCAACAAGATATTATATCGGCTATATTTGAAGGGAGCATAAATAACGAAGAATATTCCGAGCTTGCCAACCAAGTTATACTGACGTGTAAAAATAAAGATGCATTAATACTCAATAATGAAATCTTAAAAAAAATTAATGCACCACAAAGAAATTATCACAGTGCTGATTCTGTACTTGCTGATGACAATGAAAGTCAGGCAAACTTTTCAACTGAATTCATTAACTCTTTAACTCCTTCTGGAATGCCACCACATATTTTGCAGCTAAAGAAAGGTGCAATAATCATGTTACTGCGAAATATGAACCCCAAAAAAGGCCTATGCAATGGCACAAGATTAATTGTTCAACAATTAAAAGACCATTTTATAGATGCTGAAATTTTAACTGGGACCCATAAAGGAGAGAGAGTTTTCATACCAAGAATAGATTTAGCACCAAGTGAAAGTAGTCTCCCTTTTATACTTCAAAGAAGACAATTTCCCATTATTATGGCATTTGCCATGACCATTAATAAATCACAAGGTCAAACTTTCAAATCTGTGGGTATTTACTTGGAAGAACCAGTTTTTGCACATGGTCAATTGTACGTTGCGTTGTCACGCTGCAAAAATCCACAGGCTATTAAAGTTTACATTGAAAACAATGAAAGTCAAGGTGATTTATTAGAAGATGGACGTATTTTTACTAAAAACATTGTCTACTATGAAGTACTATGACTTTGCAGGATACAAACTAAAGCCATGCAAACATTTTGAAAAAACATTGAAAAATACAAAACAATTGGTTGTTTAATTCAGTCATAATTAATGGAAGTCATGTTTATGGATAATTTGCCTCACAAAATATTTGCCTTGCATTTCTATGAAAAATTATGTTAAAATGTTAAGTCACTATGTTAATGTTTCTAATGTTACAAGTTTAAAAACAATATTTTAAAGTTATTTCATTCAACATATTACAAAGTTCATGTTAAGAGCTCAAGCACCTTTTAATTCACAATGTAAATATTCTATGTTATCTTAAGATTACTACCTACATTAATGTTTATCGACAGTTTATGTGCTCTGTAATGAATTACTTTAATTACGTACGGTTTAAGGAGAGTTTTTACTGTAGGCCTTCCTCTACATTCAATGTATATTAAACTTAACAATTATTCTGATATAAATTGCATGTTAATACTGATTAATTTAAAGTAAAACTGTTTTTATATTCAAATGTTAATACTTTGAATTTAAAATTATGTTACAAAATGTTTTAACTATGTTCCTGTTTATAATGTTCAAAATTAGACAAATGTTTGGCAAAAATTACAAAGTTACATAAAAAATAAAGTTCAATTTTAAAAATATATACTTTCAACGTTATTGCTTACATATATTTTAAACTTCATGTTAAAATTCCCCACGTTTAAGAAACTCTTTTTACTTTTTACTTTTCTCTGGATTATATGTATATTAAACTGAACAATTCTTCAGATACAAATTTCATTTTAAAAAACCATTACATCAACGTTTTAAAAAAATACATGTTCATATCACAATACTTACAAGGGTCAAAAATATATTTAAATAACTAAACAACTTCACAAACATATACATCACATTGCCGTCATTTTTTGACGGGCAAGTCGCTAGTATTTAATATCTGTTAATATTGACAGTATCTTTACTATTGTTATTATATTAAACACTAGGGGCCTCATTCTATTATCGGCCGTAAATCGGCCGTAAGGCTGCGATTCCTTGCGGGGGTTCAGTTAACTCGCGATTCTATTATACGGCCCGCAAGGATCTCCTCTTACGGCCGGCCGCATATCTTGGAACCGGCCGTAATCTGTGAAATATAAAAACTCAAAAATAAATTCAAGCCTGCACTGTACAGCTCTGTAAATGCTAGGGATCATATTGGGGGACATGAGGATTAAAAGTAACCCCTCTCAAGCTTGCACATCAGCCCAAACCCGAGTTCAAATTAACTGTTTATTTTCCGGCTGCGGCGTGGGCGGGTCTGAGGTGCTCCAAGCACTCTGGACTTTTTACATGGATATTTTACGGATATTAAAAATCAAATATTTTACGGATTTGAGTACAGGATAATTATGTGCTATTTTTTCTAACACCTAAAATCCCTTTATAGTCTTCTCAAAGTGCAGGATGGCTTTATTTGAGCTATTTTATGTGCTTAATTGGTGCTAGCGAGACCTCTTTCCTGCAAGTAAGCTGCGGCTCGTTTTTAGCCTTGCAGAGAGGTTTCCCGGAGCAATTGAATTGCAAATCTCTTGCGGCCGTTTTAGATCAAAGGCTTTCCTCCGGCGCGAGCGGCCGCAAGAGATAGCAAGGCACCGGCCGCAAGCCTGCCGGAATCCCCGGCCGTAAGGGAATAGAATAGCAGAATAGCTTGCGGACGGTCCTTGCGGCCCCGCAACGGCTGCGGCCGATAATAGAATGAGGCCCTAGTCCTTTAGCAGAATTGAGATAATGTCATGTATTTGCACATATAACATGATAATGTGTAATAATTGGAAAGTAACACTTTTCAAATTATCTTTTTTACTTATATCCATTATTTTGAAGACTTAAAATATAGGCCCTTGACATTTAAGTCAAACAATTAACTTCATACTTCATTTTATACATCAATTTAATATGCATATTCTGAGGCTGCATTAGCTCTATTTATTATAACATCTCATATTATATTGGATTAGTATATTTGAATTAGATGATACATATTTATTTTGGATATTTAATATTTAAGCCTCCAACTTTTTCATATTATATGGCAATATTTAATATTTAATGCCGCTAATATTGGTGATGTCTTTTTATAATCTTTGCTAATGTCATTTATTTGCCCATATAGCATGATAGTATACCAATTGGAGACTAACTCTTTTCAAATTATAATTTTTACTTATATCCATTATTTTAATGGCTTAGGGCCTCATTCTATTAGCGGCCGCAGCCGTTGCAGGGCCGCAAGGACCGGCCGCAAGCTATTCGGCTATTCTATTCCCTTACGGCCGGGGACTCCGGCAGGCTTGCGGCCGGTGCCTTGCTATCTCTTGCGGCCGCTCGCGCCAGAGGAAAGCCTTTGATCTAAAACGGCCGCAAGAGTTTCGGCCGTAAGAAATTCCTATTTGCAATTCTATTGCTCCGGGAAACCTGTCTGCAAGGCTAAAAACGAGCCGCTGCTTACTTGCAGGAAAGAGGTCCCGCTAGCACCAATTAAGCACATGAAATAGCTCAAATAAAGCCATCCTGCACTTTGAGAAGACTATAAAGGGATTTTAGGTGTTAGAAAAAATAGCACATAATTATCCTATACTCAAATCCGTAAAATATTTTATTTTTAATATCCGTAAAATATCCATGTAAAAAGTCCAGAGTGCTTGGAGCACCTCAGACATGCCCACGCCGCAGCCGGAAAATAAACAGTTAATTTGAACTTGGGTTTGGGCTGATGTGCAAGCTTGAGAGGGGGTTACTTTTAATCCTCATGTCCCCCAATATGATCCCTAGCATTTACAGAGCTGTACAGTGCAGGCTTGAATTTATTTTTGAGTTTTTATATTTCACAGCTTACGGCCGGTTCCAAGATATGCGGCCGGCCGTAAGATGAGATCCTTGCGGGGCCGTATAATAGAATCGCGAGTTAACTGAACCCCCGCAAGGAATCGCAGCCTTACGGCCGATTTACGGCCGCTAATAGAATGAGGCCCTTGAAATATAGGCCCTTAGCATTAAGTCATACAATCAGTTTCATATTTCTTTTTATACATCAATTGCATGTTAATGTATTGATATATCATATGTAGGGAGAAAAAGTAAAACCATCATTGAGGCCATAAGGTTTTCTTGTTTTTAATAAATAGATCCATTTTGCCTCCATCTTTAATAATTCATTGTCTATATTGCCCCTTCTAATGGTTTTTTCAATGTGATCAATGGCCATGAATGAACGTACCGTATATACTCAAGTATAAGCGGAGTTTCAGCCATTTTTTTAAGGCTAAAAAGGGCCCCCTCGGCTTATACTCGAGCACTCCCCCTAGTGTCTCTCTACCCCCCCCGTGTCTCTCTACCCCCCTGTGTCTCTCTAACCCCCCCATGTCTCTCTAACCCCCCGTATCTCTCTAACCCCCGTGTCTCTCTACCCCCCTGTGTCTCTTTCCCTCCACCCTCCTCATCCTGAACCCCCTCCTCATCCTCAACCCCCCTCCTCACTTTCTCCCCTCTAAATACCTCCCCCTCACTTACCTGCTTCTTCTCCGGCCTCTGCTCCGTCTTGACCCAGGCGCGCATGTGAGTCACATGCGCGCCGCGTCATTAGCATATACAGGGTTGAGGATGAGGGGGTTGAAGATGAGGAGGGAGGTTGAGGATGAGGAGGGAGGTTGAGGATGAGGAGTGGGGTTGAGGAGGGAGGTTGAGAATGAGGAGTGGGGTTGAGGAGGGAGGTTGAGAATGAGGAGGGGGGAAGAGACACAGGGAAGGGAGAGGGGAGAAGAGACACGGGAGAGAGAGGGGGACACAGGGGGCAGCACATTTCCCACCCTTGGCTTATACTCAAGTCACTCATTTTACTCAGTATTTTGTGGTAAAATAGGTGCCTCGGCTTATACCCGGGTCGGCTTATACTCGAGTATATACGGTATTTTAACATCCCCTTTCTGTTTGGTATTGACATGACCTGCCACTGGTGTATCATATTCTCTATTAATGCTATAGATGTGTTCTAGAATTTTTCTTCTGAATTCTCTGTAGGTTTTACCTACGTATCTCATTCTACATTTGCAAGTTATTAAATAGATAACTCTCTCTGTTTTACATGTAATAAGATAATTCACTAGATATGTCTGTGTTTTATATTTTGAAGTGAAAATCTTTGCTGGTTTTATATATTGGCAAGCTTTACAGGATTGGCACTTAAAACAGCCTTTTATCTCTTTAAGCCAAGTAGTCTTTTTTGGAATCTCCAGATGGCTTTTAGAAAGAATATCTTTTAAATTTAATAATTTAATAATTTAATAGATCTTCTACTTGTTAATTGTGCATGCTCATTTAACAATGATCTGAGATCCTTATCATCTCTCAATATTTGCCAATGTTTGTTAAAAATCTTTTTTACATCAAACCCCTTATCATTATACGTTCCAATACATCTGACGTTATTATCTTCAATAAGGTTTTTTTCCATAAGTAGATTTTCTCTACTGACGAATTTGGTTCTGCAATAGGCCTTCTTTAATACCCTTTTGTTATATCCACGTTCTTGGAATCTTTTTTGCAGATCTTTTGCCTCTAATTCAAAATGTTGTTCATCTGAGCAATTTCTTTTTATTCTCAAATATTGTCCTATTGGGATTCCAGAAATCAAAGATTTGGGGTGACTACTTTTGGCATGTAAGAGGCTATTAGTTGCTGTTGGTTTCCTGTACGTATTAGTTGTTTCCCAGCCCCAATAATAGGCTCGAATTATAAGAGGATAATGACAACTATATAGATATTCCAGAGAAGCAAATTGGGAAGACATTATGTCAATTCTGCTAAAGGATTAGTGTTTAATATAATAATAATAGTAAAGATACTGTCAATATTAACATATATTACATTTTAAATATTGCCACATAATATGAGAGTTGGAGGTTTAAATATTAAATACTTAAACCAAATATGTATTATTTAATTTAAATTACACCAATCTAATACAATGTAAGATGTTACAATAAATAAGGCTAATGCAGCTTCAGAATAAGAATATGAGACTCATCTAATGATTTTAAATTAATATATAGTAGTTTTTAAATAGGAGACACAATCCCCATGGCAACTGGAGACTATAAAAGGGAAGTCCAGAAGTCATGGCGGTAACCCCTGAGGAAATTGAGAAACGTGCGTCGGGTTAGACGCAGCAACGTGAGACGCGAGTTAGTGACGTCATTGCAAGGCATCCTAACCGTGATCGCCACGCTAATGGCGCTGTACAGAGTCTCAAGGACACAGTGATAGACAAATCATAAAGATATATAGTTAGAAACTGTCATATGAGTCACCCAGCCCCAATAACAGGCTCTAATTATAAGAGGATAATGACAACGATATAGATATTCCAGAGAAGAAAATTGGTATATAGTAGTTTTTAAATAGGAGACATGATCCCCATGACAACTGGAGACTATAAAAGGGAAGTCCAGAAGTCATGGCGGTAACCCCTGAGGAAATTGAGAAACGTGCGTCAGGTTAGACGCAGCAACGTGAGACGCGGGTTAGTGACGTCATTGCGAGGCGTCCTAACCGTGATCTCCACGCTAATGTCGCTGTACAGATTCTCAAGGACACAGTGATAGACGAATCATTAAGATATATAGTTAGAAACTGTCCTATGAGTCACCCAGCCCCAATAACAGGCTCTAATTATAAGAGGATAACGACAACTATATAGATATTCCAGAGAAGCAAATTGGGAAGACAAAGCACTTTTGTAGTAAATATAAAGCACTTTTATAACACAGTCTAAACTGACTCTTTACAAACACTTTAGATATATTATTTTTAGTACTGGCACTTTATGATAGCACTTAATAGAGTATATGCACCTTATATTCAATTTGCATCAGGAAAGAATTTCTATATAATTCCTGTTTACCATTGCAGCGTCTAAATATATTTTAAAGTTTTTAACTAAGTTATTAAAAGCTAAGTTTTATAAACAATGTGGGTCTCTTTAAGGAAATTGGGATCAATAGGTGTGCACTATAAAAGGGAACCTTTTTCTTTAAGTTTTCTGATATATGTTTTTGACCCTTAGTGGCACCCTATGGATAGCTCATTACAATAATTGACACCTAGAGCCACCAAACCCATTTTTCCTTAGACAACATTATTTGAATTTCTCTTGTTATAGGGTTCCCACCTGCCTCCTGGCTAATACTGATAAACACAAAGGCTTTAGGAGTTATGTGCAATGAGAATATTATTGGAACAACAACAAACAGAGACGCTCAATCTCAGAATGAACAACACTAAAGAAGGCTTGTTCTATAGGCATAGTAACCCACTCAATGAGCAACACTTTTGTATCTCACTTGTGCTCTTCACAGGGAGAACTATCCTGTAGTACATCAGACTGGTCTCACTCCATAGAGTGACCCAGCCCCAAAATACCAGGCAATTCTACCTGAACAGACGTGTGTTTCAGGCTTAGTTGGGCCTTGTCAGTAAGGTTTAGCTGAACTCCTTAAAGTACAGTGGGCAAAGAGTCCACATCTGGAGACCCCTATCCCTCTTAGAGAAGCTAACCCCAAGGGTAATAGAGGTTTTCTCACCCAGCTACAGCTACATCTCACTGATGAGGCCAAAATGTACATCTGGGTTTGCTGTCTCCTGTTCAGGGTAGAATTGCCTGGTATTTTGGGGCTGGATCATTCTATTGAGTGAGACCAAACTGATATACTGCATGATATTTCTCCCTGTGATGGGCACAAGTGGCTAAAAGAGGCTGCTCTCAGAATAAGTGACCAGACCTATAGAACAAAGCTATTTAGATGTTGTTCGTTCTCAGATTGAGCTCTTCCGGCTCATTGTTCACAGAGCTTATACAGAGAAGTTATGATTTTGATTTTAAATTACAATATATGGTGAGCACGTATGAGACTTATGAGCATGTTAGTTGGTGAAGTTACTTGTTTATGCTGCCTGGAACTGTATATACCATGTATAATATGGATGACTGTACAATTCCATGCAAGCTACAAGTCCATGACACAGCTGGTCTTCTCTAGCTATGTGAGAGGATAGAGATTAGCCTATAAACATGGCATATTAAAAAAAAATAATAGCAATGACTTTAAGATGTTGTAAATAAACCACAAGGAAGGCGGGATTAAATGATTGCTCCACCCCCTGTAAGTCCCAATAATATTCTCATTCACAGTGATTACCTCATGTGAATTCTATCCTAAGTCAATCAAAATATATATACTGAGATGATTGACAACTCCCTCATGACAAACAGCAAAGTATTCTCAAATGGAATGAGAACTCACAAGAGTCTATAAGGATCCCCGATGTTGTGTGACTAAAGGAGCTGAAGTAGGAATAGGCACAATGCCACTGGAATTACAGAGAGGGCTGTAGAGAAAATTAAGGAGACAAGGTAGGGAAGAGCAAGAATATCGGAAGATATCATAGACAATGGATAAAATGTGAAAAAGCTGTTAGTAGAAGCTTTTGTAGTAGGTCTATGTGAGGGTTGTTAGGGAAGATTAAATATGATGCGGATAAGGGCATTTTGGATTTTTTGGAATGATGAGTGAATTGCAGAAATGCAAGGGGCTAAAAATAAGAGAGTGAATTGAAACAGAAAATAAACAGAGGGGAGTATTTTGAGACAGCGCAAGTGACCAGTGAGGTATGATTGGTGACAGAAAGGGTAGTATAAAAGGTGACACCAACGTTTTACTCTCTATAGGATAGTATGAGAGATTTGAGCTGTAGGGAGTCAAGAGGAGATGCAAGAGGATAAATCAGGAGTGAATACAAACAAAGAAGGAGATATGGGTATCATAAACAAAGAAATATAAAGACAAGTGAAAGATGAAAACGAGGACTTCTTTGGTTGATGTATAAAGGAAAAAAAAAGCTAGCTCCAAGAACAGATGCCTATTGGGCACCAACAGAAGTGGAGAGGGAGAGATTGAGTTTCTGAATGTCACCACTGCTGTTAGACCAGTAATGGAGCCATGCAAGGGGAACAACAAAATGGGCAAATGTTAAAAGGAGGATAGGATGATCAACAGTAACAAATTACACTAACAAATAAAAAACCTAATTTAAGAGAGGAATTCTGCATTACCCAAGTGTTTCTGAATAGAAATAATGGGGCAGAAGCCAGATTGAAGTTGGATATATAGTGGAAATGGAAATTAAAATATCAGATAAAATATCAGATAGGGGTGATGAAGTTATTAGAAGTAAGGAGAGATATTGGTTCATAGCTAGTGGGACTGGATAAAATATCAACTAGGAGAAATCAAGAGTATCTTAAGCAAGGACTGATGAAGATAACAGTGGATAGGGAATGATTAAAGTGGGAAAAAAGTGGTGGAAATACAGAAATAGGGGTTGAGTCCATCAGATCAGTAGTTGGTTGAGCTTTTCAAATCAGAGCACTAATTTTGAATGATGAGATAAGTATAAGGATGGAAATGTAGTTATTTGTAGGTAATGAGTGAGATAATGGGTGATATTACAACTGGTGTGATAGAAGTAGAAGAAAATGTCTTGTACAGTGAATTTTCAAAGCCATGTTGTGGCCATAACTTGGCGGATGGTGTGGGTTATTCTGTAAAAATAATAATTGATGAAAGGGAGGAAACTTTTTTAAATATTGCAATTTTTTTTTTAAAGAAATACATTAATTAAAACATGTTAAAATGTGAAACTTGCAAGAAATGCACGTCATACCAATGTATTATTATTATTATATTTCATTTGTAAACCGCCAACATGCTAATCCCTGAAAAAGCAATTATGAGTGCCCTAACTGCAAAGTAAACCCTAGCTAGCTATGCTAATCATCCATCCCTAAAACATTGTGAGAGAACTCCTGCTCCGAGTGAACTTCACGACACAGATGAAAAGCAAGGCATAAATCTCCACTGAGTTTTGCACTGACAATAAATTATGAGTTACTCCCTTACACTTACACCCAAACCCTATGCTAATAAGATTTTATGGATTACTTGCAAATCAGGGCACTGCCGTAAATGCAAAAAGCAGAAAAAGATTTACGTGCACCAAAGACCACTCTCTATTGGTATTCAAACCATTGCTGAGTCCCCCAGAAGAATTAAAAGCGACAGTGTAGCACAAAAAACACACAAAAATTATGATATTTCAACATTATTTGACATTTAAAATCTAATATCAACATATGTGTAATAAAAAAATATGACATGTTAGTATTAAGCCTATTTTATGATACAAAATCCAAGGTAACACAACCCAGTACTCACAGGGTTAATACACGTCACAAAACCACGTTGCAAGGAACAAATGCTCTAATGCATTGTCTATAAATATATAATATTTTAACACAAAATAAACACATCTTTTTTTTAAGCTACAAATACAAATGTCAAAACTTTTTTAAATAAAAAAATATTAATAAATAAGAAACAATTACAATATATATATATATATATATATATATATATATATATATATATCTTCCCTTGCTCTATCCAGTTACAGCAGTTGTACTGCATTTCCCACTCATTATATTCATGACGTTCCCGTTTCCTATTTGCTCCTAGGGTCCTCTTATCTGTAAAGCTTGGTTTGGCTGCTCCCTGCACAGAAATCTGTTGCATTTAAGGCAGGATTTATGGCTGTGGGCTGAGTGCCCTAATATGGGGGAGCTAAAGTTTAAAATATTGTTGTGACTTGAGAAGAAAAAGCTCCCGCAGCCGATTTATGGCTATACTGCAGTTTACTCCGTCCGATTAGCATAGGGCTCCTATTCTGTAGTGCTTTACATGGGTGAAGTACAAGGCAAAAACAATATTAGCACATTGCTAAAGGACGGAGGGCCATTTTTGGAGGCAAGTGGAGTGATTGACAAAGAGGTGCTGCAGTCTGGTAGATGAGTCTAACGGAGGCATTCGTTATGGATTTGAGGGGAGACAGACCACTGCGGTAAGCCAACACTCAAAGAGCGAGGGGAAAAAGAGGTGCCAAAGAAGGAGACACTAAATATTTCATTTAAATGTATATTTTATCCTGGCTAAAATTGTTCCTTTTGCGCTCCTGGCTATCAGGAACAAGCCCCCACAGCCCGTTTTTAACAGCAATACCATTTAACAACATAGGATCTTAATGTTAAATGTCTGTTTTTTCTTCCTCTAAACATTGTAGCCATTATATATATAAAGAACTGAACTGACACTTGCTAAGAGTTTTCTATGTTCCTACTATATTTATGTGGGGTTTATTTCTGAGTGCTGCCCTGCAGCTCTATAACTGATCTCTTGTGGCTGCTCATTGCAGGTCAAGCTGTTTCGCTGCCCTGCGTTTGACTCCAACACAACACTTGCTAAGTTGAACAATACTGAGCTCGACTCTCTCACCCCGCCATACACTGTTATGAGTGCTTTTTCAAGTTCTACAAATGTGAGAAAAAAAAAGTGTTTTCCGATACATTTTTGGAAGGAATCAAAGGTCCCAGTGTGCAAGCTTTCAAACTATTCCAAATATTTTTATTTCGAGACGTGATTTGTAATATGAACAATTATTTTGCCCCATAATTATAAATAAATATATATATATTGATGTATATATTATGATGATGTATGGTATATTTCATGAATTGCAACGCATGCTGCAACATCTAAAAAACTATAAGTAACATGTCGTAGACCATGGCTCCATCATTATATTGTAAACAATTGAGACAGACTAAAATGGTTCATGGATGTTGACATGGCAGAAAAAAACGTTAACAAACGTCAGGTGATTCAGGAGTGAAGCATATTTCAAAAAAAGAGAACAATAGATCCTTATATAATGTGTGTGGGGGGATGGATTAGGGGTATTTGTAGCTATCATACTTTTAAAATGGGAGGGAAGTATGTCTAGCATCTTCACCATGATATTTTAGTACTAATTAACCCAAGCTTTTAGGTTAAAAGAATGGACTTGGTTAAATTTTTGTTTTTTTTATAAGTCTCTAAGTGTATTAGCTATTGGAAAACCGGTTGGTATCAGGTTATTGTAATATATGGCAGTCATGAGTAATCCATTTCAGCTGATGCGTTTCGGTCATCAAAAAGGACCCAAAATAAGTTTATTTTTTTAAATAATTTGTTGAAGAGAAAATAGAATCAATTGGAGCACAATAAATATACATTGAAAGTATTTTGTTGGACATGATTGAGTAAATATACAAGTTTGAGAAGGGTTATCGTACTTTTTATAGCAGTCATGGGTAACCAATTTCAGCTGATGCCCTTGGTTTAACAAAAGGGATGCAAGACAATTTAAACTTTTTGATGAATTTGTATATCAAATTATAACATTCACTGTAGAAGATAAAATGGGATCAATTGGAGAACAAGAAATAAACATTGAGCGTATTTTATTGGATATGATAAGTAAACATGCCAAATGGTAGTGTGAAGCCATATATAGAGGGAGCGTATTCCCCACTACATATAATTTTGGGGAACCATATGGGAAGCTCCTGATGGCTGCATGCAGATGTCTGGATGATACATACTCAACAATTTAATCCACCATTTTTTTTACTGACATGTACTTTATTTTATTAAGAAGTGCTTAAAAGCTCTGTTTTTTACTACCTAAGATAAAACAAATAGTCCCTGTATCAATCTGCCCGCTGCAGCCAATTCAGACACAAACTCTGTACAGTTTATTTGTGCAGTGTGGTGTTCTAGCCTATCAGAGACTACAACATCTCACTGAGAGATGGTCACTGATTGGTTAGTATGATCACTGATTGGTTAGTATGAGACACAGCACAGCAAGTACAGAGTCTGTGTCATCGTGAGCTGCAGAGGGCTGACCCATACAGGGACTATTTGTTTCATTTTAGGCAGTAAAAACAGAGCTTATAAACACTACATTATAAAATAAAGTTCATAAAAGTAAACACAGAGCGATTTATATAGTTAATGAAATCTAGAAACCTTCTTTATACCTTTAAGTTGTTCCGTGGAATAACCACATTTACAAAAAAATGTGAAAAAGAGTTAATACATGTAATTAAATGCAAAAAACGTAGAAGTGATTTAATAATAAAGTGGATTTTATTGATTATAAATTCACTGGTTATACCACAATAAAATACAGTACATTTTAGTTATTGATGACCATCACATTTCCACATTTCTAAGGCGATATTTAAAGGTATATGGAAGTCTCATGGGTTATGAATGCGTCTCATAGAGTCGTGTGTAAAAATAGTTTTTTGCATGAAAAAAATCCCCAAAATAAACATTAATAAACATACCCTAAAGTTTAGAAAATGTCTTCAGTTGTCTAGCAGTTGATTTTGAGAAGAGATTTCCATGAAAATCCAAGCTGAATTAGCATAAAATTCATACTTTCTTGTGGCCAATCAAAGCAGCTAAAGCATTGTAACAATGTCTCAGGATTCAGCCTCTGCAACAAAGCATCATGGCATGGCTGGATTACCCATTAGGCCAACTAAGCTGCTGCCCAGGGGCAGCTCACTGAGCGCCATTTAAAAAAAAAATGTTGCTGGCTTAAAAAAATGAAATCCTGCAGTTTACATACTGGCTACTATGGGGTAACCACTTAGAACAAGAGAGTTACAACAGAGAAAGGAACTTACACGTACAGAAAAGGCAAAAATGGGTCAGTGCATACCTTGCATACTCACTCGCAGGGGCTCCTGCACTTGACTGCCTAGGCGCTCCAAAAATGTAGATCTGATACTGATCATGGGATGTGTAGTTGTTTGTTCTAACCACAAGGAAGCAGCTTCAGGCAGTGCTGCTCTGGACCGCTGCACTATACTGCTGTTGGCTATGAGGTTAGTATAGGGTTACAAATGTACTAAAATCCCTTTTTTCTATTGGTTAGTACCAGGCTCCTATGTAAGCAGCTCTGGGGGCGTAAAAAACAATTTTTTTAAATAAAATAAATCTATATGTGTATAGAATGACTTAATGTAATGTGCATTTTTGATAAAAGGAGCAGGTGTTAGATAAGAAAAACAGGGAAACTTCCAGATACCTTTAAAGACAAATATTTTTTTTTATTCTTAATTGATAAATCAGAGAAGATTAAAAACTGTTTAGATTTGATGGACTTTTTCAACTTCAGCTATATTTTCTATTATATTTTTTAATATTTAATGTATATTATGTTATGGCATTAGAAATATTAACATACATACTGCATTTGCTCTTTTTGGGCCCCGTATGTCTGCATCTGCAAGACAAGGCAATTAATTACTTCTAGGAACATAGATCAATGAATACAAAGAGGGTAAATGGATAAGGTGACCCTTACAGGATTAATGAGTAACATTTTTCAACTGCACATGTTTTCCAGAAGAGTAATAGATCCAGATTATAAAGATTTCTTCTTTTAGATTCTTTTTTTTTTCCTGAAACGGGTTGCAAAAATGAGCTTTTCTGATAACGCACCTTGATTTGCAGCTTAATTCCCCAAAGTAAAATAGAAAACATATATCAAGATTCCCAGATCAGAATGCTCATTGAATATGTCAGCGTAGAGATTCGCAATATTAATGGATGGATGAGCCGGAGGCATCAAAGTTTCCACCGTAAACACACAATTTAAGTCTTTTAAGCTTTAATCAGTGGAGATTAAATAAAATGGGAATATTAGGCTCATTGCTATGGGTTTGGTTACTACGGTTTTTCAATTAGTCCTCTGAACAGGAATGAGACATATTTTATTTATACCGCGGCATCAAGCGGAGAAGTCAATCTTGAACATTTTTAAGCTGGTATTTTGTAATAGCTATGTGTACTCCTGAATCTAGTTGGGTTTAATGCTTATTGGTTAAGACAGACAATCAATAGAAGCGTCTCTGAAGACCTATTCATATTGATTTTGGTCTCCAAAAGACTTTATAAAAAGTCATTTGAGGGAGTCTGTCACTTTGATTTGAATTGTGGCCTATTAAGTCGCTTTGGTAATTGATGTTTGAGCTACTTTTGATTTTTTTTGAAGAACAAAATCCCTCGAGCTCGGCCTAATTCCATTATTTTAAAACATTACCTATTCTAATTCCTTCCTTTGTGAAGCTAATTGGACGTAAAGCAGAAACACTATAAAAGAATAGGAAACGTGATATTTTGAGCGCGTTCGAATAGTATGTGTAAAATAATAGGCGAGCAAGTAATTATTTTATTTATTGGAAAACATATGGAATGAAGTGTATTTGATTGTAAAACAGCTGACATAATACATACCATGTATCATAGTTACAAATCACAACTAGATAATGGTCCAAAATCAAAAAGTCTGCCATTTTATTTACTGTACTACTGTACGGTGGAGGCTTCTATCGCTCTTTTGCCCACCATATATTCAATAATTGTTGTGGTAAACTACCTCCCCACAAAATCTACTACACAGGCTAGGAACCGGCCCCACAATGATGACAGGCAGTAACCTTGAAACAGTTGTACGTTGGTGGGATTCCTGGCTTGTGTATAATCCAACTTTAGCTTTGCTCAACGCTGTGTGATACAGCAGGCATATGCTTAAGGGAAGCCATGTTTAAAATGGTTTGGATTGCAAGAGTGAAGCCTTTGTGGACACATTTGCATGTCCCTGCCAAGGTTCCCAGAATGCAATGTAATAACTGAATTTATCGGAATTCTGGGCATGAAACAAGTTTTTTAACTTGTTTTAGGCATTCAAATGTAAGCGCAAATGTTCTATTTATGTGCTATATAATATATCTATATATGTTGATCCAGACTTGAGAAAGAGAATCATCTCTCGAATCTAGTCTTATATTTATGAATATGTTTGTCCAATAAAAAAATGATTATCATCATTATTCATCTGGATTACTGGACACTCACAGCTACGTCACTGCGGTTGTCAAAATCGTAACTTCGGCCCATCTAAGCCTTTGATCTTTCAAGCCCGTAAATGTTACAATCACAAATCGCTATCCAATAGCTACAATTCCTCAAGCCCACAAATGTTTTCACACCTGTAAATGGCAAATGTGGAAGAAAATCCTAGGGGTACCAGGTAGGACTTGCAAGGGGGTTAAACATCTCTTCGTAGCATTGTAAGTACACATAAAAAATCAATACGGGGAAATCGATGAAAGACAACAACAAGATGTGTTTATTTGTAATAATTATAGTTATATAATGTTATATATAATATCAGATAGGGAGAATACATGGCTGTAAAATAAATTTGGGACATGGATATAAGTTTGGACAATGTGTAATTTGAAGTGTAAGTTTATTCTTGCGACACAGTCAGATGGGTGGAGAAGTAGGTATAAGATGGTTATGGAACGGAGGGGAATCTGGAGAATATAGAGCGTCACAAGCCTTAAAGGAAAATGCTTGTAGCAGGATAGTGAGAAGTGAATTAATAGTGAAAGTGATAGCCAATGGATGGATTCCTACAGTATTGTGGTGAAGGGGCTTGTGTATTTCAATGAAGCTGTGAGCTATACAGTGTAGGGTCACTGAGATGGGCAAGTTATAACAGACAAATCCTGGTCCACTGGAGAAGAAACTGGCAACCCACTCCAGTTTATTCGCCAAGAAAATCTAATGGATAAGCAAAACTAGATACAAGGGCCCCTATTCAATTGAGCAATTGTTGGTTACCCGTAAACTAATTTGCCATTCAATTTGAGTCTTTTAGCTACCCGCAAACTATTTGCAGGTTACAGGCTGAAAATCCCTGCTGTTGTCAAAACCTCCCTCCCATCTAAGTCTTTGATCTTTCAAGACCGTAAATGTTACAATAGCAAATCGCTATTCAATTGCTGCAATTCCTCAAGCCCGCAAATGTTTTCACACCCGTAATTGGCAAATTTAGAAGAAAATCATAGGGTACTATATAGGACAGGCAAAGGGGGGTTAACCCCTGTTGGTAGCACTGTAAATGGATATAAAAAATCAATACAGGGAAAGTGATGAAAGACATTAGAATTAATTGCATGACAGTCTCAAGCACGCAAATCTGCACTCAAAACATATTATTTTTCATGTTTGGGCCACCCACATGGACTAGAACAGTATCACCATTCATTTTTAGACTTTTGTACATTGCCGGATTGCGAGTCTGATCGCATGTCAGACCCCTAAACGCTAATTAATTGACATGTAACTTCCATGTTTTACTGGCAACATGATGATGGTCTCATTTACTATTGGCTCTTTCTAAATCAGTAGTTACGGCCTTGCTTAATTGATCTGGATCACACTCTGAAATGCTACTTAAGAGTGCATGGTTGAATCACTCTGTCTTTGCAGCAAATTTTAAGCCCGCAGACATACGGCCTGTAGGACGCAATGTGCAAGCTTGCAACTGAATAAGGCCCAAGATGTGCCTGGTGTGTTGTGGTCTTTAGCGTCAGAGAAAATCGAACACAACTACAAGTGGATTTACCTTAAAAAGTAAAGGCTGATAAACTGCAGAGTGCACTAATTGTGCCCAGGTGAGAGGGGTGTGGCTTGACTGTTAAACTAGGATAAAAGATTTGTGAGCTGGTTTGGGGCCTGTTTACAAGTGGATTTACCTTACAAGTAAAGGCTGATAAATTGCAGAGTGCACTAATTGTGCCCAGGTGAGAAGGCAGAAGTTAATATAAACAGGAGAGGGGGCGAACTTGTGAGCTTGCGAACATTTTCAGTATCAAGTGCAAATCTAGTAAAAGCCTTGGAGTTTAAATAAAAGGAGGGCCTTCAAAGAAAAGGGAGGGCAGATTTATAGTGCAAAGGAGGAAAACTTTATATAAATATATTATTTTATATTCTTTATTTTTCCCACTGAAATTTCGTAGACAATAATAATAATTATGAGTCAGTCCAGTGGCAACCTTATTCAGTGTACATCCTGTCATATGTATGCAATACTGGAACAGATGATCCAGGGTCCATACCTCTGTGAGAGGTGTGAGCATGTTGCCTCTCTGGAAGCTCAAATTGGAGATCTGGAGAGGGGAATTGCAGCACTTAGTGATATTACTCCACTGGAAAGGGGGTTGGTGCTCACTGAGCACAGTTTAGCTGGGCCTAGCATGGAGGGTGGAGCTGGGGCTAGTGAGGATGTCCAGGGAGGCAGCTGGGTAACAGTTACAAGGGGAAGCAGGAGGAGGCAGGCCAGTTCTGAGTTGGCAAACAACAACAGATTTTCCAGATTGAGTGAAACTGTTGGCGATGTCCATTCAGGAATGGCAATGCCAGATAGAGCTGTTCCCTCTAACAGCCGGGCGAACAGCTCTACTGTAGGAGAGGGAGGGCAGAATAGGCAGAACAACAGACAGGTTTTGGTTGTAGGGGACTCTATTATTAGGAAGGTAGACAGGGTGATTTGTCACCCAGATCCCAGCAATCGAACAGTTTGCTGTCTCCCGGGTGCTCGGGTTCGTCATGTTGTGGATCGGGAAGACAAATTATTGGGAGGGGCTGGAAATGAACCGGCGGTCTTGCTAAATATTGGTAACAATGACAAAGTTAGTGGAAGATGGAGTGTCCTAAAGAATGATTTTAGAGAACTAGGTAATAAGCTGAAGGCAAGGACCTCCAAGGTAGTATTTTCTGAGATGCTACCAGTGCCACGTGCTAGCCCAGGGAGGCAGAAGGAGATTAGGGAGGTTAATGCGGGGCTAAAGATGTGGTGCACTAAGAAAGGGTTTGGCTTTTTAGAGCACTGGGCTGACTTCTCACTTCGGTACAATCTCTACAGTAGGGATGGATTGCTCCTTAATGATGAGGGAGCTTTTGTACTAGGGAATAGGATGGTAGAAAGGCTGGAGGAGTATTTAAACTAGTAGGTGGGGGGGAGGGACTAGATATAAGTAATGGGGTAGAAAGTGTAGAGGGTATAAGGGAGGAATTAACAACTCATAGGGGAGGAGATGGGGGAGGGGTAGTATAGTCAATAGGGAGGTAGTACTAAGTAATTCAAGTTCAGTGGCAGGCACTTCAGAACTACAGACTCATAACATAAGGTGTATGCTTGCTAATGCCAGAAGCTTGCCAGGAAAAATGGGAGAGTTAGAGTTATTAGCAATTAATGAAAAATGGGATTTAATAGGCATTACCGAAACGTGGTGGGATGAATCTCATGACTGGACTGTTAATATGGATGGTTATAACCTATTTAGGAAAGATAGAGGCAATGGTAAACGAGGAGGAGGGATTTGTCTGTATGTTAAGCCTGAATTTAATGCTATAGTCAGAGAAGATATTTATGGTGGACCTAGTGATAAAGTTGAATGTTTGTGGGTAGAGTTAAATAGCGGAGCAGCAAATTCCAAAAGAATATTAGTAGGAGTATGCTATAAACCCCCAAATATAGCTGAAAGTGAGGAAATACAATTATTGTTACAGATTGGAAATGCAGCTAAGCACGGGCAAGTTCTAATAATGGGAGATTTTAATTACCCTGAAATAAACTGGATAAATGAGACCAGCAGTTCAGCTAAGGGGAGCAGGTTCTTGAGTACACTCAGGGATCATTATCTGGCCCAGGTTATACAGGAACCTACTTGAAATGAAGCTATCTTAGATTTACTCATTACAAATAATATTGATATTGTATCAAATGTTGAAATAGGGCAACCTTTGGGAAACAGTGATCACAGTCTCATTTGAGATTGAATTAAAAAAACAACATTTTAAGGGGCCAACAAAAACTCTTAATTTTAAAAGGGCAGATTTTAACGGTCTAATGGCAGCAATACAAAGTATAGACTGGGACAGAGAACTGATAGGTAAAAACACTGAACATAAATGGACAACATTTAAATCCTTACTAAATATACATACACATCGGCATATACTGTGTGGGAATAAAAGTAAAAGGAGTAAATCACAACCCATGTGGCTTAACAATGATTTAAAGATCAAGATACGGAGTAAAAAACAGGCATTTAAATTATACAAACAAGAGGGGACAGAGACTGCTTTACGGGAATACAAGGAAATCAACAAGGTAGCAAAAGCGCGATTAGACTGGCTAAAATAGAAAATGAAAAATTAATTGCAAAAGAGAGTAAGACTAACCCTAAAATATTTTTTAAGTATAGTAATGGGAAGAAGGCGAGGAAGGAAGCTATAGGAACATTAGAATGTGAAACAGGCTGTCTGAAAATTAGTGACCAGGAAAAGGCAGATGAGCTAAATAGGTTCTTTTCTTCGGTATACACAAGGGAGGTACCAGTGGTTGGGACACTGCAACATAATGGGGCTACACTACCTTTGCCAAATAATTGGTTAACACAGGACGTAATCCAAAAGAGGTTGGAAAAAATAAATGTTAATAAAGCCCCGGGTCCTGATGGAATACATCCAAGGGTACTAAGGGAACTGGGTTCTGTAATAGCCAAACCATTATATTTATTTTTTTAAGATTCACTCAGCACAGGGTCTATACCAAATGACTGGAGAAAAGCTGATGTGATACCTATATTTAAGAAGGGAGCAAGAGCAAATCCGGGGAATTATAGACCAGTGAGCCTCACTTCTGTAGTGGGGAAGCTTTTAGAAGGGTTAATAAGGGATAATATACAAGAATATGTCTATTTGAACAGGATTATAAGTAGGAGTCAACATGGGTTTATGAGGGATAGGTCATGTCAAACAAATCTAATTAGTTTCTATGAGGAGGTTAGTAGGAACCTGGATCAAGGCAACTCAGTAGATGTAGTCTTTTTGGATTTTGCAAAGGCTTTTGATACAGTGCCACATGGGAGACTATTGGGCAAACTAAGGGATACAGGAATTGCAGTAAATATCTGCTCATGGATTGAGAGCTGGCTAAAAGACAGGAAGCAATGGGTTGTAGTAAATGGAACATACTCCAATTGGACTAATGTGGTAAGTGGGGTTCCTCAGGGTTCAGTATTAGGTCCTCTCCTTTTTAACATATTTATTAATGACTTAGAGGTAGGATTGGAGTGTGGGGTCTCCATTTTCGCTGATGACACAAAGTTGTGCAAGGTAATTGTAACGGAACCCATCACTGTTTTACCCTGTTTTATGGTTATTTAATTATTATGGTTAAAATATGATCCTACTGTTATACTGTATGTATGTTGGTTTATGCTCTGCAGAATATTAGCCCAGACTATTGCAGACCTTGGCATAATAGATAATCCTATTACAAGGGCTCCTCATAAGCAAGAGAGGTCCATTGTGTGAAGTGTTCACATTGTGAAGATGGAACAAAGGGAAGGATGATCTAATCAATGTCTGATTGTATCAAATTTGCCGGGTAGCCTCAGGGAGGTGTGACCCACCTATTGTCCCTCTATATGTATTGTGTGGCCAACTATGGGGGATGTGTATTGCCTGTGGGAAGAGATGTGTATATATATCTCTGCACAACAAAATAAAGACAGTATTATTTGACTCCCAATTGAGTGTCGTCCAATATGGGAGGTTTGGGATGGTGAGACTGTAGTGCTTCTTGGATATTTTACCGTATACCAGCGGAGATATTGGATTCGTGTTCCAACTCCGTTACATTTGGTGGGAAGTGGCGGAATTGTTCCCACGGTCAGAAGGACAGCTACAGGAGACACCATTCTGTGGAGTTACAAATTGAGGGCAAAGCTAGTATCCGTACAGCGCCCCTGGCTACAGCAGGATGGAACCGGCTAGTTTTTGGACAGCATTCCATGATGAGGAGGAGGAGGCGGCCGCGGACTACAGGGATGCAGACAGAAAGGAACTCATGGTAGGAGACCGGGCAGCGGCTACAGCACCTCTTACGGACAGCACACAGACTTAGTTTGGAAGAGAACTCCAAAGCAGACTGGCCTTTTTCCCAGGTACGCTTCCCACAATAACCTTGGAATGGTTAATGACAGATGTCCATGAATACATAATGGAAAAGCAGCGGGCACGAGAGCGGTCCATCTTGGGAGCTGCTAACCCACCTCCCACCATTAACCCCCCCCCCCCCAGCACTGCGTCCGGGTGGTGGGAACAACCAAACCACGGTACATCAGGTGCCACACGTGTAACCAGCAGGGCCACATGCAGAGAGACTGTCCCAGAAACAGAAACCGCTCCACGTGGAATACTCCAACTAATTCCCCTCCCCAGCGACAGTGTGTATCCCAGGGAGCAGAAGGTGCCGTCCTTCCTCCCCATCGACAGTGTGTATCCCAGGGAGCAGAAGGTGCCGTCCTTCCTCCCCAGCGGCAGTGTGTACCCCAGGGAGCAGAAGGTGCCATCCTTCCTCCCCAGCGGCAGTGTGTACCCCAGGGAGCAGAAGGTGCCATCCTTCCTCCCCAGCGACAGTGTGTACCCCAGGGAGCAGAAGGTGCCGTCCTTCCTCCCCAGCGGCAGTGTGTACCCCAGGGGGCTGAAGGTGTCGTCCTTCCCCCCCAGCAACAGTGTGTATCCCAGGGAGCAGAAGGTGCCGTCCTTCCTCCCCAGCGGCAGTGTGTACCCCAGGGAGCAGAAGGGGCCATCCTTCCTCCCCAGCGGCAGTGTGTACCCCAGGGAGCTGAAGGTGTCGTCCTTCCTCCCCAGCGGCAGTGTGTACCCCAGGGAGCAGAAGGTGCCGTCCTTCCTCCCCAGCGGCAGTGTGTACCCCAGGGAGCAGAAGGTGCCATCCTTCCTCCCCAGCGACAGTGTGTACCCCAGGGAGCAGAAGGTGCCGTCCTTCCTCCCCAGCGGCAGTGTGTACCCCAGGGGGCTGAAGGTGTCGTCCTTCCCCCCCAGCGACAGTGTGTATCCCAGGGAGCAGAAGGTGCCGTCCTTCCTCCCCAGCTGCAGTGTGTACCCCAGGGAGCAGAAGGGGCCATCCTTCCTCCCCAGCGGCAGTGTGTACCCCAGGGAGCTGAAGGTGTCGTCCTTCTTCCCCAGCGGCAGTGTGTACCCCAGGGGGCCGAAGGTGTCATCCTTCCCCCCCTCCAGCGGCAGTGTGTACCCCAGGGAGCAGAAGGGGCCGTCCTTCCTCCCCAGCGGCAGTGTGTACCCCATGGGGCCGAAGGTGTCATCCTTCCCCCCCAGCGGCAGTGTGTATCCCAGGGAGCAGAAGGTGTCGTCCTTCCCCCCCAGCGGCAGTGTGTACCCCAGGGGGCCGAAGGTGTCGTCCTTCCCCCCCAGCGGCAGTGTGAACCCCAGGGAGCTGAAGGTGTCGCCCTCTCCCACAAGCTACAGCTTACCCTAACAAGGGGAGACACCAATCTCCCAGACGGCGCAGATGGGACCATGGTCTCTGTGCCTGACCTACCGGGATGCTAGACAGCCTGTCCAGATCCCCAACTACCCTCACTGGGACAACCGGAGGAGGGGGTAAGTACAAATTCCCCTCCCCAGCTAACTCCTAATGTGGCCCCAGGGTTAACAGAGGAAATGTTAACCCCCACTGACCCCCACCTTTCCCTGGCTACTGAGCCGGAATATGTCCCAAGTGCCCCAGCAGAAGAGCTGATAGCGGGGCAGAGTGCAGTCGGCCTCTGCCCTCCCTTTGTCCCTTGTACAGAGCAGAATGTCCTGCAGGTTATACCAGCAGAAGAGCTGGCATCAGGGCAGAGTGCCTCTGCCCCTCAAGTCCCCTCAGCGTGTTGCCCCATCACCACAGCGAAATATCCAGGTGCCTGGTTAGACTTCCCCCCAAAGGGGAGATGGGTGACGAAGTGCCTTTTGCCACTTTGTCCTGGAGAGGACTTATTGCCAGCCTCCTGCCCTGCGACTATGGCCCTGGGACATATTGCCCTTTAAACACAGTATTCGGCCATACCAGAGTGTATGTCCCTCATTCTGGCCCTTTAAATACAGGGGGGCATTCGGTACCTGCCCTGTGGGAGCGGTGATACCCCAGATAGCTATGCCATGGAGCCCATTCATATAATGAAAGACTATTGGAAAGACTTTAGCTACATGGCAATTGAACTGTGTGAATAGGATCTGAGCGCTATTCGGTAGTTTTGTGCGCTCAGATCCCAGCTATCTGGGGATATGTGAAATGTGAGTAAATGTGAATTGCAGTAATGCTGATGGGTTGTCAAACTAGAGAATTGACCAACAAATACTTTTGTCCGGACATCCCCAGGCCGATCCGTCGGGATCAGACCGTGTATGCCGGCTTATGGTCACGGGGGAGGTGTGTAACGGAACCCATCACTGTTTTACCCTGTTTTATGGTTATTTAATTATTATGGTTAAAATATGATCCTACTGTTATACTGTATGTATGTTGGTTTATGCTCTGCAGAATATTAGCCCAGACTATTGCAGACCTTGGCATAATAGATAATCCTATTACAAGGGCTCCTCATAAGCAAGAGAGGTCCATTGTGTGAAGTGTTCACATTGTGAAGATGGAACAAAGGGAAGGATGATCTAATCAATGTCTGATTGTATCAAAGTTGCCAGGTAGCCTCAGGGAGGTGTGATTTGTATTGCCTGTGGAAAGAGATGTGAATATATATCTCTGCACAACAAAATAAAGACAGTATTATTTGACTTCCAATTGAGTGTTGTCCAATATGGGAGGTTGGGGATGGTGAGACTGTAGTGCTTCTTGGATATTTTACCGTATACCAGCGGAGATATTGGATTCGTGTTCCAACTCCGTTACAGTAATTAAATCAGAAAATGATGTGCTTTACCTCCAAGGGGATTTACATAAAATTGAGAAATGGGCATCTAAATGGCAGATGAGATTTAATATGAATAAATGTAAGGTTATGCATCTGGGAAGGAAAAATAGCCATGCAATTTATAATCTTAATGGAGCAAATCTAGGTGTATCAGATATTGAAAGGGATTTGGGAGTGCTTGCGGCCAACCACCTAGGTAACAGTGCTCAAAGCCAAGCAGCAGCTGCAAAGGCAAATAAAATATTAGCATGTATTTAGAAGGGTATAGAAGCCAGGGAAGCAAATATAATTCTGCCACTATACAAATCTCTAGTACGCCCTCATTTGGAATATGGAGTACAATTTTGGGCACAACTTCATAAAAAGGACATTTTAGAGCTGGAAAAGGTACAGAGAAGGGCAACAATACTAATAAGGGGAATGGAGGGGCTAAGTTATGAAGAAAGACTAACCAAATTAAACTTATTTTCTCTAGAAAAAATGCATCTAAGAGGAGATATGATTACCTTATATAAATACATCCAGGGTCAGTATAAAGATTTGTCGGGGGAGCTTTTTGTGCCAAGAGGTTTTCAAGAGGACATCCCTTGAGGTTAGAAGTAAAACGATTCTACCTCAAAGAAAGAAAAGGGTTCTTCACAGTAAGGGTGGTTAATCTTTGGAATTCTCTACCAGAGGAGGTGGTGACAGCGGATTCGATAGATAACTTTAAAAGGGGACTAGATTTATTTCTAATTAAAAAGGGTATTCAGGGTTATCATGGATAATTAGAGAGACAGTAATGATCCAAATTTTTTACATTTCCCATTGAGACAATCGTCTAAGTCTCGCTTGTTTTTTTTTTTCTATTTGCCTTCCTCTGGACTAATTAATAATAATAAAAAAATAAAATAAAAAAAAACATTAAATAATTGATTAATAATTAATTAACAACTAATGAATTAATAGTTAATCCGCATATTGCAGATCAGAGGAGATCTTAAAAGGTTGAACTTGATGGACTGAAAGTCTTTTTTCAACCCTAAATACTATGGGCCTCATTCTTTTAGCGGCCGCAGCCGTTGCAGTGCCGCAAGGACCGGCCGCAAGCTATTCGGCTATTCTATTCCCTTACGGCCGGGGGCTCCGGCAGGCTTGCGGCCGGTGCCTTGCTATCTCTTGCGGCTGCTCGCGCCAGAGGAAAGCCTTTGATCTAAAACGGCCGCAAGAGTTTCGGCCGTAAGAAATTCCTATTTGCAATTCAATTGCTCCGGGAAACCTCTCTGCAAGGCTAAAAGCGAGCCGCAGCTTACTTGCAGGAAAGAGGTCCCGCTAGCACCAATTAAGCACATAAAATAGCTCAAATAAAGCCATCCTGCACTTTGAGGAGACTATAAAGGGATTTTAGGTGTTAGAAAAAATAGCACATAATTATCCTATCCTCAAATCCGTAAAATATTTTATTTTTAATATCCGTAAAATATCCATGTAAAAAGTCCAGAGTGCTTGGAGCACCTCAGACATGCCCACGCCGCAGCCGGAAAATAAACAGTTAATTTGAACTCGGGTTTGGGCTGATGTGCAAGCTTGAGAGTGGGTTACTTTTAATCCTCATGTCCCCCAATATGATCCCTAGCATTTACAGAGCTGTACAGTGCAGGCTTGAATTTATTTTTGCGTTTTTAGATTTCTGAGCTTACGGCCGGTTTCAAGATATGCGGCCGGCCGTAAGAGGAGATCCTTGCGGGGCCGTATAATAGAATCGCGAGTTAACAGAACCCCCGCAAGGAATCGCAGCCTTACGGCCGATTTACGGCCGGTAATAGAATGAGGCCCTATGTAACTATGTAACTATGTAACTATGTAACAACTGAGTGACTAAATAACAACAATATTGATTATTGCACCAAACGTGATTTCATTGACTTTTATATTATTTTTGCCAGTTTGTATCATATATGCTTGTAATGTAATGCTGATGTACAGATATAGATATGTAGCAACTTCAGTTTACAGTAGAACCAATAATGTTGCCATTGATAGATGAGCGTGTTATTTATATTGTAACGCACCATATTGTAGTAATGCACTATCCATATTATCCAAACATAATTTATAAATCACAGGCGCATGTTGCTCTGAGTCAAAATGTACTGTACATATTATTACAATCTGAATCTTATTTGTGCATTACAGAGATCTGATACACAATTTAATCTGAGAACAAATGCAAAATGTAATAGTGATGACATAAATCTCCGTATATAGCTGCCCAGTATACAAATATATCTAGTGGCACAACATGTAAACATTATCTGCAAAGCTGTGTTGTGAAACAAGCCCGTATATGACGTGTCACGAGTCCAAACATTTAGACAATCCAGTGCTTTGTTTTATATAATTAATATTTACATTATATATATATATATATATATATATATATATATATATATATATATATTGTTATGAAAAGAAGGTCCACTGGACTGTTTGGTGTTAATCGGTTGTTATATGTGTGGTTGGAGGGTGCTGGCGACTTGCTTGGCAGTTGTAACATGGATGTGGTGGGTGCATGTGTTGCTGTCATTGATTAACATTGGAATACTGTATCTGTGTTAGAAATCGGATAGTGGGCTATGCCTAAATAATAAAGTTAATGCAGTCACTTATGTGACAAAGGGTTAAAGATGTCAAAGAATTTATATGGCCCTGCGATCGGCCACGTGTGAAGGCTCTGGCTTTAGTCATGAAGGGGGAGCTAGTTTTATGGCTCTTTAAGAGGAGAAAAATTGTGTAATGAGAACAAGAAAGCCATGTGGGTGAGGGGGTAGCAAGCAATTTGCCTAGGAGGATGGGCTAGAAGTGGGAGGAAGTCTTTGGTGTTTTGTGTTATCTGAAAATGTGTTTTTAAAAATAAAGAAGTGCCAGTCTGATTTTGGAAACACTAAACAAAGGTGGTGTCGGAGTCTGCTTGTACCAATCAAAGGTACATGGTGGTTGATTCTTAGATCTAAGAAAAGGGGTCTGATGGTGCCTGTCTCTTCAGAAATGATGCTGTCATCTGAAGTGTCTGCTGGTGTCAAGATCTGAACAAAAAGTTGTGACCCGTAGAGAGAGAGAGAGACTTAGGGTGAGCGTAGTCCCACAAACCTGGCGGGCGTAACACATATAAATATATATATATATATATATATATAATGTAAATATTTATTTTTTAAAACAAGGCACTGGATTCTTTGAGTGTTTTTTGGACTTGTAACACAACATAAGCTGACTTGACACAGTGTTAAATAATTCATTAACATATTCTTAACGTATTAAAGTAACATTAATTAACTGTGATGGATTTTAATGGGATTTGATGCTTTTGATGTTAATGGAACATTATTTATTTCCGCACTGATTCTACAAATTCCTGTACTTTTAATGTAATAAAGCAAGGTCTTGATAAATAACGCTGGGTTAAACCAGGTATTAGGACAAACCGTACAAAAGTAAGATCTGTTAAAGGGATATGGAAGGTTCCTGGATTTTACCAGGTATTTAATATCCCTGTAAATCTATTTAATTTTCTGTACTTTATTTTTATTAAGAAGTGTTTATAAGCTCTGTTTTTAGTGGCTAAAATAAAACAAATAGTGCCTGTATGGGTCTGCCCTCTGCAACTCACAAAGACTCTGTGGTACTGGGTGTGCCATCTCTCATACTAACCAATCAGTGACCATATCTCAGCAAAGTGCTGCTGAGACATGGTATCTGATAGGCTAGGACACTACTCTGCACATCCAGCCATACAGAGTGTGTGTCTGAAAATTCTGCAGAGGGCAGACCCATACTGGGACTATTTGTTTCATTTTGGGCAGTAAAACAGAATTTATAAGCACTTTCTAATAAAATAAAGTACTGTATATACTCGAGTATAAGCCAAGTTTTTCAGCCCTTTTTTTAAGGCAAAAAAAGGCCCCCTCGGCTTATACTCAAGTCACTCCCCCCCCCTCCGTGTCTTTCTAACCCCCCCGTGTGTCTCTAACCCCCTGTGTGTCTATAGCCCCCCCGTGTGTCTATAGCCCCCCGTGTGTCTCTCTACCCCTCGTGTCTCTTTCCCTACCCCCTCCTTAACCTAAACCCCCCTCAACCCCCCTCCTCCACCTAAATCCCCCTAAATACCTCCCCCCTCTCCCCTCACTTACCTGCTTGTGCTCCGGCCACCGCTCCTTGACCCGGCGACGGCGCGCAATGATGCGGCACACATGTGGCGTCACATGCGCGCCGGCGCCGGGACAAGGAGCGGAGGCCTTAGCACAAGCAGGTAAGTGAGGGGAGAGGGGGAGGTATTTAGGCTAGTTTAGGTGGAGGAGGGGGTTGAGGGGGGTTTAGGTGGAGGAGGGGGGTTGAGGGGGGTTTAGGTTGAGGAGGGGTTTGAGGATGGGGGTTGGGGATTGAGGGGGGAGGTTGAAGAGGTGGGTTGGGGTTGAGGGGGGTTGAGGTTGAGGAGGGGGGTTGAGGTTGAGGAGGGAGGTTGAGGATGGGGGGTTGAGGATGAGGATGGGGAGGGAGGATGAGGAGGGACGTTGAGGATGAGGAGGAGGGGTTGAGGAGGGGGGTTGAGGATGGTGGGTTGAGGGGGGGGTTGGGGTTGATGGGGATTGAGCGGGGAGGTTGAGGAGGTGGGTTGGGGTTGAGGGGGGTTGAGGTTGAGGAGGGAGGTTGAGGATGAGGATGGGGGTTGAGGAGGGGGTTGAGGATGGGGGGGTTGAGGAAAGTTGAGGAGGGAGTTGAGGGTGGGGGGATTGAGGAGGGAGGTTGAGAAGGGGGTTGAGGAGGGAGGTTGAGGATGAGGAGGGAGGATGAGGAGGGAGGTTAAAGATGAGGAGGGAAGTTGAGGATGAGGATGAGGGGTTGAGGAGGGGGGTTGAGAATAGGGGGTTGGAGGGAGGTTGAGGATGAGGAGGGAGTTTGAGGATGAGGAGGGAGGTTGAGGATGGGGGGTTGAGGATGAGGATGGGGGGGTTAAGGAGGGGGTTGAGGATGGGGTGGTTGAGGAGGAAGGTTGAGGAGGGGGTTGAGGAGGGAGGTTGAGGAGGGGGTTGAGGAGGGAGGTTGAGTAGGGGGTTGAGGAGGGAGGTTGAAGATGAGGAGGGAGGTTGAGGATGAGGAGGGAGTTTGAGGATGAGGAGGGAGGTTGAGGATGGGGGGTTGAGGATGAGGATGGGGGGGTTAAGGAGGGGGTTGAGGATGGGGTGGTTGAGGAGGAAGGTTGAGGAGGGGGTTGAGGAGTGAGGTTGAGGAGGGGGTTGAGGAGGGAGGTTGAAGATGAGGAGGGAGGTTGAGGATGAGGAGGAGGGGTTGAGGAGGGGGGTTGAGGATAGGGCGTTGAGAAGAGAAGATGAGGATGGGGGGTTGAGGAGGGAGGATGATGATGGGGGACTTGAGGAGGAGGTTGAGGATGGGGGGGTTGAGGAGGGAGGTTGAGGATGAGGGGTTGAGGATGAGGGGTTGAGGAGGGGGGTTGAGGTTGAGGAGGGGGGTTGAGGAGGGGGGTTGAGGATGGGGGTTGAGGAGAGAGGATGAGGAGGGGGGTTGAGGAAGGGGGGGGTTGAGAAGGGAGGATGAGAAGGGAGGTTGAGGAGGGAAGTTGAGGAGGGGGTTGATGATGAGGAGGGAGGTTGAGGTGGGAGTTGAGGATTAGGAGAGAGTTGAGGATGAGGAGGGAGGTTGAGGATGAGGAGGGAGGTTGAGGATGAGGAGGGAGATTGAGGAGTGGGGTTGAAGAGGGTGATAAGGGAGCGGGGATGAGACACAGGGAAGGGAGAGGTTGGAAGAGACACAGGGAAGGGAGAGGGGAGAAGAGACACAGAGAGAGAGGGGGACACAGGGGGCACAAGAGGGACACAGGGGGCAGCACATTTCCCAGCCTCGGCTTATACTCGAGTCACTCATTTTACCCAGTATTTTGTGGTAAAATGGGTGCCTCGGCTTATACTCGGGTCGGCTTATACTCGAGTATATACGGTACATAAAAGTAAATAGATACACAGGGATATTACAGCCATTGAGATACAGCACATGTCGTGAGCTGGCCTGGTGGGTATATAAGGTGACATGCAGGCATTCTGCAAACATATCAATTATCGTCATTGGTAAAATTGACTATTTATTTGTTTTTGAAAAGGGGATGGTCATTGGCTTTCGGGTCAAGTGTGGCAGTATTTCTGCCCTTCATGCATGCTGCTGTGGTCAAAGTGCACCGTGACTGGACAAACAGCACCATTGCTAATAAACGGCGTGACAACTTGAGGTGAATGTTGGCTGTGAAGGTGTGAAAAGGCCAACCGACGCGCTACAGTTGAGCTACTCACCATCCAAAGGAACCAGGGGGCTACCAGACTTGTGTCTAAAATGACTGTACAGCGAACCCTGTTGCGTATAGGGCTCCGCAGCAAACGGCACCCATTCTGATGAAGGATCATATTCAAAAACAGCTTAAATTTGCACAACATTACCGAAAATGGATCTCTTTTGAGTGGATTGGCAAAGGGTTGCCTTTTCTGATGAGTCTTGTTTTCAGTGGGGACTACATTCACTAGCAGCCAATTCTACTAGATTATTAAAAATGTTGTCGGATTGTACTGTCTACCTCATGAGCTTAAGGATGCTCAGAGGGGCAGTGGCTGACAGATGTGCTGCAGTCCATAGAGTCACGGAGAGTCAAACCCAACTTACTAACTAAACAACAACTGTCTTAATATTTTATCTTTGTCACTCTTCTAAATAACGTTGCACAAAAAAATTACGATTTATAAAAATTATATTGACCTCCTTTTTTTGTTTCACTTGTTTTCTCGACACTGAAACCAATGAATCTTAGCGGAGTGTGATTTAAAACGTTCCTTCCTAGATGTGGCCCAGTTGACTTGTACATAATCACTAATAAATTGTAATATAAAATTCCTACATAAATAGTAAATGATACATAAAATATTGTATATTAAATCAATACTGGGATGTGTATTCTGTATTAGAAAATTAAAACATAAATACTCTGTTTTATATCACAATAAATTCTAGGATGCATAATCTGTGTTACAAAACTAAAGCATAAATACTGTAAGTTTTATACCACAATAAATACTAGGACGCATAATCTGAATTATAAAATTAAAACAAATATTACATCATCCGGCTTTCACACTACAGTACAGACTGTTCTTCATGTATTTGCATTAGATATGAATGAAACTGAGCTGCAGAAATAGCCCAGAGTAATATTTCATCTTCAGTTGGATTTTTTTTTCTTTGATACATGTCGTGTCCTAGATTCGCACGGATGAAAGGTCTGAGCAAGATAATATTACAAACATTTAAAGAAGAAGAAAATGTATTAGCAAGAATTCCATTGCATATCCTCTGCAGCAGAGATAGAGCTCCATTCCTTCTGGCACGTGTCTTTGGAGACCCCCATGGCATTTACAACTATAACCATGGGGATCCATATAGACCCCCATTGTACCGAAATTAAACCTGATTCAATGACGACATTGGTGGCATCTAATAATTAACCCCCACCATTGAGGTCCGCTGTGGCACCTATAACTAACCCCCTGCCATAGTAGTTCTTTAAGGACCACCATGGCAGCTAAAATTAATTAATATGCCATGGAGGACTTTGTATTGGAATCCCTTCATAGGGGATAGCTGTTCATGTACAGAGGGTCATTAATTCCCAGAATTAGATTTTATTATTATTTTCCTTTTCATATATGATTTTGGATGTTGATGATTTTCTTTAAAAACATAAATGAATATATATTCTCTACAATATTTATTTAGAAATTTAGAAGGGTTTTGTATTTTTTGTGGGGAGGGTGTGCTTGTTAGTGGCTCGTGAGATTAATCTGCTTACAGGATATTGTAACAAAAATGAATTAACCTCAGGGTGGACGTAAGACAAGCCCCCAACATACAATATCACGCTAGTATTACACGTGTGTGGGGGGCATGTAAAATTAGGGTTATTTAATAAAAAAAATATAACTTTCTACTTTTCTTATCATATGACTTGCTAACATTTACAAAGTGGAAGGAGACTTTGGTCAATGATCATACAATAAATTGTAAATCGAAGTGTTACTACCATGTAAAGGCACACATGACCAAACAAACACAGCTGATTGGACAATCACTTATATAGTTGTGAGCATGCGGGTCGTTGCTCTCCTAGCCGAAGGCGCTCCTTGCCAGCAACTGCGGACCTTGCAAAATTTACGGACTTACGAGAAACAAATACAAGACGCGGAACTTAGAAAAATAAACATTACGATCTTGCAAAAATACGACCTTAACGCCCGAACCCCGCGCACATGAAAACATTAAAAACACTATAAATACACACAACAAACACATAAAAAACGCTTACCCACACCAAGGGGGGGGGGGGAGGGCACCCAGGACCTCGAAAACTGAAGTAACACCTCAATTTCACTCAATATACAAGAGTTTAGACACCCGAAAATCCCCTAAGCGAGAGAAAAAATGGCCGCCGAAAAAAAACGAAAACGAGGCTACAGGTCTCTAAAGACGTAAAACGCCACAAAACACCTATGGATTTTCCCGAAAAAGACGGACGCGATCCATGAACAAGGACGCCAAATCAGCCACAGACGCGTACCACACATTAGGCGCCATTTTACAACACTAACTTACACAATGCAGAAGTACACAGCTACCCAAATGGATTTTCCTCGCGCACGCACACTATTTACACTACACACTGCACACATTACTGACACTAACACAGCACTGAAAACACACATTGTATGCTGCAGCAACATGAAAGCAGATTGTCAGCTCTTCTGCACAATGCTTCCTGCATATATTACTTCCAAATAGGCAAAGTGTATTGATGTATTATTTTATTCATTATTTCATTAGCATTAGCAACAAAAAACAATGCTCATAGCACACAAACAACCAACAACCTCGCAATGAGCGCCGAAGCATCTTGGAACACCAACAAAATTTACCGCCCTTACAATCTTATTGCCGTCATTTTTTGACGGGCAAGTCGCTAGTCATTTATAAAAGGTTTTTTTCTCAACCATATTTTGTTTAACACTCATATATATGTCTAATGACACAGGAGGGAGGCCCGGGGTGCTAACACAAAAAAATAATTTGTAGGCCCCTAGGGGGGCTCACATTTTTTTGCACCGGGGCCCTTCATTCCCTAGCTCGGCCACTGATCTCCACCACTCCTTCTGTATCTCTTGCCCAATCATTTCCATTATTATTAACTTTTATTTATTTCCATTAGGATGTTAGCGTTCATGATCAGAGACCTCTACTCCTCTATAAACACGGCTACTTTTATGTGTCACATACACTGTGTATTCAATTATTTTGTCCTTATATATAGCACTGTATACAATGTTGGTATTTTGTTAGCAAACGTTAATAATGATATCGTCTCAGTCATAGTCAAATTACACTGGTCAACCAATCCCACTGTGCTGAATAAGAATATGGCAGCTAAAAGGGGTTTAGCTCTAGTTTTTATGATATAGTGCATTTCAATTAATAAAGGTATTTTTTAAATATTAAGTATATGTATATATATGTCTAATGTAATATGGGGGGGGTTCATAAAATTTCCAGTTCTGCCTTAAAATGCATAGAATGTCAAGCGTCATAGATAATAACATCTTAAGCTCTTATTTCAGTAGTAGAACTAATTATTTTTTGTAATCACAGCATTAAAAAAGGTAGGTAAAAGAAAAAAAGATAAAAAAAATATGTGAAATGTGCTTATCAGTGTTATTAGCCGATGTAATTAAATATTCAGTACAACTTCCCACAAGTTTTCTGTTCAGATGCCCAATGGTAAAACCAGTAATAATAATTTCTTAAGTAATACATGCTTTCTGTCATCTTCCTCCTCCTCCTGCTCCTCCCTCTTACCTCTTATATTATTCATTTGCCTCAAACATTTCTTTCCCTCAAGTCGGATCCATTAAACTCCATCATTTCAGCTGCAAGTGACCCCCATCTCCACCGCCATGATGGTTGCTTTCTTATAGTGCAAACTTCTATAATTCTCACAATAAATAGTAAGCCCACTCCTCTCCTTACATTCCTGAAGAGGCCACCCCAGCCTGCTATGGGAGTAGGGCCCTTTGACCTGGCAGGACCGGTATGGAAGGAGGTGGCTAGCTGGGGGAGGCTTTTGCCGTTATAGGCTTGTTCGGTGCCAAAAGTGATCAGTAGTCCCCCAGCTAGACATGAGGGGAGATACCCACCCACCTATCCCTAAAGTATTGTTGTTTACATTTTTGTAATTGAAAAAAAAAGGAATGGATAAAATAAATAAACTGAAGGATGTACAATGTCAAGTTTAAAGATTGTCTTGTGTGGTGGAGCACTTATGATTGTTATATTGTTTAAGTGTACATTATATGTTAACAAATTATTTTTATGTTGTTGTCACAGCGGCGGGTCATGGGGGAGTCGCCGGGACAGTGGTAAAATGGGTAAGATCCTACCCTACGGTGGTACGGATGTTACAACACGGTGAATGAGGCTTCAGGGCGTAGGGCCTACTGTCTCTGGCCAGGCTCCTCCCCTCACGTGGTTATGTTTATTTATTAATGGTTATGGTTATTATGTCTACTTGTGTTTACCAATCAACGCTGTGGCCAGTCTTCCTCCCATGAAGTAGTCTGTGTCTAATCATTAAATTTAGCCTATGAAGTAGTTTGGGTCTAATTGTCATATGTGAGAGGTAATTGTGTTTAACCCATATCCGTACATACCAACTGGGCCTTGCTTAGGCCAAGCTCAAGACTCCCCGGCCCTACACAGTCACACACACACTCAGCACGGAATAAATAATATAAATTCACACTTTCATGATAAAGAACCAGTTTTCCCCATACACACACTAACCTGGCTATTTAGCTAGTTCTTCACCTTTTCTTCTTCTTCTCATTTAGTCTGAGAGCTTGAGAGCCATCAACCTATCTGTAGAAAAGCATTATACACAACAGATTGTGAGCTCGAGGGCAGAGCCCGTTACTCTTTGTATAAGTCTGTTCACCCACTGAATGTACTGTTATTTCCATGGATTTATTGTACCACAGAGCCGTAGCATACAGTCAGGTCCATAAATATTGGGACATCGACATAATTCTAACCTTTTTGGCTCTATACACCACCACAATGGATTTGAAATGAAACGAACAAGATGTGCTTTAACTGCAGACTTTCAGCTTTAATTTGAGGGTATTTACATCCAAATCAGGTGAATGGTGTAGGAATTACAACAGTTTGTATATGTGCCTTTTCATTTCAAATCCATTGTGGTGGTGTATAGAGCCAAAAAGATTAGAATTATGTCGATGTCCCAATATTTATGGACCTGACTGTATGCTGGAGGAACTGAATAAAAGGAAAGAGTGTTACAATCCTGTCCATTATATGCTAATATCACTTTTATAATACTGTTTGTTTTATTGGAAAATACTTTTTGAGCGGAAGAGATTGTAGGAAAAGATATAAACTGTTGTAAACTAGGCCCCAGATTAGACCTTAGCGACCACAGCACATTTATTCAGTGTGACCTAGTTAGGCCAATTCTCCTAATAGCAAAACAATGTCATAAGAAGTAGATCAGTGGCAGTGCCAGGTTAGGACCGTGTAATCACAAAGAGCTAGCTCAGTGTACTCAAGTACTTGGCATAGAGGTACATCAGCGGGGGGCGGTCTGCAGGGCCCCTGGGCAATGAACTCTAAAGTTTCCCTTTGCACATCTACAGCCTTATTAAATTGCGATTTGGCCAATTGAATAGGGCTCTATATAAGCACAGAGCATATTTTTTTCCAGAAGTTTTTAGTTAGTGAACTTCTATCCAAAAGCAAGGTCTTCACTAACTAGAAACTTCTGTAAATAAAATATGCTCTGTGCTTATATAGAGCCCTATTCAATTGGCTGAATCACAATTTAATAAGGCTGTTAGTGTGCAGTACCATTTTTTTTTGCTTAGTGAATATGTACATTACATCACACACACACATATCTCTCACACATGCACATCACACATACACACACATATCTCTCACACATACACATCACACATCACATACATATCACACATATACACACATCACAGATACACTTCACACATCACACACATACATATACATGTCTGAGGGTCTGTGTTTTGGCTATCAGTGAAGAGAGGGAAGCAGGAAACAGAGAGCCATTATTAAGATAATTGGATAAGATTGAAATTGACAGCACACCTCTCGCTGGCCTAGAAGTTGATCCCTTGCATCATTCACTGCAACATCATCTCTCTGGAGATGTAAACACCCTTCTCACACACATCTTCCACAATTTGTCATGGATCTCTCCAGGGACCTCCAGAGATATCAATAATTATTGTTCTCTAATTAAGAACTAGGTACAAGACTTTTTTTCCTGGGGACTATTTGTTTGATTTATTGCAGTAAAAACATATATAATCCCTTCTTAATAACATAACATACCTCTCAATAACTAAATACACAGAGATATTCTATACGTGGTGACATCCAGGGGCCTTCCATCCCTTTAGATTGTAAGTTTGCAAGTTTTCAATTTTATAAGGTGCTTTGAAAAAAAACATTTATGTAAGATTTTAAACTCAAAGACAGATCCCTCTATTTTCTTCAATGTGTTAAATATTGTATTTATTTATTTTTCTCTATATTTACCCCCTGTACAGCGCTATGGAATATGTTGGCGCTTTACACAAACTGTAATAATAATAATAATCCTTTTATCGTTACATCGATCCTGTTTTTCAAAAGACCACTATGGTATTTTTTTTCTACAAATTTTTTCATTACTAACCATGATAATGGGTGGATAATTGTTAAAAAGCAATAAACACAACCTTTTTATTTGCAACTTCTTTGTACAATTATTCTTTAGGGAATGACTTAATTTTGCTTTCTACCCTGTTAACTGTTACTTTCTCAGGTAGACTGTTACTTTCTCAGGTAGACTGTTACTTTCTCAGGGAGACTGTTACTTTCTCAGGTAGACTGTTACTTTCTCAAAGAGACTGTTACTTTCTCAGGTAGACTGTAACTTTCTCAGGTAGACTGTTACTTTCTCATAGAGACTGTTACTTTCTCAGGTAGACTATAACTTTCTCAGGTAGACTGTTACTTTCTCAGGTAGACTGTTACTTTCTCAGGGAGACTGTTACTTTCACATAGTGTATCGTTTCAAACTAATGAACATCTGTTTACCGGCGTATAAGGCGACTGGGCGTATAAGACGACCCCCCAACATTGCCACTCAAAATCCCTCCTCAACCACAACCCCCTCCTCATCCTCAACCTCCCTCCTCAACCTAAACCCCGCTCCTCATCCTCCCTCCTCATTCTAATCCCCCCTCCTCATTTTAAACCCCCCTCCTCACTTTACTCCTCTAAATACCTCCCCCTCACCCTTTCCCCTCGCTTACCTTCATCTGCAGCTTCTCTTCCGGCCTCCGCTCCTTCCTGTGTCGGCACCCGGTATATGCTAATGAAGTGGCGCACATTTGACGTCACGTCATTAGCATATACTGGGTGCCGACGCAGGAAGGAGCGGAGGCCAGAGGAGAAGCTGCAGATGAAGTGAGGGGAAAGGGAGAGGGGGAGGTATTTAGAGGGGTAAAGTGAGGAGGGTGGTTTAGAATGAGGATGGGGGTTTAGAATGAGGAGGGGGGATTAGAATGAGGGGGGGCGGTTGAGGATGAGGAGGGGGAGGCCCAAGCTCTGCGCAGACAAAGTGCACCTGGCGTATAAGATGACCCCCCGACTTGGAGGCATGTTTTTCAGGACAAAAAAGTTGTCTTATACGCTGGCAAATACGGTAGTTATGCTGAGAGCACTGACAGATATTGCTACCTCATTCCCATTGTGCAGTCAGACACTTCCTTAGGAAGTCAATCTACTGAAATCAAAATGGTAGATTTGACTTGCATTTAAAATTAGAGGTTGTGGAAATATTTTTTTTTAGACATGTTGCATACGTTAAATGTAGTTCTTTACAATAGTAAACGTAATAAATATCCTTTAACAAATGTTTTTAATGTGAAGATGGGGTTTAACAGCAACAATTACTTCTAGGATTAGAAAGTATTTACTTATTAATTAGAGTAAGGCCTGAGTGTGTGTCTAAGTATCCAGATGTATCTGAACAATCTCATACTATTAGTAATCATAGCAAATAGAAACCAAGGGGGCTTTGGAATCATTTATATTGAATTTAAAAGAAAATATATATTTTTGTACTAGTTACAAAGTGGCAGAAAGTCCTGGGAAAGGATCATAAATTGGCTAACTAGTACAGATACATTTTTTAAAAGACCAAGAAAAAAGACACATTTTTGTCAAGTATGTAAAAAACTAATTATTAGCAGCTGTTGTAAGCCATGGACAGAAAACATCTTTTAAGAAAAATTTGAACTTTTTACGGGAATCCATTTTGTGTTTGTTACATCCTGTGAGATGGGTGCTGCGGATGTGTGTTTTGTAGCTATCAGTGGAGTGAGCAGGCATTAGGCAGAAGTCTGAAACCTTTGTTTGATAACTGAATAAAATGTAAATTGACACCACAATCCTTCCCCTTTCACTCTTCCAGGATGTTGCATAAAAGGATGCAACCACAGCTCTCCAGAAATGTAAACTCCCCTCTCACACAACTCTCTACCAATGTCTTAAGGATCACTGCAGGGTCATACAGAGGCATCACAATGTATTTTTTCCCATTTATGGCTTTTTTCCTGCTGAAGTTTTCAAACATGTATTCTTTATTGTGCATGGGTCCCTTAAAAATTATTAAAACCTTTATTTTATATAACAGATGGAGAGGCAGGGTTGGATTTACATATATGGAGCCCCTAGGCACAAACTCCTTAGCGCCCCTTAGGTGCACATGTCATGTGTATCTCTGTTTCCCTGGCACCATGTTGTTCCACCAGTGTATACATATATACAGTATATTATAGTGTAGCATACTGCAAGCCTGCCACTTCACACTCACCTACCTCCCCCGCCCCATGAAAAATATTTGCTCCTGGCACCTGGCTATAAAAGGCAGGATCTATGTTTAAAACATAAACAAACTGAAATGTAAATGTATTGTTATGCAAATGAGGAGCCCCTCCCAGGGAAGCGCCCTTAGGCGGCTGCCTAGTTCTCCTAGTTATAAACCTGGCAATGGGAAGAGCAGCACACCTGTCTGTATTTCTGTGTTCCTTTATAGTTATTCTTCTATTATTAGTCAATTAAACTTTTAACTTTTGCAAGTTTTTAAAATATGTCTTTTTTTAAATCTATTTTTTACTCTAAACCCATTTTTTTACATTATCACTTCTAGTTCTTCAAAACATCTTAAATCAGAGTAAAGCTGTTATGTTTCACAATAGATAAGATATATATGATTTTGTATTTTTTCTTCATGTTCATTGTTCGGCGCCGCTGATCTGCTGCGATGGGATCTTTAATATCCTGCGTTGTCGAGTCACTTTGGGGAGCTGCCAAAAACCAAGAGAACTGATGAAACAGTTAATCACATATAAAGTAATTATCACACTGCCAGAAAACAGTGCAAACACCTACACACAGCAGAAAAGTATTTAATCCATAGAGCAGGAACAAGTAATAAACTAGACAGCAATAACAGAGCGACGCGTTTCGCTCAGACTCGGGCGCCTTATCACATCTGATATCAGAATAATAATGTGATTGACAGTAAACAAAACCCTTATGGTTCCAAAGTTTGAGTTATTATGATAGAGTGATTGTATGAGGCTGCAATGAGAAATTAAATTGGATGTACAGTTGTAGCCGAAAATAAGGTGATAGAAATTGTATAAACAAGAACAATTATTAACAAAATAAGACAAGTAGAGCAATTATATGTGAAATATCAGGAAAGGACGGAGCTCTGGTAATGTGTAGAATAGATAACAACATGAAATATATTTGTGGGATGAAATATAACATAAAAATGGTTTAGAGATGATATAGCAAACTCACGTCCCTTTGCAAATAAATATGACGGAGAATTAGGTACCAAATACTAAAAAGAAGTGTCTCAAACTATAGGCAATGTACTATTATATAGAAAAACCTAGATAATGAAAGCATTGTTGTTGTTGTTTATTTGTTTAGTTGTGTCCGGCTGTCTGTGACCCTATGGGCTGCAGCTCTGAGCTCCATCACACTCATGTTCATTGCTTCAATTCCCTCATCTATCCATCTTTGTCTATGCTGTCCCCTGCTTTGAATACCTTCAATCTTTCTACCTACCTACTCTAGGAAATCCTGTCTTCTCATGATATGGACAATATATTTAAGTAATGATCAAACCGTCCAGTGTACAGTTTGGCTTTGGTTCCTGTCGTATTGGTTGCTTGATTGGATCATATTGCAGTCCAAGGGACCCTAAGCAGTTTTCTCTAACACCACAATTCAAAGACATCAATTATCCGGCGCTCAGCCATCTTTATGGTCCAGCTCTCACATCCGTATGTTACTAATGGGAATATCATAGACCTAACTATGCGGACCTTTACTGATAACGTAACATCTTTACTTTTTAATAGCTTGTCCAAATTTGCTATAGCTTTCCTCCCCAGAAGAAAACATCTTTTAATTTCATGGCTGCAGTCACTATCTGGAAAGATCTTGGACCCAGGAAAATAAAATCTGTCACTGCCTCCACTTCTTCTCCATCTATTTGCCAGGAACTAAGATTGCCGTTCCCCATGACCTCCATATATTTAATGTTGAATCAAATAATTAATAATTCATTTTAATATTAAACAATGAATTAAATAACTAAAGCGTTAGATGTAAACAAATCTATATAACAAATTGATCCTGAGCTTTACTGTGTATGAAAGTTTACTAAAAATGAAAACACCGCATTCATTCACCATCCATGCCAAGCAGGAACTGTTTACCATAATATAGATATTCAATCTATGTCACATAAATAGATTTCATATTAATGTTCACGCCTGCATTATATTATTTTATATATTCCACATTCAAATGTCTTACTCATTTGTATCCCCTCTTCTTAGGGCATTATGATATATTCATAATTTACCCTTCATCACACAATACTTGCTTATTTATCTATAAATTAAAACCAAACATTGTCTGACCCCACACCTCATTTATATGGAAAGACAAAGCCCCAAATTGAGATATAAAGGTTAAATCTTGCACAATAATACAGTGAATTGCATCTCATTTAGTAGTGGATGTTAAGGCCTGGATTATTTTCTCTCAGTATAGACCTGGTTGACACGTACATAGCTGCAGCGCTCTTACCTTCACATGTCATAGTTACATAGTCATTGAGGTTGAAAAAAGGCTTTTAGTCCATCAAGTTCAACTTTTTTAGATCTCCTCTGATCCTTGTAATACAGTAGGCTCTCAGTTATCCGGCACCCACAGAGATTGGTAAATGTCGGATAAATGTAGTTTCTGGTTGCTTGAGAGTCAGTATTAAAATAGGCCGAGATTAGCTGCTCATAGGATGCTCTGATAAGTATGAGCCTGATTCAGTTGAGCTTTCGCATGTTACTGTAGCCCGTAAGTGAGGTTGCAAGTTCATTTGCTATTCAATTGCATCTTTTTGCGGGCGCCAAACGGGTTACGAGTTACAGACTTGAAAAAATTGCGATGGTTAAACCCATAACTTACAGCCTCCCAAAGCCTTTGATCTTTCACTTTCGCAAGAGTTACGATGGCTAAAATCGCATATCGCTATTTAATTGCTCAATTTCCCCAAGCTCGCAAATGTTTTCACACCCGCAAATGGCAAAAGAAGGAGAAAATCCAATGAATGATAGAGAGGAATCTTAAGGGGATTAAACACCTGGTCGTAGCACTGTAGCTGCAAATAAGAACTCAATACTTCACTGTAAATAACGGGGAAAGCGTTTTTAGAATTTTATTCGAATTTTTGCACAACAGTCTCAAGCCCGCAAATCGGCAGTATATAAGATTTGTTTTTAGGTTTCATTTCGGGGCTAAATTGATCTCGGGTGTCAATGAGTTAATACATATCAGGCCACCCACATGGACTAGAACAGTATTGGCAATCATTTTCCTAATTCTTTATTTTGCGAGTTTGCGAGTCTGACCGCATATCGGACCCTGAGCCTAATTGATTGACATGTAACCTCCTTGTTTTAATGCCATAATAATTACAGTCTCATTTTCTATTGGCTGATTCGAAATGGAAGGTTATGGGCTTGCATTTTTGATCATGTTCCTGTCCTGAACTGCTACGAACCACTGCATGGTTTATAGAGTCGACTTTGGGCCAGCAACTTGCGGGCTTGAGCAATTGAATACCTCCAGATTCGGAGACGAACAGAAGCCCGCAACACACCCGCAGACATACGGGTCAACAACGATCGAGTTGCGGGCTTCCAATTGAATCAGGCCCCAAATTTGTGAGTGAGGGCTGTTCTAGCAGCAGCAGCTTTCACTCTTCACTTACACATAAGTCCGGCTGGATGTTGTCCCAGGGAATGTAACGCCATCACTGCCCTGGCTCAGTCACTCATGCCCGGGGAATGTAACCCCAACCCTGCCCTGGCTCAGTCACTCGTGCCTAGGGAATGTAATACCAACACTGCCCAGACTCAGTCACTCATGCCGTGGGAATGTAACCCCAACACTGCCCTGGCTCAGTCACTCATGCCCGGGGAATGTAACACCATCACTGCCCTGGCTCAGTCACTCATGACCAGGGAATGTAATACCAACACTGCCCAGGCTCAGTCGCTCATGCCCGGGGAATGTAACCCCAACACTACACTGGCTCAGTCTCTAATGCCCGGGGAATGTAACCCCAACACTGCACTGGCTCAGTCTCTCATGCCCGGGGAATGTAACCCCAACACTGCACTGGCTCAGTCTCTCATGCCCTGGTAATGTAACCCCAACACTGCCCTGGCTCAGTCACTCATGCCCGGAGAATGTAACCCCAAAACTGCACTGGCTCAGTCACTCATGCCTGGGGAATGTAACCCCAACCCTGCCCTGGCTCAGTAACTCATGCCCAGGGAATGTAAACCCAACACTGCCCTGGCTCAGTCATTCATGCCCGGGGAATGTAACCCCAACACTGCACTGGCTCAGTCACTCATGACCAGGGAATGTAATGCCAACACTGCCCAGGCTCAGTCACTCATGCCCGGGGAATGTAACCCCAACACTGCCCTGGCCCAATTACTCATGCCCGGGGAATGTAACCCCAGCACTGCACTGGCCCAGTCACTCATGCCAGGGGAATGTAACACCAACACTGCCCAGGCTCAGTCACTCATGCCCAGGAATGTATCCCCAACACTGCCCTGGCTAAGTCTCTCATGCCCGGGAAATGTAACCCCAACACTGCACTGGCTCAGTCACTCATGCCCAGGGAATGTAACCCCAACTCTGCCCTGGCCCAGTCACTCATGCCCGGGGAATGTAACCCCAAAACTGCCCAGGCTCAGTCACTCATGCCAGGGAATGTAACGCCAACACTGCACAGGCAAAGTCTCTCATGCCCTGGAAATGTAACCCCAACACTGCACTGGCTCAGTCACTCATGCCCAGTGAATGTAACCCCAACACTGCACTGGCTCAGTCACTCATGCCCGGGTAATGTAACGACCTCACTGCCCAGGCTCAGTCACTCATGCCGGGGTATGTAAACCCAACACTGCCCAGGCTCAGTCACTCATGCCGGGAAATGTAACGCCAACACTGCACAGGCTCAGTCTCTCATGCCGGGGAATGTAACGCCAACACTGCACTGGCTCAGTCACTCATGCCCAGGGAATGTAGCCCCAACACTGCACTGGCTCCGTAACTCATGCCTGGGGAATGTAACCCCCACACTAACCAGGCTCAGTCACTCATGCCCGGGGAATGTAACCCCAACACTGCCCTGGCTCGGTTCCTCATGCCCAGGGAATGTAACCCCAACACTGCCCTGCCTCAGTCACTCATGCCCGGGGAATATAACCCCAACACTGCACTGGCTCAGTCACTCATGCCCGGGGAATGTAACCCCCACACTGCCCTGGCTCAGTCACTCATGCCCGGGGAATGTAAACCCAACACTGCACTGGCTCAGTCACTCATGCCTGGCTAATGTAACGCCAATAAGGCCCAGGCTCAGTCACTCATGCCCGGGGAATGTAACACCAACACTGCCCAGGCTCAGTCACTCATGCCCGGGGAATGTAACCCCAACACTGCCCTGGCTCAGTCACTCATGCCCGGGGAATGTAACCCCAACACTGCCCTGGCTTAGTCACTCATGCCAGGGAATGTAACCCCAACACTGCACTGGCTCAGTCACTCGTGCCCAGGGAATGTAACCCCAACACTGCACTGGCTCAGTCACTCGTGCCCAGGGAATGTAACCCCAACACTGCTCTGGCTCAGTAACTCATGCCCGGGGAATGTAACCCCAACACTGCCCTGGCTCAGTTCCTCATGCCCAGGGAATGTAACCCCAACACTGCCCTGGCTCAGTCACTCATTCCCGGGGAATGTAACCCCAACACTGCCCTGGCTCAGTCACTCGTGCTCGGGGAATTAAACCCCCACACTGCCCTGGCTCAGTCACTCATGCCCAGGGAATGTAAATCCAACACTGCTCTGGCTCAGTCACTCATGCCCAGGGAATGTAACCCCAACACTGCACTGGCTCAGTGACTAATGCCCAGGGAATGTAACCCCAACACTGCACTGGCTCAGTCACTCATGCCCAGGGAATGTAACCCCAACACTGCACTGGCTCAGTCACTTATGCCCGGGGAACGTAACGCCAACACTGCCCAGGCTCAGTCACTAATGCCCGAGGGATGTAGCCCCAACACTGCCCTGGCTCAGTTCCTCATGCCCAAGGAATGTAACCCAACACTGCCCTGGCTCAGTCATTCATGCCCGGGGAATGTAACCCCAACACTGCATTGGCTCAGTCACTCATGCCCACGCAATGTAACCCCAACACTGCACTGGCTCAGTCACTCATGCCCAGGGAATGTAACCCCAACACTGCACTGGCTCAGTAACTCATGCCCGGGGAATGTTACCCCAACACTGCCCTGGCTCAGTTCCTCATGCCCGGGGAATGTAACCCCAACAATGCCCTGGCTCAGTTCCTCATGCCCAGGGAATGTAACCCCAACTCTGCCCTGGCTCAGTCACTCATGCCCGGGGAATGTAACCCCAACACTGCACTGGCTCAGTGACTCATGCCCAGGGAATGTAACCCCAACACTGCCCTGGCTCAGTCACTCGTGCTCGGGGAATGAAACCCCCACACTGCCCTGGCTCAGTCACTCATGCCCAGGGAATGTAAACCCAACACTGCACTGGCTCAGTCACTCATGCCCAGGGAATGTAACCCCAACACTGCACTGGCTCAGTGACTCATGCCCAGGGAATGTAACCCCAACACTGCACTGGCTCAGTCACTCATGCCCAGGGAATGTAACCCCAACACTGACTGGTTCAGTCACTTATGCCCGGGGGAACGTAACGCCAACACTGCCCAGGCTCAGTCACTAATGCCCGGGGAATGTAGCCCAAACACTGCCCTGGCTCAGTTCCTCATGCCCAAGGAATGTAACCCCAACACTGCCCTGGTTCAGTCACTCATGCTCTGGGAATGTAACCCCAACACTGCACTGGCTCAGTGACTCATGCCCAGGGAATGTAACAACAACACTGCCCTGGCTCAGTCACTCATGCCCGGGGAATGAAACCCCCACACTGCCCTGGCTCAGTCACTCATGCCCAGGGAATGTAAACCCAACACTGCACTGGCTCAGTCACTCATGCCCAGGGAATGTAACCCCAACACTGCACTGGCTCAGTGACTCATGCCCAGGGAATGGAACCCCAACACTGCACTGGCTCAGTCACTCATGCCCAGGGAATGTAACCCCAACACTGCCCTGGTTCAGTCACTTATGCCCGGGGGAACGTAACGCCAACACTGCCCAGGCTCAGTCACTAATGCCCGGGGAATGTAGCCCAAACTCTGCCCTGGCTCAGTTCCTCATGCCCAAGGAATGTAACCCCAACACTGCCCTGGTTCAGTCACTCATGCTCGGGGAATGTAACCCCAACACTGCACTGGCTCAGTGACTCATGCCCAGGGAATGTAATTACAACACTGCCCTGGCTCAGTCACTCATGCCTGGGGAATGTAACCCCCACACTGCCCTGGCTCAGTCATTGATGCCCGGGGAATGTATCACTAACACTGCACTGGCTCATTCACTCATGCCCAGGCAATGTAACCCCAACACTGCACTGGCTCAGTCACTCATGCCCAAGGAATGTAACCCCATCACTGCACTGGCTCAGTCACTCATGCCCAAGGAATGTAACCCCATCACTGCACTGGCTCAGTCACTCATCCCCGGGGAAAGTAACCCCATCACTGCACTGGCTCAGTCACTCATGCCTGGGGAATGTAACGCCAACACTGCCCAGGCTCAGTCACTCATGCCCGGGGAATGTAACGCCAACACTGCCCTGGCTCAGCCACTCATGCCCAGGGAATGTAACCCCAACACTGCAATGGCTCAGTTCCTCATTCCCAGGGAATGTAATGCCAACACTGCCCAGGCTTAGTCACTCATGCCTAGGGAATGTAACCCCAACACTGCCCTGGCTCAGTTCCTCGTGCCTGTCTGCTTCCAGGTAACACTGACAGTGGATACAATCTAGGTGCCTGTAAGCATTTGGTGGCATCACAACCTGGCTCCTGGCATTTGTTGAGCCCTGTCTTGTCTGAGTCTCTGTGGCCCTTTGTTCCACAGCATATACAGTAGATGTGTTCAATTTGCAAATGAGCAATGACAACTGGTTATACACTCCTCATAGCGTTCTCTTTTTTTTACTTCCACCATGATACCTGATTGCATCCTTTGTTGCTACAAACTATTACTATTACTCTGTGTTTCAGAAAACAGTATTGATAAATCAGAGAGTGAAGATATGATTTGAGGTAACTGTAAATATTCACAGTAAAAATTAAATGAAAAGCTGGAATATCTGGATAATGAAGCTAGAACCCAACTGAAAGCAGGCTCCAAAAAGATATCTTGTGAATCGTGTGTGGGAATGTTGAACATTTGCTATTGGAAAAAGATATTAAAAGGAAATAATAGGGGGTATCACGATATGGGACCAAGAGGACCGGCGCACTCTTGAACCTATTAGTTCCTCGTATTGGATAGGTATGACTATCCTCAGTAACAAAGTACAGAGATTCCCTTGGTAAAATAGCTTGAACTAATGAGGTACAGCTCTCACGCTTGTAATCGCCAAATAAACACATATATAGTTGTCAGAAGCCGAGCTTGCCAAAATCCGTTAATAATGCAACAGGGAAACGGTGGGCTTGCGAAGCGAGGACCGCAGTTGCGCCAGGCAAGGAGTTCCAAAGGCCCTCACTGCGCTGGTGGAGATGAGCGCCGTAGACCCTGCATGACTTTACCATCATACCTACGATCCGCGGGACTACACATCAACAGAAAACTCAAATACGCAATTCACACTGCAAGACCCGTAGCACTTTGAAAAAATTGCATGAAAAAAATATGGCCCGTAACACTTACAAAAGGAATCCGCGACTTACATAAAAAAAAATACGAGACGCAGAAAATCTGAACTTAACGGCCGAACCACGCACAGCAAAAACCACAAAAACCACACTAAATACATAAAAAAAAAAAAAAAAAAACATCACACACAGCAAGGGAGGACACCCAGGAAGTCTGAAAGTGATGTTACACATCAATTTAAGTCCAATTTCCAGAGTTTAGCCACTCGAAAATCCCACACGATCACAATAAACACTAAAGGCGTTCACTGCACGCCTCTCAAGGAGCGCAAAGGGTGCTCAAAAAAGCAAAACTACACCAGGAGAGAGTCTCGCAATGAGCACCAAAAGGCCATCAGCATTGACCTTGCAATCAGTGCCAAACGGGCTCTGAGAACCAAAAAAACACCAACCCAGAGGCTCACAATGAGCACCAAAGGCACTCATTGCCAGCCACACGATGAGTGCCAAAGGTACTCACACAAACAAAACACTTACTTTGTGTGTCAAACAGCCTACCTTGACTTACAATTCTATTGCCGTCATTTTTTGACAGGCAATTCGCTAGTAGTCAAATATTAAACAGAAATAAACAACACAACCACATACCCACTTGAACTTTCCTCCCCCTTTAGTCTCTCTCATTGTCTACTAATGTCCAAGCCAACAAGCTCATGGTGCTGGGGAGTCAGCGTGGGGAAATCCCAGGTGTGGCCATGGTGCCAGCAAGTCTCATACCTTATCTTAATTGCCCCTGATACATGTAGACTGCACGCAGACCATTTCCCACCCAAGAGAGCTGGTGGTGCCCTGATGGTACAAGGCCCAACACTAGGAGACTGGTTCTACAGTCCCCGAAGTCAGTGATTCAAGCAAAGGGAAAGGTAAGGGGAACACATATGAGCTTAAGCCATTGGGTAGGGTACCATGTCCATTGCCACAGGGGGGTTGAAGGGTGAGTTAGTTCATTGGTAAATTTAAGCCTATGTGACACGTCTCCCCTCACTGCTTTTTCTCTATTTTGTTCCCTCACATGTGGGATAGTACACCATGTGCTTCTTTCACGTGTCCTTGTCATACACCAAAACAACAGATGGGAGAAAGATTAATTGTATGGAAATACGTTTTTGGTATTATCAATAAAATGCAGAGCCCATCATTTTTGTATACTCTCCTTTTAATGTATATATCTGTTCTCTGTACATTTTATTCTGTTAGCTCAATAAAAATACCAAAATATAAAAGATAGCACCTGAATTTGAACAGCACTGCAAGTACATGCTCTACAGTCTGAGCCCAAGACTAATGGCCTCATTCAATTTAGAACTTTTAAGTTACTGGAGCCCGTAACGTAGGCAGTAAACTAATTTGCTGTTCAATTGGAGTCTTTTTGCGAACCGCAAACCATCTACAGGTTACAGGCTTAAAATCCCTGCGGTTGTTACAATCGTAACTTATACCCCATCTAAGCTTTTGATCTTTCACCTCTGTAAGAGTTACGTAGGTATCCTACGTAAACCAAATGGGACCCACAAAGGGGTTAAAGACATGTCTGTAGCACTGAAAAAGCAAAACAAAAAAAAATGTGTGTGTGTGTAGTCGCTCAGTCGTGTCAGACTTTCTGTGACCTACCATGCTGATCCACTTGGTTTTCATGGCAGAGATACTGGAGTCAGTTGCCAGTTCCTTCAGCAGTGGACCACAGCATACAGCTCCTGGTATTCCCAGCTGGTCTCCCATCCAAGTACTTGCCAATGTGACCACCAGCATCCTAACCACTTGTCCACCAGCAAACCCGAAACATCAACACTACACTGTAAATGACAGGGGAAAGTGATGAAAGACATTAGAATGAATTGCACAACAGTCTCAAGCTCGCGAATCGCCAATAAAAAAAATATTATTTTTTTGCTTGCTTTTGGGGTTATATCGATCTTGGGAATCAGTGAGTTAATACATATCAGGCCACCCATATGGACTAGAACAGTATTGGCATTCATTTTTCATATTTTGTATTTTGCCGATTTGCTAGTCCAATCGCATATCGGACCCTCTAAACGCTAGTTGATTGACATGTAACCTCCATTTTATACTGCCGTAATGATGGCGGTCTCATTTTCTATTGGCTGTTTCTAAATGGGTAGTTATGGCCTTGCTTAATTGATCAAGTTCCCGCCCTGAAATGCTACGTATGAGTGCGTGGTTTCCTGTTTTGGCTTTTTGACCGTAACTTGCGGGCTTGTTCAATTGAATCACTCCGTAATTGTAGCAGAGTCCAAGCCCGCAGCAAGGCCGCAGACATACGGCCTGTATACAGCGAGTTGCGACCTTTCAATTGAATGAGGCTCTATGTGTTAAGAGATACATACAGCCCTATTAAATTCCCCGTAGCCCGTAATGTAGCCCGTAAGACTTACAGCTATTAAATTGGCCCCGTAATGAAAGTCGCTGCTGATCTGCGGATTATGTTGGAAAAAAGCCTACAAGACGGGGAATGTGGAACTTCGTGGCCGCAAATCCTTTGATATGTCAAGCCCGTAACTGCTACGTTCCAATTTAGCTATTAAATTGCAACGAATTCACTGGCGTTCAACCCCTTAACATGCGAAAGGAGCCAAGAAGCCAACGGGTACTAGAGAGGACCCACAAGGGGGGTAAAGTCCACTCCGTAGCACTATAAATACAAATATACACACACTACTGTACTTTCAAATTCCAAGCCTTCAGCCCTTACGAGCTTCCCAATGCCACTACGGGCTTCGAATTTAATAAGGCTGATAGTAACATATATAGTACTCAGTCATGCAGAGCATGCTAACTCCTCAGCTATAAGAACTGAATTATTTTTGACACATTGCTTATCTACTTCATGAATTCAATGTTGACTTTCCAATAACCAAAGATCACGTCCTTGAGTGTCTTTTCAAAACAACCTCCATGTTTTTTTATAGAATTCCACATAAGATTTTCACTGTTAAGCTACTGTTGTACATGATGATGGATGGAGGTTATTTATTGTTGTTGTTCCGACCTTCTAACCCTCAATATTAAAAAGGTATCAATTGTCAAGATCTACTTTTGGGTGGAAAACTGGAATTTCCCTAAACCCCCAGCCAAAGGCCCTTCAGGGCCCAAACCTTTCCCTGAAACAGCTATATCCTCTCCATTTTCTCAATTGACTTTGCATAGGGAGGTGGGCACCTCTGAGACTGACCTTGTGATGCACACGTGGAGGCCTCAACTCCCCTGTCTTACACCATCCTGGGTATGGTTGTGGTCAGTTGCTGTTCCTCCCACTGGTCACTATCCCCAATGCCTGCTAATTCCATCACCAGAGATAGGACATTTGAACAATGAGCTGTGTATCTTGATAACAACTTGCCTGATTGGATTATCTAGCTGTTGACAGAAATTCAGATCGGATAAGTGAGTTATATAGTTTAAAAGGGAACTTTGAATGTGTTTGTGATGTAATTACCTGCTCTCCTTGTGATGGGATTAACTCCCAATCCCCCAGAATGGCCAGTGAGGTATTACAGGGGGCTGGTTGAGTGATCTGGTTATGGGCAGATAATTTGATCATGGTACCAAAGTATTGTTCTGTTTGCCTATAAATGTTCCAACTTTTCTCAAAATAGACACACACTTCTAGGGAACATAAGCAATGTGTTCTTTCTTTTATTTATAGGTGATAACCTTGGTTTGCTATTTTTAACCCCTGGATTCCTGTTTTGCATCCTGATTGTTCTGTTATAGAAACCTGCCACGAGAGGCCCGTCCACTCTATGGTCCAAGAAAGGATTCCTATAGCCAAGGACCCCCTGACTTGCACCCCCTCCCCTGGGTCGTGACTCAGTGTTCATCACACAGTATGAAGTTGATCCCACCAAGCCATATCATATGATAGGTAACTCTATGCAAGTTTATGTTAAAGATCCCGGGTACACATTTTATTTTTGGATATGAACTTGCTGATCAGTTCTTGTAAAGTTTGATTTCTACCAAACTCTCTAATTAGCACATTTTGAACTGTGATTAGAATGCCAAGGGAAACATCCCAAATGTCATTAATTACGAATGTAACACTAAATTATTCACTTTGAATATTTTTATTGATATTCCCTCTTCATCTTGTACTAACTTTCGCTCCCATCTCGTAAAAGACCAATTACCTTACAAAAACAGATGCTTGTGTTGTTGAGGGGGAGACAAATTATATCTTTAAGTATTTTCAGAATAGAGAAATGACAAGATCTTTATTGCATATTATGCACATCCATCAATATATAACATGGCAGTTACAGAAAATAACAGTGTGTGGCCCGAACAGCAAAATCGCCAAACATAATCAGTTTTGAGGTAAAGTTATTATAAAGGTTCCTGAATCAGCAAATCTCCACAGTCTGTTTCTGATTTAATTTTGTTACTTAACAATGTTTCTGTATGAAGGTGAATTTAAAATATAAAAAATTCTACATTATAGGCAAACTAAAGCATTATGTTCCCTTTAGGATCGCTACCTTATGGTGGTGAAGAGGCTTGTACCTTAATGAAGCTGTGCGCTCTACCATGTAGGGACTTCCTAGATGGCCAAGTCATAGCAGAAAGGTCAGACAAATCGAGGTCCACTGAAGAAGGAACTGGAACTCACTACAGTATCTTTGCCAAAAAAAAGTTTAATGGAGAGTCGACATGATTGAACAAACAATACATTATGTCCAAATAAATGGTATTACGTTTCACTAAAAAGGTTTCAACTAGGGTGATATGAAGCGCTTTGACAACTGATTGTTATTTTAAATATCCACCAATAGTTGAATTAAAGTTTCTTTTGCTCAAACAGTAATAGACAAAATAATGCATGTAGACCTACAAGGAGTAATTAACAACTATTAGTACTAATGGTACAGGTGCAGCACCGATATCTGGAAAGTTATGGTCCGACAACTCCTTTAATCTGGAGAAATTTACAGCAGGAACTTAGTGAGGCAGCTGATGGGGTTGACCACGTGTGATTATGAGTTGGTTGGGTGGTTGGCACCCTTTTTGGATTTGCCTTTTTGGATTTGCCTCCTCTTCAGGGTGGTACTCTTCGAGGTGCATATTTGGGACTGGATGGCTCTGTCTGTAACCGAGAATCCACCCGACCACCATTGGTTTGGCAAGTTGTTGGAACAGGTGTTGTATCTGTAATTTAGTTATGGCGCATACCATGAGAGTAAAATCTTGTTTTCATCACCACACCACACTAAATCAGCCAGGGAAGAATATGAATGAATGTTTCAGGGTTGATAAATCTATTTTAACTATATGTGTATTTACTATTATTTTTAGTTCAATGTATGATTGCCAATGGGATCAGGTCTATCTTCAAGCAGCTTTGGAAATCGACTCAATTCCTCGCTATGTAAGAAGATTTACTGAGTTCTGTTAGTCTCAGCTTTGTCCTACATCCTATTACACAACTCTCTTTTGCAACACCAACTATATTGAATTCCTTGCCTATTATATGGAAATGATTTATTCTTTAGTTTCAGAACTTGGCCGTCCCTACAGTTTTTTGTCCTTGATTCTCGCTCATGCACGAAGTGATCAATACCGATATTACCTGCTCTGATTCACAGCTACTATACAATTTAAAACAAAGAAGCACTTCAGAGATATAATTACAATGCCTGATGCCTCTCTGTAAAGTAGCATTAAAGGCATGATATATTATTTGTTGATCGTCTCAAGTCAAGGATAACTTGGGGAGAGTTTGTCTGCTAAAAATTAATTTATAGAAAGTAAAATGATGTTAGAGGCAGTAAAGAGTGAGGACATTATAAGCATTATTGGCTTTCCTGGGTAGACACTACTTACTACAGACATTTTTTTTAGAGCCAAGCAAAAATTGGATATTTTATTATACAGGTATATCAAATGCTAAGAAAACCATGAGCATAACATATATGTGCTAGCTGCGCCCTGCTTATTTACCAAAAAAATAGTTATATCTATACAAAATATGTTGTTTATTCTGTTCTGTTGCAAGGCTGCCACATTGAAATGAAATTAACAATGGAATTGAACAAGATTAATGGAAGAACAACTAGTTACCCACTTTCTAAATCCCAGTCATCAAGGAAAGTGTTTTTGACATTGTTGGCTACCACATAAGCAAGTGAGATGGGTCTGCACCAATAAGATACATTTATATTATATTATCAACAAATGTCTGCAAATGTACATCCAGATGTGAGAGCTGGACCATAAAGAAGGCTGAGCGCCATAGAATTGACTCCTTTACTTTGTGGTGTTAGAGAAAAGGAAATCAAGACAAACTGTTCCTTGGAAGGTTTGATCATGAGACCAAAGCTCAAATATTTTTGCCATATCATGAGAAGACAGGATTCCCTAGAGATGACTCTGATGCTGGGAAAGATTGAAGGCACACAAAAAAAGGGAATGACAGAGGAGGAGATGAATAGGTGAGGTTATTGTATCAATGAACATGAACTTGAGGGAGCTCAGAGAAGTAGTGGCTGACATGTGTCTGGTCCATAGGGTAACTGAGAGTCAAAACTACTGAACAACAACAACACTGAAGAGTGTGTTTTGGGTAGGATGATATCTTCATTTTATCCGAAGCACAGTACTGCTACATGCCTACAGCCTTATTAAATTGCGATTCGGCCAATTCTAAATGGCTCTATATAAGTTATATAAGAGCATATTTTATTTACAGAAATTTTTAGTAAGTGAATACCTTGCTTTTGGAAAGAAGTTCACTAACTAAAAACTTCTGTAAAATAAATATGCTGTGTGCTTATATAGAGCCCTATTCAATTGGCTGAATCACAATTTAATAAGGCTGCTAGTATATAAGTATGGGGGTATCTTTAAACTATAGTCCTTACTCTCCAACACCTGTTTATCACTCTCCCACCTTCTACAGTGGTTCACAATGTTGGACCTAGGTATGTGTTTATTGTACTTTGTTGTTTCCTAAGTATTGCCCACATGGGGGGTTGCATTTGTATTTTTATATTATTTTATCATTTCTTTATGTTACAAGTTTACATCTGTGAACATGTATGTGTACCAGTATGCTAATGTTTCGATTTCTTACCCCAAAGTGCACTAATCCTATATAATATTTTTCTTTATTATGTCCAACTAGCAATATAAACCTATTTACGATGTATAAAAGTAGTTGTGCTCGATACAACTCAATTTACAGAATCTAGCTAAGTATTGTACAGCGGATGTGTGTACTGGCTGACTGAGGCATCTCTTTCTAATACCCACCAGTAAGAGATCGGGTTGGCATAACATGTCTCTATTGCAAGCCATGAGCTGGATTAATCAGCAGAGACCTCTCTGGCACTGCGGTAAGCTGTAGTGGGTCTGGGCTCCTCTACCAGGTCCTTAGAGGGTATTTGTGCTGCTTAAGAAGTGCTACTAATCTGCTCTTGGACATTCGCCAGCTGATAAGATTAGCTGCTCCTTTGGAGAATGCTTCTTGTGGATATCATATAAGCAGTACTTCTTACAAGCTCGCTGCTATACTCATCCTTGTTACTGTGTTGTGTTATTAAAAAATGTGTATTCCTATTTCCACATTAAAGAGAAACAAATGCATTATGTACAAATAAACAGTATTTATAAAATATAGGTAAAACAGAGTACTTTTTCAGCTGAATGCAAATCCACAAATCCATCGGTACTTCCTGCCGTCTGCACGTGCCTAGTTACTTGTTTTTATCAATAACACACTAAAAATATTGGAATGAATGTTTAAGGGGGTGAAGAATCAATTTTAACTATATTTGTGTAAAATATTAATTTTAGTTACATATATTGTCTGATCAGTAGAAGAGTTATTTATTGCACCGTGTAATTATGTTACAGCTGCTTCATACATCACGTTACCTTTTTGTGGGGAAGGGGCTGGTTTACTTCAATGAAGCTGTGAGCTATACCATATAGGCAGGGCCGGACCAATCCTTTTGGAGCCCCTAGGCAGTGAAGTGGAGGAGCCCCTGCGTTAATTGAAACCCGTAAGACTTTGAAATCTAACCTCCATTTTCTAGTGATGTAATGATGACGATCTCATTTGCCATTGGCTCCATCTAAACCCGTAACTACAGATTTGACTAATTGATCATGTTCACAGCCGCACATCCAACGTGCGACAAATGGTTTACGGGCTTGAGTCTCTGGCCAGTAACTTGCGGCATGGTAGAATTTAATAGCTCTGTAACACAGCCGAATTTCAAGCCCGTAGACTTTATGGGTGTGCCGATGCCGCTACTGGTTTCAAATTTAATGGGGCTGATGGCCTCTTTATAGCTTCATCCTGCCATTATAGCACAACTTCTGAGTATAGCACAGGATGGATATTCATATATAAAAGCAACCATTAAATATTATTATAAATGACATATCTGCCCCTATAAAATGCAAAAATGTAATACTAAATAATGTGAAAAAACTTTACAGCCCATTATTGAGCATACCTCATACATTGTGTTTAAATTAATAATTAATGAATCCAAATTTTATTAACAAATAAAACATCACTACATAAAATGTAAAAATGACTGAACGGAGGTCAGCAATGATAAGATAGGATCATCAGCTGACTTCATCCATGATAATGATGATGATGTTAGTAATTTCAATTAATTATATATTAAATAGTAACAGAGTAATTTAGGTTGAAAAAAGACTAAAGCCCATAAAGTTAAACCTCTTTAGATCTCCTTTGATCTGTAATACACAGATTTATTGTTAATTGAACCAAGGAAGTCAAACCGAAAAAAAAAAAACAGAGAAACTTTTCCAATTGTCTCAACAGGGAAAAAAATATAAAATTGCTTCCCGACCCCAGATACTGGCGATCGGATTCATCCCCGGATCAATACTCCCTCTCTAATAGGATAGCCCTTAATGCCCTTTTTATTTAAAAATATATCCAATCCCTTTTTAAAGTTATCTATCGAATCCACTGTCACCACCTCCTTTGGTAGAGAATTCCACAGATTAACCACCCTTACTGCGGAGAACCATTTTCTTTCTTTAAGGCAGAATCTTTTTACTTCTAACCTCAAGGGATGTCCTCTTGTCAGTTTAAAATCTCTTGGCACAAAAAGCTCCCTTGACAAATCTTTATACTTACCCTGGATGTATTTATATTGGGTAATCATATCTCCTCTTAGACGCCTTTTTTCAGAGTAAATAAGTTTAATTTGGTTAGTCTTTCTTCATAACTTAGCCCCTCCATTGCCCTTATTAGTTTTGTTGCCCTTCTCTGTACCTTTTCCAGCCCTAAAATGTCCTTTTTATGAAGTGGTGCCCAAAATTGTACTCCATATTCCAAATGAGGGCGTACTAGGGATTTGTATAGTGGCAGAATTATATTTGCTTCCCTGGCTTCTATACCCTTCTTAATACATGCTAATATTTTATTTGTCTTTGCAGCTGCTGCTTGGCTTTGAGCACTGTTACCTAGGTGATAATAAACATTAAAGAATTATGGCATAGGTATACATGATTTAAACACATATATTAGTTATAACCATACATACAATTCTATATGTTATTGCCTTATTTCAAATGCTAACATCAGAAAGTCATGTTTATTTTCTAACATAAATTATGGAATGTGTAAAAGACAAAAGTAGAAGTAGTTTGACAAGAAAAACAAACTATATTGTTACAGATAATTCATATTCATAACAAAGGTACCGTAGATAAAATAAGGGCAGACACCTGAATGTCAGTTATTGGTATTGCTTAATGTGGGAGTCCCCTTCATGACTTGTGTACCTCAATGAAGTTGTGATCTATACCATGTAAGGTCACCCAAGATGCGCAGGTCATAGCAGATAGGTCAGACAATTTTCGGCCCACTGGATCATTAACTGGCAACCCAAACCAGTATCTTTGCCATGCAAACCTTATGTATAAGCACCACTGTGCCATAGGGAGTCAAATATGACTGGACAACTGAACAACAATGTGTGAGTAGATATTTGTGTTGTAGTATACAATAGGTGTTCCATCTGTAGCACTACCTTGTCACGGGGAAGGGGCTTGTGTACTTCAATGAAGTCATGAGCTACAGCATGTAGGGTCACAAGTCATAGCAAACAGGTCAGATAAAATGTGATTCACTGTAGAAGGAACTGGCAAACCTCTCTAAGAGACAAGGAGACATTCTATAATGAGTGATGTAAAGAGATAGAAAAAGATAAGAGAATGGGAATGTCAAGAGATCTTTTCTAGAAAATTGAAGATCTTAAGGGATCTATTCATGTCATGCGTGATAAAAGGCAAACGTGGTAGGGACTTAACAGAAGAAGATAAGAAAGATAAGAAAAGGTGGCAGGAATATACTGAATATCTACACAGAAATGATCTTAACAGCAGTGATGACCTCAATAGTTTATCCAATGAGCTGGAGCCAGATATCATAGCGAGTGAAGTGAGATGGCCCCTAGGATGTCTTGCTGATAATAAGATTGCAGGAGTTGATGGGATCCAATAGATCATTCAGATTACCTCTATGGTTAAGGTACTGTATGTTACAAAAAGATTTTGATTGACTACTCAATGGCCTGGATAGCCTCTGTTTAAATCCTTTAGTTACTGCTTGGAGTTTTCCACTTTGGTATAAAAGACCATGACCCATTGGACACATCATTAAATAGTACTCCAGGAGTCATGCTCTAAGAAAAAACAGTGGTATCCTGGGATTTTATCCAACAGCCACCATCTTTCATCAACTGAGGACCAATGTAATGTTTAGCATATTTAAATGTAATCTTTATGGGTTTAATGAAACTGAAGAAGAGACCGAAAGTACAGAGGATCCTTCTTGATAATGAAAATGAGAAAGTATATTTTAATATGTTTAAATACATTATCAATGCCCCTGGCCCCCCAATATAATTAACACACACACAAACAAGCACACATAGATGTATATATATACAGTGGATATAAAAAGTCTACACACCCCGGTTAAAATGTCAGGTTTCTGTGCTGTCAAAATATGAGACAAAGATAAATCATTTCAGAACTTTTCCACCTTTAATGTGACCTATAAATTGAACAACTCAATTGAAAAACAAACTGAAATCTTTTAGGTAGAGGGAAGAAAAAATATAAAAATAAAATAATATGGTTGCATAAATATGCACACCCTTAAACTAATACTTTGTTGAAGAACCTTTTGATTTTATTACAGCACTCAGTCTTTGTGGGTATGAGTCTATCAGCATAACACATTTTGACTTGGCAAGATTTGCCCACTCTTCTTTGCAAAAGCACTCCAAATCTGTCAGATTGCGAGGGCATCTCCTGTGCACAGCCCTCTTTAGATCACCCCACATATTTAAAATCGGATTCAGGTCTGGGCTCTGACTGGGCCATTCCAAAACTTTAATCTTCTTCTAGTGAAGCCATTCCTTTGTTGATTTGGATGTATGCTTTGGGTCGTTGTCATGCTGAAAGATGAAGTTCCTCTTCATGTTCAGCTTTCTAGCAGAAGCCTGAAGGTTTTGTGCCAATATTGACTGGTATTTGGAACTGTTCATAATTCCCTCTATCTTAACTAAGGCCCCAGTTCCAGCTGAAGAAAAACAGCCCCAAAGCGTGATGCTGCCACCACCATGCTTCACTGTGGGTATGGTGTTCTTTTGATGATGTGCAGTGTTGTTTTTGCGCCAAACATATCTTTTGGATTTATGGCCAAAAAGTTCAACCTTGGTTTCATCAGACCATAACACCTTTTCCCACATGCTTTTGGGAGACTTCAGATGTGTTTTTGCAAAATGTAGACTGATTTTTTTCTTCGTAAGAAAAGGCTTTCGTCTTACCACTCTACCCCATAGCCCAGACATATGAAGAATAAGGGAGATTGTTGTCACATGTACTACACAGCCAGTACTTGCCAGATATTCCTGCAGCTCTTTTAATGTTGCTGTAGGCCTCTTGGTAGCCTCCCAGACCAGTTTTCTTCTCGTCTTTTCATCAATTTTGTAGGGAGCTCCAGTTCTTGGTAATGTCACTGTTGTGCCATATTTTCTCCACTTGATGATGACTGTCTTCACTGTGTTCCATGGTATATCTAATGCCTTGGAAATTATTTTGTACCCTTCTCCTGACTGATACCTTTTTACAATGAAATCCCTCTGATGCTTTGGAAGCTCTCTGTGGACCATGGCTTTTGCTGTGGGATGCCACTAAGAAAATTTCAGGAAAGACCAACTAGAGCAGCTGAACTTTATTTGGGGTTAATCAGAGGCACTTTAAATGATGGCAGGTGTATGCTGACTCTTATTTAACACGATTTGGAATATGATTGCTTAATTCTGAACACAGCTACTTCCCCAGTTATAAGAGAGTGTGCAGACTTATGCAACCACATTATTATTATTATTTTTCTTCCCACCGCCTAAAAGATTTCAGTTTGTTTTTCAATTGAGTTGTACAGTTTATAGGTCACATTAAAGGTGGAAAAGGTTCTGAAATTATTTATCTTTGTCTAATTTTTTTACAGCACAAAAACCTGACATTTTAACAGTGGTGTGTAGACTTTTTATATCCACTGTATATATATATATATATATATATATATATATATATATATATATATATATATATATATATATATATATAGGGCCTCATTCAATTGCGATTTGGCCAATTGAATAGGGCTCTAAATAAGCACACAGCATAATTTTTTTAAAGAGGTTTTTAGTTAGTCAAAACTTTGCTTTTGGATAGATGTTTACTAACTAAAAACTTATTTCAAAAATATATGTTATGTGCCTTTTTAGAGCCCTATTCAATTGGCCAAATTGCAATTGAATGAGGGCCATAGTGAGCTTGCATTGTGGTCTCATTTGCATGTCCCCGCCCAGTTTGCCTCATCAAGTCTGTACGTGACGGTCCATTTTTGTACCTGTGAACCCATGTCTCAGGGCAAGATCGTCGTCTGTTGTTACACTTTTTCCCTTTCAAGGAAAAACTCTAGGCCTATGAGGAACTGTTGCCCAGCCAGAGTGGGGTATTCATCTCGGCGTCAGCAACAGATGCATGATCTCCGGAGGACGATAGCCCACTTAGATGCTCCAGGTATTCATCTCAGAGTCAGCAACAGATGCATGATCTCCGGAGGACGATAGCCCACTTAGATGCTCCAGGCATACGTGGAAAGAGGTGCATCATAAAACCAAAAAAGGAAATTGTGGAACAAATGGACATGGACAAAACTAAAAAAGGAAGTGCTCCAGAAAAAAGTGCAGGGGTGGACAGGCTAAGAGAAGGACCTTGGAACGTCTTTCTGGGACACCCTCTTTAGGTCTGTCAGACACACCTATGGGCCCAGGAGACTCCAAGGAGGAAGAAATGGAGGCCAAAGTATCGGATCTGGCAGATACTAAGAAGTATGATGATCTTTCCCCAGGTGACAATGACTGATGCACTCTTTTAGATGCCTCTCCCTAAATGTAAGGGGAGTCAAAACAAAGGTACACAGGGCAGCCTGCTTTAATTAGTTAAGTATGTTAAATTGTGATTTTTTTTATTGTCTTCAAGAATGCTGGATTGAAAATGAGAAGAGTTCTGAACATTTTAAGAAAGACTGGAATCTGTTTGGTCTGGAGGGGCGGATAACAGGGTGGCAGGTGTGACTGTCCTCTTCAGAATGGAATGCTCCATAGAGTGTTTTAATTTAATCATTCCAGGAAGAGTTTTATTAGTAAAAGCAAAATGTATTTTTTTATCTCTGTGAATTTTTGATATTAATGCACCAACAGATAAAAATGTGTTTGAAATTATTAATATGTTTTTACTAGGTATAGAACCCACAATTTTATTAGGGGAATGTAACTGTATTTTAGATTCAAATAGGAGGAAAAGAAAAAGAGAAGAAATTTTTTTGGATAAAACCTCAAAACGTTTAATTAACATGACCACTGATTTTTCCCTAAAGGATACTTGGAAAGAGCTTCAGCCAAATGAGCCAGGGTATACATGGGGAAATCCGTAGCTATGTTCTAGGATAGATTTTATTTTTCATTCTCCTGTTTTAAATGCTTTTATTATAGATTTAATATCTCATATAATATCAGACCATAATGCATTAAAATCTATTTTTAATTGTTCTGACATTGAAGCTAAAGGTAAAGGATTATGGAAATTAAATATATCGATTTTAGAAAATTAAGATTTTTAAGACATTGTGGACGGTTTTTTAAAGCCCTACCAAGAAAACAATGTTCTTTTTTAAATATTTTATTTTGGTGGGAAATGGTGAAAAGTGAATGTAAAAACGTTTTCATTAAGTGGGGAAAAAAGTTGGCCAGAAGAAAACGAGAACAGTAAGAAATTTTACAAAAAAGAAGAGAATGGCTCTTGAAATTAAAATAATTAGGTGTAGAGGTTGATGTAGAAATTAAGAAATTAAGAGAAGAAATTAAAATGTTTTTAGAAGAAAAAGAAAAAATGATAATTTTGGAATATAACGTTAAACATATTGAAAAAGGAGAAAAATGTAATCACATTATTTTTAAGAAAGCTTTTAACAAATCCAATATAGTTTTAGAAAAAAGTGGGAAATTGTATTCAACGTAAAAATATATTTTAAATCTAGCCTCCAATTTTTATTCTAATTTATATAAAGAAAAAAAGATAGATGAGGCTTACAAGACTGATATTTTAAATTCATTTAACATGGTTTTAAATAAAGAAGATGGAGAGGTTTTATTAGATGATCTTAGTATGGAAGAGCTTTTTAGTGTGTTGAAACAAATAAAAACCCTGGAGATGATGGCTTCCCTTGTGAATTTTACCCAAAGTTTGGGGATTTTATTAAAGATGACTTTTTATATTTATTTTGCTGTTTGTAAAATGTGCTTGTAGGTTGATATGTTATCACCATCTATGAGGACTGGTACTGTGATCCAAAAGATATAAAACATTGGCGACCTATCACCCTTCAAAATTTTGATTATAAGTGCATAAATGTATTTTTAGCAAATAGACTTAAACAAGTCATTCATTTAATTATAAAAGATGATCAGTCATGTGGAATCCTGGGGAGAAGTATTACAGATAGTTTTTTCTTTAATAAGAGATATTTTAAACTACACAAAAGAGCATAACAGCCCAACTGCAGTAGTGAATTTGGACTTCGAGAAGGCTTTTGATTCTGTGTCCCGTTCCTTTCTTTCCCAAGTCCTGGAAAGGAAGGGACTCCCTAAGGTCTTCCAGAGACAGATAGCCATGGTATATAAAAATGTTTTTAGTAAACTCTCTATAAATGGAAATATTGAAAACAGTTTTAATTACAAGTCTGGTGTTAGACAGGGCTGTCCCTTATCACCTATCCTTTTTATATATGTGCAACCTAATCTTTTTTAGAAAAAATAGGGCAGATAAGGTGATCAATGGAGTCATTGATCACCTTATCTGCCCAGTGAGGAGGGACCATTTCTAAATGTATAGGTTACATGGATGATGTAAGCGTAATCTGTAAGTCTAAAGCCTCTATATGTAGAATTTTTAACTTTTCTTATCTGTTTTTAGATGAATCCTTTTCAGATGACACCAGGGACTACATGAGGGATAGAAGATGAAGGGAGAGTGTGGGATATATTTGGCCAAAGACTCTTTAACCATGGTATAAGCAAAGTTCCAACTTTCGTCTCCTCATCTTGCGATTCTGTAAGTGGGTGGGTATGTTTGAGTATGAGTGGTTTATTTCTTGGTCATTGTTCGTTGAGTATTATTGTTGTATCTTTTTGTGCAAGTTTTTGTTAAAAAAAAAAAAGGGGGGAGAGTGGAAGCTGTGTTGAGTGGAGGGAAAGTAAAGCTTAGAGATAAGAGACAGATAAAGGGAAAAGGTATGGACTTTTTAAATATGCCTGTAAAATAAACAAGAATTGTATTTTAAATTTCCATGCAAATTATTTCTTTTAACATGATGTGCTTGCATTATATGATCTGCCTTTAAATGTTTTATTGTAAACGTTATAAATTTGATTATTATAATTCATGATACATTTTATGATTGTAAAATAAAATTAGATGTTTTATAAATATAAATTGTATTATCTATAAAAAGTTGAAATATGATGACTGTAAATTTATTTATTTGTTGTATATATTTTAAACTTTTCAATAAAAAAAAACAGTTCTGTATGTGTGTAAGAGTCCTGGTTCGTGAATAATCCATGCATTGCTATGCCTAAAACTGTAAAATACAGTGGGCATAAGCTTGAAAGGAGTCATGTATAAAATGGTTAAGGATTGCAGAGTGAGCGTGCATTGTGGACTCATTTGCATGTGCCGGCCCAGTTTTTCCAGAGTGCAGTGCATCAACTGTATTTCTGAGAAATTTGAGCAGGAAATGGGTTTAACAACTTTTTTTTAGGCATTCAAATGTAATCACTAATGTACTATCCATTGTTTGTACTGCTATATATATATATATATATATATATATATATATATATATATATATATATAATTATATATTTATATATATATATATATATATATATATACACATATACACATCTATTTATATATATAACATATAATAGTTTGGGATATACGGGCCGTAGGTCACGCTTTGCAAGCCTCACAAAGCGAGGTGAGCCGTTGATGGCTGCAGCACACGGGACTTAGGCTGCAATGAGAGCTGCAGGCGCTCATTGCAAGGCCAGTAGGACTTTGCGCCCTGCAAGTTGAAACACGCGAGACTGAGGCTTGGCTCATGGAACTTAGCGGGGGATGCAAAATTACAGCCCGTATGACTTAGGACCCGAGGCACATACATGTGCCTTTCAAAAGTATTCACCCCCTTGGCATTTTTCGTGTTTTGTTGCCTCACAACCTGGAATTAACATGGATTGTTTAAAGATTTGCATCATTTAAGTTACAAAACATGCCCACAACTTTGAAGATGTTTTTTTTTTTTTTATTGTGACGCAAACAACAAATAGGACAAAATAACAGAAAAAGTCAATGTGCATAACTATTCACCCCCCTAAAGTCAATACGTTGTAGAGCCACCGTTTGCGGCAATCACAGCTCCAAGTCTCTTTGGATAAGTCTCTATGAGCTTGCCACATCTTACCACTGGGATTTTTGCCCATTCCTCCTTCAAGTTGGATGGTTTGCGCTTGTGAACAACAATCTTTAAGTCTGACCACAGATTTTCTTTCGGATTGAGATCTGGGCTGTGACTAGGCCATTCCAACACATTTACATGTTTCCCCTTAAACCACTCAAGTGTTGCTTTAGCAGTGTGTTTGGGGTCATTGTCCTGCTGGAAGGTGAACCTCCGTCCTAGTCTCAAATCACGTACAGATTGGTACAAGTTTTGCTCAAGAATATCCCTGTATTTAGCCCCATCCATCTTTCCCTCAACTCTTACAAGTTTCCCAGTCCCGGCTGCTGGGATGGTGTTCTTTGGATGATGTGATGTGTTGGGTTTGCGCCAGACAGCGTTTATTTTGATGGCCGAAAAGTTCAATTTTAGTTTCATTCGACCAGAGCACCTTCCTCCCTACATTTTGGGAGTCTCCCATGGCCTTTTTCGCAAACTCAAAATATGCCATTTTGTTTTTTGCTGAAAGTAATGGCTTTCTTCTGGCCACTCTGCCATAAAGCCCAACTCTATGGAGCGTACAGCTTATTGTTGTCCTATGTACAGATACTCCAATCTCTGCTGTGGATCTCTGCAGCTCCTCCAGGGTTACCTTAGGTCTCTGTGCTGCCTCTCTGATTAATGCCCTCCTTGCCCGGTCCGTGAGTTTTGGTGGGCGGCCATCTCTTGGCAGGTTTGCTGTTGTGCCGTGTTCTTTCCATTTGGTTATGATAGATTTGATGGTGCTCCTGGGGATCATCAAAGATTTGGATATTTTTTTATAACCTAACCCTGACTTGTACTACTCAACAACATTGTCCCTTACTTGTTTGGAGAGTTCCTTGGTCTTCATGGCAGTGTTTGGTTAGTGGTGCCTCTTGCTTAGGTGTTGCAGCCTCTGGGGCCTTTCAAAAAAGGTGTGTATATGTAATGACAGATCATGTGACACTTAGATTGCCAACAGGTGGACATCATTTCACTAATTATGTGACTTCTGAAGGTAATTGGTTGCACCAGAGCTTTTATGGGCTTCGTAACAAAGGGGGTGAATACATACGCACATGCCAATTTTCTGTTTTCTATTTCTAAAAAATAGTTTTATGTATATATTTTTCTCATTTCACTTCAACAACTTAAGGTTGTAATGTAACAAAATAGGTAAAAAGTCAAGGGGGGTGAATACTTTTGCAAGGCACTGTAATTCTAAATATAAATAAATAACTATATATGTAATGTATGTCTATACGCCAACATGTTATTATTTAAATATATTATACATAACATATGTGAGGGAATGCAACCCTATTATTTCCAATAGAGTACATTTCCGAATTCTAAATTATTTGTGGATAAATTTGCCCCATAGAATACCCAACCAGCACAAATACAAATCTATTTTATAATTGTTGCAACTTAAAAAATAACTTTTTTTAATACTTCCAAAAAATAATAAATGGGGGGATTCAAAATAACCAGTAGAACAGATCCACAACCTTCCGTATATACAGCCTTATTAAATTGTGATTCGGTAAATTTAAAAGAGCTATATTTAAGCACAGAGCATATTTTATTTACAGAAGTTTTTAGTTAGTGAAGACCTTGCTTTTGGATAGAAGTTCACTAACTAAAAACTTCTGTAAAAAAAAAATGTTATGTGCTTAAATAAAATCGTTTATTAATTTACCGAATCGCAATATAATAAGACTGATAGTCTAGAACAGCAAGTATTACAACAGAATGTAAGTATCGTCACTACTACGACTAAAAAGTCTTTATAATGTGCTTAAATATTGGGGCAGTGTGACTTGGTATTTTTGCTATGCTGATTTATTATAATATTATAGCGACTTGCCCGTCAAAAATTACTGCAATAAAAACTGAAGCCTGGCAATGCTGTTTGCCACACAATGTAAGCCTCTCCTCCTCTACTTTACTGGCCTTGTGATGAGCGCCTTTGGCGCTCATCACAGGCCTTGCAATGAGCCCCTTTGGAGCTCATTGCGAGTCTCTCCCCCTGTCTACTTCCTCCCTCGTGTCTTATTTCCCCCCTCCCATCCCTCCCTTGTGTCTCCTTCCGCTTCGTCTACCTCCCTTGTATCTCCTGCCCCCCTGTGTTTTTACCTCCCTCTCCCTCCTGTGTCTCTAAACCCCTCCCCTGTGTCTCTTTCCCCCTTCTCCCTCCCATGCATCTCTCCCCCCCCCTGTGTCTCCCCCCCCTGTGTCTGTTCCCCACTGGACTGTGTCTCTTTTCCCCTCCCCCTGTGTCTGTTCCCCCCTTCCTCGTGTCTCCATTTCCCTCTCTTGTGTATCTTCCCCTCTGCACTCTCTCCCCTGTGTCTCTTGCCCCTCCTCTCACTCCCCTGTGTCTCTTCCGCCTCCTCTTTCTGTGCCTCTTCCTCCCTTTCTCTCTCTTCCCCCCTCTCCCTCTGTGTCTGTTCCCCCCTCACCCTCTGTGTCTCACCCCACTGTGTCTTCCACCCCTCTCCCTCTGTGCCTCTTCCCTCGCCTCCTTCTCTGTGTCTCTCGCCACTGTGTCTCTCCACCCCTTCCTCTGTGTCTCCCCCCTCTGTGCCTCTCGCCACTGTGTGTCTTCACCCCTTCCTCTGTGTCTCCCCCCTCTGTGCCTCTTTCCCCCTCTCTCTGTACCTCTTCACACCTTTCCCTCTGTGTCTCTTCAACCCTCACCCTCTGTATCTCTCCCCCCTGTGTCTCTTCCCCCTCTCCCTCTGTGCCTCTTCCCCCTCTCCCTCTGTATCTGTTCCCCGCTTCCCCCTTTGTCTGTTCCCCCTTCCTCGTGTCTCTTCCCCCCCATTTCCCTCCCATGTGTATCTTCCCCCTGTTCTCCCTCCCCTGTGTTTCTTCCCCTGTTCTCCCTCCCCTGTGTTTCTTCCCCCTTCTCTCACTCCCGTGTGTCTTTTCCCCCTCCTCTACCTCCCCTGTGTCTCTTCCCCCTGTCCTCCCTCCCCTGTGTTTCCTCCCCCTTCTCTCACTCCTGTGTGTCTTTTCCCCCTCCTCTACCTCCCCTGTGTCTCTTCCCCCCTCCTCTTCCTCCCCTGTGTCTCTTTCCCACCTCTCCCTCTGTGTCTCTCCCCCTCTCCCTCTGTGTCTCTCCCCCGTGTCTGTCCCCCCTCCCTCTGTGTCTCTTACCCCCCTCACCCTCTGTGTCTCTTCCCCCCTCTCCCTCTTCCCCCTCTGTCTCTTCCCCCCTCTCCCTCTGTTTCTCTTCCACCCTCTCCCTCTGTGCCTCTTCCCCCTCTCCCTCTGTGTCTCTTCCCCACTCTCCCTCTGTGCCTCTTCCCCACTCTCCCTCTGTGTCTCCCCCCCCCTCTGTGTCTCTTCCACCCTCTCCCTCTGTGCCTCTTCCCCCTCTCCCTCTGTGTCTCTTCCCCACTCTCCATCTGTGCCTCTTCCCCACTCTCCCTCTGTGCCTCTTCCCCACTCTCCCTCTGTGTCTCTTCCCCACTCTCCCTCTGTGCCTCTTCCCCACTCTCCCTCTGTGTCTCTTCCACCCTCTCCCTCTGTGCCTCTTCCCCCTCTCCCTCTGTGTCTCTTCCCCACTCTCCCTCTGTGTCTCTTCCCCACTCTCCATCTGTGCCCCTTCCCCACTCTCCCTCTGTGTCTCTTCCCCACTCTCCCTCTGTGCCTCTTCCCCACTCTCCCTCTGCGCCTCTTCCCCACTCTCCCTCTGTGCCTCTTCCCCACTCTCCCTCTGTGCCCTTCCCCACTCTCCCTCTGTGTCTCTCCCTCCTTCTGTGCCTCTTCCCCCTCTCCCTCTGTGCCTCTTCCCCCTCTCCCTCTGTGCCTCTTCCCCCTCTCCCTCTGTGCCTCTTCCCCACTCTCCCTCTGTGTCTCTTCCACCCTCTCCCTCTGTGCACCTTCTCACGGCGCGCAGCTCACGCCACGCTGTGCGCATGCACGGCTCGTGCCGCGCTCTGTGCATGCACGGCTCGTGCCGCGCTCTGTGCATGCACGGCTACTGCTGCGCAATGCACAGTTCACAATGCGCATTGCGCATGCGCTTGTGCTCGATCCGATCGCAAACTTGTGATTGGATCATTGTCAAACTGCGATTCGTCACAAGCGTGACGACGAATCGCAGTTTGACAATTATAATATGTGATGCCTATAGCATAAAGGGGACCTTGTTATGTGGGTTTAATCCAAGTGTCACCAATGAAGCATTAAGGCAACATGATATAATGCAACTTCCAAATGAATATATCTTTTTATATTGGCACATTCTTGTTACATTGCTACTAATCTCACAGCTACACCTACCGTAAAGTAGCAATGAGTACAAGTGTTAGCACTAAACTCTAAAGTATATAGGACTGTTAGGCGGTTCCGAAATATTCTGTTTTATTGGACAGTATTTTACATTTTCCCATTTATTATTTTTTTCAGAGCATTAATAAAAGTTATCCTTTAAGTTGCAACAATTATAAAATATAGTCTTATGTTTTTGTATATTTATATATTACATGGTAAATAAAGATTACATATGTGTTCACATCTGAATGTCTAAAGCAAGTAAAAAAACCTGCTTCCAGCTCAGAATTCCGAGAAAAAGTTATTACACTGCATTCTGGGAAGTTGAGCTGGGACACACAAATGTACCCACAAATGCCTCGCTCTTCATTCCATAGCCATTATCAAACATGGCTTCCTTTAAGCTTATGCATGCTGTATTACACAGCTTTAATGCAAAGCCAAGGTTGGATTATGCACAAGCTGGGAATCCTATCCACGTACAGCTGTTTCAAGCTTACTAGCTATCATCAGCGGGATCTCAGCTTGTAGGTAGTTCACCATAACAATAATTTAATATATGGTGGGCAAAAGAGCGATAGAAGCTTCCACCGTACAGTAGTAAAAAAATAGTACATCTGTGTTCACATTTGTATGTCTAAAACAAGTTAAAAAACCTGCTTTCAGTTCAGAATTCCGAGAAAAACAGTTATTACACTGCATTCTGGGAAGTTGAGCTGGGACACACAAATGTGCCGACAAATGCCTCGCTCTTCATTCCGTAGCCATTATCAAACATGGCTCCCTTTAAGCTTATGCATGCTGTATACTATATATTACATGGGAAAGACATACTGCTCCATAGCGCTGGTCAAATATGGTAAAGCATTGTTAAGTTTAATTTTGCTGTTTTTTGTGTCCCCTATTCATTTCATCTGTGCTGTATTTTGCCCCCCCCCCCCCCCCCCCAAATTCCTTTGCCCCTGATTGTGAAATTATTAAACTTTCTGTTCTGCACCCCCAGTTTTTATTTGGAGGCTACATTTAAGTGCTATGGCATTGCCTATAATGTCTACCAAATCACTGATATATTTAAGAAACAAATGGACCATTAATCTGTAATGATAAATATAGATAAAGGAGCTAAATGTTTCGGATGTATTGATTTTTCCCACATAGGAGACAATGAACAGTTTATTCTCCACATAAAAAAAACAAAACTCAGAGAAATCAATTATAAAGAAGACAGTGGTAAAAACACAATGCATCCTAAATAAACTTCGTTTACAAATGTTAATGTCATGATCTGCTTGTTCTTATATGTACCAGACCACACAACATTGTTATAAATTATAAGACTGGACCGGCTGGATATACTGTTAGAAAACCCAACAGAATGATGTATAAAACTCCTTCAATGGTGTGCTTTCTAATAGGTGTGGAGATGGTGGCAGCTTAATCTGCTCATACAGGCAGTGTATTATGAAGAAATGATGTTCTCTTCTGAGAAGGAGCATACAGTACATAACACAGCCCATATATAAAGGGTGCCTATAAAGGCACTCCCCTTACGGATCGCTCCAGTACCTTAATGAGGTTGTGAACTATACCATGTAGGGTCATCCAAGATGAGCAGGTCATAGGAGAGAGGTCAGACAAATTGCAGTCCGCTGGGACCTTTCCTGTTATCTGACTGTGACTGTTGGTGGTGGCAGTTGTAGTGAGTAGCTGCTAGATGGCGTTGAATTTTACTGCCGATTAGATTTTACTGCCAATTTAGGGGGTTAGGATTAGGGGCAGGACTAGGGGGTTAGGGTAAGCATTTGGGTTGGGATTATGGTGAGAGTTAGGTGGTTAGAGTGAGGATTGGGGTGGAGGATAGGGTGTCAGGGTGAGAGTTAGGGGGTGAGGGTAAGGGTTAGGGGATTAGGGGGAGAGGGTGGGGATTAGGGTAAGGGTTAGGGTGCTAGGATAAGGGTTACAGTGGGGGTAGGGTAAGGGGGTTAGGGTGAGGGTTAGGGGGTTAGGGTAAGAGGGTAAGGGTTACAGGGTTTGGATTAGGGTGTAAGCTTAAAAATTGTATACAATCGCTGCAGCGCCATCTAGCAAACCCTTGCAGCAACTTCTGTTGCCAGCAGTCGCGCTCAGATATCAGGAAAGATCCATCCCCTGGATAAGGAACTGGCAATCCACTCCAGTATCTTTACCAAGAAAACCTTATGGATTAGCACAACCAAAGTTATAACAATAGATGTGTCTGGTGTGCTGTTTATATGGTCACGGAGAGGTGGACATGACGGAACAACTGAAAAACAAAAAAAAGGCAGTGACTGGAAGTTGTGTTTCAGGCATGGGTATAGGAACTGGGGGGATGGGGGGGGGGGGACAACCCCCCCCGACCCTGATTTGTATGTATGTATAAATAAGCTATTTTAGGGCCTGTGTATACAATGAGCTGTATTCCCACCAGAATTATTTTGGCTCCTACACCCCATGGACTACAAATTAATAAATAGTTATTGTCTATGCTTTATAATTGTTAATTTTTTAATTGGGAAACATCTTAAAAGTGGCACATTGAAATAGCTTTAAATGATCTTAGTTTCATTACAATCATCTACATCTTCAATTATGTTTAATTCCAGAAGCCATTTCCAAATTGCCACATTGCTGGTTTTGGTGCTGATGTAACCTAAAAAATAATTAAATTTCTGAAACAACTGTTTTTGGTCTCTCAAGTAAGTATAGTAGTAAGGTGTAAAAATGGTCCAACACTCGAGGATCCCCTGGCTCAAAAGAATGGCCGGATTCCTTCTGGAAGTAGTGGTAGATACAAGGAATGTTCTTCACTTTATTATTATTATTAGTAGTAGTAGTAATCATGATAATAATGATAATATGAAGAAGAAGAAGAAGAATGCGCTAACATTATCTATATGTAGAATTATATTGGAACAATAAAGTGAAATGAGTACAATAAGCGCATGACAGAATAATGTATAATGTGCACAGCTTCAATATAATGTCAGACAAACTCATGCAAAGGGGTTGAGGTCCCGACGAGTACAGACAGACTAAACTGATGTATTGGTTTTTGTTTGGTGTCCAAATCCATGTTTCAAAGTCATCAAAAGACATTCTAGGAGAACCTCAACAGCATTTTGATTTTATTTTTTAATGAAATATGTTCATTAATTATGTTTTATTAACTAATATAACATCTCTTGTCATATAAAATTGTTATTTTGTGTCATTTTTAATTCATAAATATTTGGTGAATATAAAAATATTTTTTTGGATGAAGGTTAAAAAAGAAAACAAAAAAAAGGACAAAATTACATTCAAATAGTAAAAAAAAAAAATGATATATACTGAGCAAAATGAAAAAACAGTAAAAATATTACAAAAATCAAAAGATAGTCTGGAAAAGTAGCCAGTTATGGCTACATTTTGTTCTTTAAAAAAAGCTTTTCTGCCTATAACAACTTTATCAAGATAAATGCAAATAACGTACCTTCATTTTCATCAAGGAGATCACATCATCAAAAACCTTTAAATTAAAATACTTTGAGGGAACCTTATGAACACACAAGAAAGGAAAACAAGTGAAATAAAGATTATGTCTGAAAATACACATTTCTTCTTGAACAATATCATCTTTTCTTTGCAATTTATGGATTTTCACTTAGCATCTTGAGATTTTTCCTACATAGTACATTGTTTACATTGAAAGTTTGAGATTTTTCTGAGGATATAAAAGAAAATCAAAAGCAAAAACATATATTTTCCAGTGTGTATCATGACTTTATGAGTACCGACATCTATAGAACTAACTCAATGCCCATTTATTCTACAATAACTGAATGTGTGGCATGGACATAAAATCACAGCTTTGTTTTGGTTTATTTGTATACTTATAATTTATAAATAACCATTCTTGACCCTTTAAATATATTGGTGCTCTATGGATATATATAATATGAATATATATAAACTGTATCATAGAAAATATTGTGAAATTTTAAATAGAAAGATTGCACTCCATGAACTGATTCATAGAGATATTTTCTATTACACATAAAGATAGCCTTTCACTAAAGGTAAACCGCAAACTATGTGTCAGTCAAAAAGTAAATGACATGTTTTCCTGCAACACTGCTGCAATCTGTCAGTCAAACTCTGATTGCTTTGATCTCACTCGCTAGTCACCTGCAAAGGTTACCGTTTTCGTATCTGCTTTCTAAGTGGTGTGCACGTGGAAATGTTTTAATACAAAAGAGTCAACCTCTGTTAGTTTCAGTGTCTTAAACACATATGATCTTATTTTTAGATTTACTAAAAATAAAATGACATAACTTCTTTGTAAGAAAAGATCTTATTCCCCAAAACACTTTTTAAATTACAAAGAAACTGTACAATTAATCATAGTGTAAGTGGGTAGTACAAACAGGAGTGTTAAAAGGGTCAGGGCTTAATGCTCAAATGGTGCAAATGGCCCAGAGGTGGCTGGAGGTGATGGGTGTGCTAGGCCATAACTGAGTTGATGGAAAGGTTATCATTTTGATGAGGGTATCAGGGTCTATCATTGTGATGGCATGGGTCTAGGCGGACAAATTAATAACTAGGGAAACAAGGCAAGCATCTAGGGACACCTCTTTTGTGGGGGAGGGGAAATAGGTGGGTGTGAAGAAGAAGGCTTACAGTGTGCTGCACTATAATGTATATATATATATATATATATATATATATATATATATATATATATATATATTGTGGCAAAGTGCCGCCTAGAAGCCAATCTTTAGATAAAACAGCATTTAATCCAGTAGGGAGTGGGTTAACTCCTGCTATAACAGGCTCCCTTGGAGAAATGGATGTGGTCCGTGCCAGAAGCCTGTTTGTGAGACAGTGTGTGGAGCTGCAGGTTTGGAGCTGCCTGGGAGACACGTGCCCAAGTGAGGAAAGGCCTGAGCTGGAGTTGGTGAGCAGAGGCTGATGCTCCAAGCATGAGAGCCTCAAAAGAAAGAGACTCCAGAAAGGTCATTACCCAGTAGGGGAATGGCTTCAGAGGAAGATAGAGAGACTGTTCCAACCAGAGGAGTGAGAGAGAGAAACTGCTCCAAGCAGAGGTAGAGAGAGACTGCTCCAACCAGAGAGAGAAAGAGACTGCTCCAACCAGGGGAGCAAGAGCGAGAGAAGGACCTGAGACTACAGGAAACTAGCCCCTGAGAAGTAATCCCTAAGAGAAGAAGGAACTACTGGAGACCAATTCAGAGTGGACTGCGTGCACTAAGGATAGTGGATTTATTTTGCTGAGTTCTTATACAATGCCGAAGTGTAAATAAAGTGTATTTAGAGTGGAAAAGCCTCCTCTGCCTTCCTCCATTAAGATTAAGAGTTGGTTAAAACAGGGCACTGACCCCGCGAGTGGTAGTGTCTTGCCACAATATATATGTACATATATATATATATATATATATATATATATATATATATATATATATATATATATATATATATATAAAATGGTCTAGCAACATAGTGCCAGACAAACAGAGATGCACATGGCTTGTGCGCCTAGGAGGTGGCTAAGGAGTTTGTGTTCAGGGGCTCTAGATATGTAAATCTGACCCTGAGTCAGACTTCAGCCAGTTACAAAGATGACTCTGGGTTTAATGGAAAAAGGCCAATGACTTTATTTATTATATATTTGTATGTTTTACAGTTTATATCACAATATCCCTTCAGAAGTAAATAGGGGTAATTTATCTAAGGGATTAAAAATGTTATAGATTATTCTACAGATACATGTTTATCAAACTTTGGAACCTCTAAATAGTCTTAGGGGCCCTATTAAATTCCACAGGGGCCGTTGCACAGCCCATAAGTCTGCAGGCATGAAATTTTCACGAGTTACAGAGCGATTAAATTAGAAAAGCCTGCAACGACATGGCCAGAATCCAATCCGTGATCCATGCCATGGGATGTAGCATTTCCGGGCGTGAACATGATAAATTATTTAAACCCGTAGTTACGGGTTTAGATGGAGCCAATAGTAAAAGAGACCGTCATCATTACGTCACTAAAACATGGAGGTAACATTTCAATCACTTACGGTTTTGAAGTCTGAGTTGTGATTTCATACAACTGTGTACTGGATGGAGGAAGGTTTTGTTAAATATTAGCACGTTTTACTCTTCCACAATTGCACACACTCTTACTAGAGTCTACAATGGCCTTTCAGTCTTTCATTACTGACTCAAAGCAGAGTCTCATGGTGATGGGTCTAGAAAGCTTGTCAAGTTTGGTGAGATGCTAATGGGAATAATGTCTGGGCTTTGATCTATAAGTAATAAAGTCAGTTTTCTTGTCTGTATCTAGTACAAAGTGACCCTTGACATTTACATGCTATGCATGATTTTATCAATTGCTTTCTCAAATGGATACAGAATGAGGATGACATTTCCCATTAGCGTCTATTGTAATGGTTTCCATGAAATGCCTGACTGAGTCTTACACATATAGAGGCCATGGTAGTTTCTGAGTTGTAATGCTCAGCAATCCATTGAAGCATGTATATTGCTGTGATACATTATGGACACAATACATCAAAGTCTTGTCTTGTGGATTCCTTTGTGGCCCCAGAAGTCAAGTTGAGCTTTTCTATAGATTTTGAGTTTTTAAGTAGCTTAGAACAAGAGTAAAAAACAAGATAATGTTCCTCAAAACATACAAGAAGAGAAAAGAAGTGGTCATACAAGACCACATTAAACAAAAAAATGGCCAAAAGGTAGAGTTTATAAAAAGCAGATTTTAATTAATTCAGTTGTATGACTTTATATTTGTAAGGAGATGAGTTCTTTAATTACGATTTCCGAACCAATACAAAACATTTCTCGCTACTTTCACTGTTACTCCCTGTTATTTTATCACTTAATATAATAAGTACTTATCATCCCATCATTTAATGAAATGTTAAAGCTTACAGACTTTAATATGATAGTGTAGTTTTGATATCACACAACATATCAAGATTAAAAGTTATATTGTGTTCTAAATAAAATGAAAATACAAGAAAAAGCAAAATGAAAAAACAAAAAAAGGCATGAAATTAAATACTTGTTTAATGCTTTTCATATATTTCAGAAGTTTGCTACTTAATGAGCTTTTTGTAATATTTTTGTTAAGATAAATGTAAATGATCACATAAATTGTTTTCACCTTCTTTGGGGAGGAAAGCTATGTCAAGTCTGAATATCACTATCAATAAAGGTCTACATAGTTAGAGCTATGGTATTCCCAATAATAACATACTGTGAGCAAGCTATATTATTATTATTATTATTATTATTATTATTATTATTATTAATGTTATCTATAACGCGCCAACATATTTTGTAGCGCTATCCATGGATTGAATTCAAGGCAAAAACAATATTAACACATTACAAAAATGTTAGGGCCCTGTCTTTGAGCTTAGAATTCAGTAGAGTTGACACCTTGCGGTGTTGGAGAAAACTGCTTAGACTTCCTTGGACCGCAGGAAGATCCAATCAGTCCATACCACAGGAAATCAAGTAGCACTGTTCACTGGAATATATGATCATATGGTCAAAGCTCAGATATTTTGTCCACATCATGAGAAGACAGGATTCCCTAGAGAAGACTTTGATGCTGGGAAAAATTGAAGGCACAAGAAGAAGGGGACGGCAGAGGTGCATATGCCCTCATAGGATTAAAACCATGTCCTATTGGACACATCATTAAATGAGGTTGAGGGAGCTCAGATGTTGGGTTACGAAGAGTCAGACATGAATGAATGACTAAATAATATTTTGTGATTTGTTTATCTGTTAGTATTGCTTAGTTGATACAAGGGTGATACCTGTTGAACCACACAAACATTATGTATCACATATTATAATTGTCGTACTGCGAGTTGTTGTCACGTAATGTTAAATAATATCGCCTTGCGCATGCGCAATGAGTGCCTTTGGCTCTCAATGCGGGCATCGCCATAGGCGCCCATCACGAGGCCCGCAGCATTGTGTGATGGCAACGGGGGCTTGCTCATTGCAAGGCTCGCGATGAGCGATATAAGTGCTCATCGCAAGGCCCGCACTATTCTGACCCACTCCAATCGCTGTACTCCATACTTCTTGTAGGGGGCGTGACTTCACGTGCTCTATTTCTGTCGGTGTTGGGTGCAGTTTCCCAAATTTAGAACCCTGATATTAGATTAGGCTACAGGACAGAGTGGAGGAGGGCGGAGCCCGTGTGACCGGAGGGAGAGAGACCAGCATGGGTGAGTGACAGATGTGCCAGGCAGGCACCCAACGAGGAGGGGAACCTGTGTGTGCTTATTATAGTGTCCATACATTGTGCGGTATTGTTACTGTATCACATATGGAAGGTGCACTGACTTGATGGAGGGCTTCTTTATTATACCACTGAGTCCCAGCATTATATATCTAACCACCACTTATAGCTTACCACCAGAACTGAGGGCCTTGGCAACCCCCAGCTGATAGGGACTCTCTCACCCCAACAGGAACTTAATTTAGTATTGAAGAGCTTTAAAACCTGGGTATACATTATACTAGCATTATTTTGCCTACAGTGAATCATTTCTGAAATATTTACAATTTATATGCAGCTCCTATGTGTGCCGATGTGCGTCCCCGTGTGCCAATATGCGTCCCAGTGTGCCAATAGGCGACTCAGTGTGCCAATGGGTGACTCAGTGTGCCAATGGGCAACTCAGTGTTCTAATGTGCAGCTCAGTATGTTAATATTCTGCTCAGAGTACTTGATCAGGGGGGAAGAGGTGTCTAACTGCCAAATAACATTGGGGGTCTTTATTTTGGCCACTATGGAGACAGATAATCAGACTGTAATCCTAATTACTACATCAAAGCAGGGGAGGGAGGGAGTGGGGGGGGGGGGGCAAAGAGACACAGGGGAGAAGGATAAGGGGGAAAAACCCAGGTGAGGGACAGGGGGCAAAGAGACACAGGAGGGAAAGAGTGGGGAGAGGAATGCAATCAGTGCCAAAGGTGCTCATTGCAAGGCCCAAAAGTTGTGGGTTCGCTGACTCCTGCAATGAGAAGCAAAGCCGCTCATCACGAGGCCCGTAAAGTAAAGGGGGTATATGGCTCGCAATGAGTGCCGAAGGCACTCATCGCAAGGCCAGCAAGTTAGAGGGGGAACCTTGCATTGTGTGGCAAACAGCATTGCCGACCTTCAAATTTCGCTAGTATATTATATATAAGGTACATGTTGTATTTTACTTAGCATACTGAATATTTTTACAGCACTACCCTTGAGACCAGGCATCAAATTTATATCAATTATACCTAAATGTCACTTTAGGGGTCTTATGGCTTTGATAGAATTGTACTTTTTTGACTCATTTGCTAATACATAATCATGCTAGCTGCTCTTTGACCACCACTGTCCTTAGAGTTTTACAAAGAACACGTGGTCTCCATGGAAATCATAAATGGATCTTGATTCCAGAAGTTTGACGGCTCCTTACTGCTTCCAGACGGCTGGCGCCACAAGAGTTGTGTCGACTTCAAAAAAGTTTAAACCATTCAAATGCTAGAAGATTTCAAACATGCAGATAAGGGACAGATATGACAGCAATAAGGGACTGTAATCACTAAAACCCATTACAGTCAAAGATTGTAATTGCTTCTTGTCAGTGTTAATAATGTCCATGAGACAGAACAAAACATAACCACGCCAAACCCAGAAGAATAATTCCCATATGTGAGGAGCTATTTTAGCAAGTTATTTTTTCATTCAGTAAGTTTAGTAGCCAATATGCATGTGATGAGTATTAAGCCATTAAATAATGTCATTGATGTCTCCGAACCGTCTCCAGTACAGTGGCAATGATAATAATGTCAAAATTCCGTTTTTTTTAGCATTTAAACTTTACTATGAAGCAATTTTACCAATTGCCAAAGCCTCCGAGGCACTTTAATTGAATTTTTTATGTGCTTATCAATCAGGTCCAGAGTATAGCGCTGCGCTTCACTGATCCCCACACTCCATTTCAATTCAGACACTTTCATACTTCAGAAAGCAAGATGCCACACACAGGAATCAAATGACCTTTTCCTTTGCATGTTCAGTGTAATATATGACAAGGTTTCTTCAGCTCGGCTCGAGATCTACTGCGGTTAGTCATTAAGATGATTCAGGAGTTGATATAAAAACACCTTTACTCGAAACTGCTCAGCATTTTCTGGTTCATACGGTGTCTGTGTCACTTGACCATAACTGGTCAACAAAAAGGAGAAAATATGCTTTAGTAGAGCAATAATAAAAATAATCAGGAGTTTGGTGTACAGTGTGGGTTGTGTTGAACGGTGACTTTGGTTCATGTTGTTATTGGGGATGTGTGCACCTTTGTATTAAATATTATAGTATCTTCTCTGTTACTGAAATAGTAATAACTATAATTTTATGCAACGTGATTTTGTAGTATGTAGAAGTATATACAAGCAATATGGCGGGTTGGGAAGGTTACTGTGGATATGCAATCTGGTTCTAATCCAAATGCAATCATTCTGTGATTATGGGTTTATATACATCACAACGCAGGGTGCAGGATGTATAATACAATATATAATGGAATTTATTAATATATGTTTGATACATATGTTGGTTGTTTGATAAACCTATTATATTGGTAAACAAAAGCCCAATTAAAGGGCTCAGTTGGAGAACAAATGAGCCTTAATAGGTTAGTTCTATGGACATGATAATCCACTCTTTTAGCCACTTGTGCCCTTCACAATGAGAAATATCCTGTAGTCAGGGCAAGATTTACATATCCAGGACCCCTGAGCACAGCAATGTCTTCCATTTTATAACGCTCTAGCTCTTGAAGTTTGTCCCTAGTGGTGAGTCTGTGAATAACTATTTCCTTTTTTATGCCAAGGAACATTTTAAAGCGTGAAATGAGTAACCCTTTACAGGGAAGCTCCTCCTAGGCGGCTGCCTACTTAGTCTAATGATAAATTCGGCCATACCTGTAGTATATCAGTCTGGTCTCACTCCATAGAATCATCCAGCTCCAAAGTACCAGGCATTTCGACTCTGAATAGAGGAAATAACAAACCCCAGATGAATGTTTCGGCCTTCTTTGGGGTTCATTGGTGGGGTGTAGCTGAACTCCCCTGAGGCACAGTGAGTCTATGCCTGAAGTTCACCTTTATGGAGACTAAGCCCCTAGGGTAGAACTGCCTGGTATTTCGAGGCTTTATTGCTCTACTGGGTGAGACCAGACTGATATACTACAGGATATTTCTAAGTGGGATATCATGTCTATTTAACTAGACTATTAGGGTTTAATTTCTTCTTTGATTGAGTGCCACTCATCTTTTTAATGTTTATTATAACAGTAAGGGTAATGATACAATGCAACGCCAATGGTAATGGTAAGAATAAGGTGGATTCATGATGTGTCACAAAACCCTACAGGAAATCATTAAATTATCTGTCCTTTATCTTATGATGAAAAATATAGGCTTGAGAATTTGGCTAGGAATTTAGTAATCCAACCAGAGTAATTATTGACTTGAATCCACTTTCGATGTGATTGGTACTTTGCCTGAGCATGGTATACAGGGTCATTTTTTAAACTGTTATTACAAAATACTTGGTGAATAAAATTAATTATCATTACTTGGATGGATAGCATTTAGAAATGTAAATCTGTAATGTATACTAAGTAAGATGGAAATGCAATAAAAATTAAATTATATTCTATTATTACCCTTTACCTATCATATTCTTCACCTTAGTGATGGGAAAATAGTGTCCCCTGTGCTTGTTCCATTATATTTTGTCTAATAAATCACTTCCCCTCAGTATGTATCCATCTTTTACACTTTAGTTTACCTGAATCTCTCCCACAGTGAATATTGCCATTATCTACGGATGCAACAATGTTAATTGTACTTTGAGTGAAAGTGGCAAAAAATTTGATTTTAAGTAAACTTGAGAAAGGCATAATTATATAAAACATGACAAAATATTAAAGAGTTGTAAAACTGATAGGAAATCTCTCAATAAAATATACTTTTAAATTTACTCCATCATTTGTGAAACGCTCTATTCACAATAATGCTTTATAACAAGGATATGAAATATTATGTTGAGATCTACTGACCCACAGAAAGATTAATCAGAGGCCACAGATGACATTTTTATATTACCATTTGTTTTAGATGGCCATGGGATGGCAGTTTTGATGGTGGGGAATCATGAAGGATACTTCAGGATATTTCTCCCTGTGAAGGGCACAAGTGGCTAAAAGAGGTTGCTCTCTGAGTAGATAACCAGACCTATAGAAAAAAAACACTGAGGTCTTTTTTGTTCTCAGATGAGCACCTCTACATTATTTGCATACATTTTCCACACCTTATGGGTAATAGGGGGAACCAGACGTGGACTCCTTGCTCACTGTGTCTTAGGGAGTAAAGATGCACCTCCCTGACGAGGCCCATAGAGGCCGAAACGCGTCTGTAGTTTGCTGTTTCTCCTGTTCAGGGAGAATTGCCTGGTATTTCAGGACTGGATCACTCTTCTGAGTGAGACCAGACTGATATACTACAGGATATTTCTCCCTGTAAAGGGCACAAGTGAGCTAAAACAGGGTGCTCTCTGAGTTAGTAACCAGACCTATAGAAAAAAAAAAACCTGAGGTATTTGTCATTCTCAGATGAGCACTTCTACACTATTTGCATACATTTCTATGAGCTGCCACTAACAAATGTCTTGATCTAAAATGTATTCTATTTAATGTTTGCACTTCATCAAGAAATTGGAGGAACTTCCCATCATAAGGAAAGTGAGCAGAACCAGCACCACATTACCCTCATCAAGAAATTGGAGGCACTTCCTAGAATCAGAAAAGTGAGCAACACTAGCACCACTTCACCCTCATCAAGACAATAAGTAAGTAAAGTAACAGGAAAAAAATTCAACTAAGTGGATTGAATCTGTGTCAGTGTGTAGGGCCTATATCATTTTATTAGTTGTGATATATAGGGGTCAACCTGGAGTGAAGGGGAGGAGTCTATACTATGGGGTGGAGTCAATGTAAGGGGAGTGGCCAGGTCTTCTGCCCCCCAACTTAGAAGGTCACCAGCCTCCACTGAGCAAATTTTAAAAGAATATTAGTAGGAGTATGCTATAACCGCCAAATATAACTGAAAGCAAGGAAATACAATTATTGTTACAGATTGGAAATGCAGCTAAGCGGGGGCAAGTTCTAATAATGGGAGATTTTAATTACCCTGAAATAAACTGGATAAATGAGACCAGCAGTTCAACTAAGGGGAGCAGGTTCTTGAGTACACTCAGGGATCATTATCTGGCCCAGGTTATACAGGAGCCTACTAGAAATGGGGCCATCTTGGATTTAGTCATCACAAATAATATTGATATCTGGGAATAAAAATAGCCATGCAATTTACAGTATACCCTTCATGGAGCAATTATAGGGGTATCAGATATTGAAAGTAATTTGGGAGTACTTGTGGACACCACCTAGGTAACAGTGCTCAATGCCAAGCAGCAGCTGCAAAGGCAAATAAAATATTAGCATGTATAAAAAAAGGATATAGAAACCAGGGAAGCAAATATAATTCTGCCACTATACAAATCCCTAGTACGCCCTCATTTGGAATATGGAGGACAATTTTGGCACCACTTCATAAAAAGGACATTTTAGAGCTGGAAAATGTACAGAGAAGGGCAACAAAACTAATAAGGGGAATGGAGGGGCTACTTTATGAAGAAAGACTAACTAAATTAAACTTATTTTCTATTAAAAAAACAAAAGCATCTAAGAGGGAATATAATTACTTTATATAAATATACCCAAGGTCAATACAAGGCTTTGTCGGGGAAACTTTTAGTTCCAAGAGGTTCTCAGTAGACAAAATCCCATCAATTGAGGTTAGCTTAAAGAAAGAAAAGATTTCTTCACAGTAAGGGCAGTTAAACTGTGGAATTCACTACCCAATGAGGTGGTGACAGCAGAGTTGATATTTAAAATTAAAAATGAATTGCATGTATTTTCAAGTAAAAAGGGCATTCAAGGTTATCATGGATAATGAGAGAGGGAGTATTGATCCACGGATTAGTCAGATCGCCAATATCTGGGGTCAGGAAGGAATTTTCCCCCCTTTTGAGACAATTGGTAATTTTTCTGTGTTTTTTTTCTGATTGCTTCCTGTGGATCAATTAATAACTAATTTGCATAGTGCAGATCAGAGGAGATCTAAAAAGGTTGAACTTGAAAGTCTTTTTTTAACCTTAATTATTATTTAAATTTGTAGCTATTTAATATATTTACATGTTCCTTTGCACACTCTTTTCTCAATCTTCCCTTTAGAGAATTGTTTTACATGTATTTAGCAAATGTATTAAAGGAACAGAATGACGCCAGGTGCTCCTTTGTTCTCTGGGTTTTTTCGGACACTGATTTTTAAAGCATTTCACTATGAATAAACACTAAAAGCTTCAATATAAAATACAATAAAACCTTAGTATAAATAACCTCTCTGAATAAGTCGTCAAACTCTAATAAACTATTGTAATCATTTAATTTCCTTTCTACAATTATTAGTCATGTGAGCTGCAATTCACATATTTGTTCACTTTTCTTTAAGCTCTCCAACTATAACATGTAACTATCCTAACATTATGGATACCGAATACTTCTTCTCTACTTATTGCTATGTGATTAAGACATAGGGGCTCATTCTATTAAGGGTCGTAAGAGCTGCGAGGCCGCAAGGGGAGACCGCAGGCTACGTTGCTATTCAATTTGCGGCCTCCGGGCGACTTATGGCCGGCGAGCTGTGGCCGCTTGTGATGAGCTTAGTTCCATTAAAGCCTTTGATCTTATGCGTCTGCAAGAGTTGCGGCCGCAAGAAAGCCCCGGTCCCTATTCAAATGCTACGCGAACCCTTCTGTCAAGGCCGTAATTCGCTAACATCGAGCCGCAGCTTACTTACACCAAAAAGGTCCCACAAGCTCTTCCTTACAAACCGTAGCACCAATTAAAGCACATAATAAAGCCATCCTGTACTTTGATGAGACGTGAAAGTGATTGTAGGTGTTAGAATTCGTAGCACAACATTCCCCTACACTCAAATCTATACATCATTTTTGTTGTAATTCATGTTCAATTTCCGTGTCCGAGTCCCACGGGCTTGGAGCATATTAGACCCGCAAAGGCTGCAGGATTAGCCTCCGTCAAGTCCGTAAATGGGTAAAATCGAACCACAGGTTACTTGGGTCACGGAGGTGGCGCAAAGGGCTTACTTACAAATCGTAGCACTAATTAAGCAAATAGAAAAGCAATCCTGTACTTGTATTAAAAGTGAAAGTGATGTTTGGTCTTAGAATTGATAGCACAACATTTCCCTACTCTCAAATCTGCAAATAAAGAAATATAATTTCATGTTCTATCTTCGTGTTCTATCTATCATGCAATTCCCACGGGCTTGGAGGTCAATCACCCTCCAAGCCCATACGGGCTTGAATATCCAGCTACGGGCTTGGTCATTGAAGCCAGTGGGATTTTGGACGGAAATTAAACCTAAAATCAAAGATTATATTTTGGCGATGTGCCAGCTTGAGAAGGTTTCGCTGTTAATCCTTGTGTCCCCCATTATGTTCCCCATCATTTACAGTTCTTTACAGAGGTGGATTGAATATATATTGGCTTCTACAATGCTTTGAGTTTGCGGCCTCCAACCCCTGAACCCGTACGGGTTTTAACAACGCTTTACTGGCTTCAAGGTCATTGAAGCCTGCGGGACTTGGGACGAGAAATAAATCTGAAATTAAATATTGGATTTGGGCAATGTGCAAGCTTGAGAGGGTGTTGCTATTAGTCCTCATGCCCCCCATTGTGTTCCCCTTCATTTACAGTGCTTTACAGTGCTGTCCTGAATTTATATTTGAATTTACAGTTTTCCGACTTTGAAGCCTTGAAACGCGATTTATGGGCGCTCAGGAAATGCTTGCGGCCGATTGCATAGTTTACGATCGTCCATAAGGGGGCTTCCTTGTGGCGACGTCCATTTGAATAGCAGCGTAGCTGTATCGCTGCGCAGGGCCGTAAGCAGGCCACAAGGAATCGCAATTTTTTGGCCATTTTACGTCCCTTACTAGAATGAGGCCCAGTTTAGAAAACCTGATGCATTACAACCATTTCCTATTGAGTGCTTGGAACAGATCCTGAAGCAGCCTCCTTCCAGGGAATTCCTAGCACCAAAACACAGAAACCACAGAGGAGATGACTAACTAGTGGGATCCATTCATCGGCCGATCCAGCTGGTCCTTCCACTTAACACTAAGGCAATATAAAAAATAACATCTGTGGTCCTTTTACAGCAGATACTATAACAAGCACAAATTATTTTCAGGACACAGTAAGTAGTTGTAGTAAGTACAGTAAAAAACATGAGCATGCAAATGGATTCCCACCTGAGCAGGTAGCTCTCTCCTTTTGAGAAACGGAAACTATTTAAAAAGTCAGATAAAGTCAGCTGTAATTTAGTCGTTTCTACAGAAGAAAATAATGTCTACTCCAGCAGGTATGTGTTAATCATAAAGGTGCTGAATAATCTTACCTATAGACTCAATAGGAAACAGACACCAAGTCGCCCCTGCTACATACCCCTATTAGGAATATGAAATACATACGGATATAGGGCCCTATTCTATTGCCCAATTTGTAAATTTATACACACTCTTAAAATTACCACATATTCTATTAGCTACTTGCAATCCGATTAACAGTTCCTCGCCCACAGCTACTATGGGCCAGCCAAAGCCGCAAAACCGCCCTTAGAACTCAATTGGTTTTAGCACAGCTCGAATATTACAAGCTATGAATAATTAAAGCTACACAAAATCGATATTCCATTAGACCCAGATTGCTAGATCGCAAATAAAGTTTGACTCTCAACTGAAAAAGGATCATGTTTCTGCCAAACATATTAGTAGTACTAAATAGGACTCACAAGGGCTTTTTCAAACACTTATTAGAGCTGTAACAGCAATTAAACATACAATACTGTACTAAAAGCATGGGAAGGCACGGAAATACATTTATAATTAATTGCACAACAGTCTTAAACCCACAAATATGCAATTTAAAAATATTTAAGTATGTTATTTCTGAGTAATATCAATCTTGGAACTCAAGGGGATTAATTAATACATGTCATGAAACCCACATGGACTAGAACAGATGATCTAATGCATTTTATAGAGTGCTAGATTGCTTGATTGTGAGTCAAATCATCAAATATTACTCTTTGGCACTATTTAATTTGTATCCTCCGATTGCAGATTACGTGTAACTTCCATGCTTTACTGACTTCAAGATGACAGTCTAATTTACGATTGGCTGTGTCTAAGAAGTAAATTACGGGCTTGCTTAAATATTGTCAGATCATATGATCATGCCCCCTGAAATCAGACTTAAAAACAAAAGAGTTCAGCCTTGTGGTCAGAATTTGCGAGCTGGAGTCAATAGAATACATCTAAACATTTATTTAAAAAAACCTGAAACTAAACTAAAGAAAAAACATTACAGTAAGAAGTCTTAACATTGTAAATACAGTCTGAAGAAAAATGTAATGTTTTAGTTTCTTACAATAACTTTTTGTAATGGATGACAGAAAATTGTAACTTTCATGTGCCTTAAAATGTCTGCCTATGTGTGTGCCACTCTTGCTACTGGTTATAAGTATTCTCTAACTGCGAAAAAATCTTTACTAATGACTTAGCAATGCAAACTGATTAAACGTATCATTAAGTAAAAGCAAATTTAATGTAATTTAGATAACTTACAAGTTATGAGTCAAATAGTGTGAAAACATACAGTGCTCGTTTTTATTGCATGCAGTCTGAAATAACAAGCCACAGTTGATACATCACAAATCTAGAATTGCTTATGATTGAAAAGACATGTTAGAAAATGTGTATATAAATATTTTTTCTTGCTTTTCTCAATTTTACTCAAGTATATTATTATTGTTTATTTGTACCGCGCCAACATATTCTGTAGCGCCAATTTTACTATCAGATACTATCAGTCAGTGATCATTGAGGCTGTCAAGAAAGGTTGACAACATTCATGGAAAATACTGATATGTTTCTGCTGTAGTTTTGATATATAAGATATTATAAATGCGTAACGCTGGCTGTATACTTATACTTATACTCCATAATCTTCAAATCATCAGAGGACTGGGAAATAATATGATCTGAATATTATATATGTTACTGTTATATTATCCACTCTGGGCCTAGTCTCCTTTGATCTTACCTCTAGTACTTTAGCGCTATGGTACCCGAGCCCGACATACTTCTACTAAAAGCTGTGCATATGTTTGCGCCATGAGCGCGCCTTTTTCACAGATCACTTGGTTACTATTTTGATGCCATTAGTTACTGGTATGCACTCCTAGTCATGAGTGCCGACTTTCACCCATATGAAGTGGCCAGGGCACCAATTGGCCCCTGTATATGAGGTTGTGATGTAATATTGATACTACTAATTTAGAATAAATAGGCAATATCTGTATATAAGAGAAATCCGTGTTTTCATATAACTATGATGCCAAACGATGGCTACATCATCAAGAATGATAACATAGATTATATAAAATCACATTATTATGACCAGTTAATATCCCGAAAAATCTCTATGTGCACCACAGACAGCAGCTAGACAGCGTGGTAGTGAGTCAGTAACATGCTGGAAGGTGGACAAGGGTATCTGGAGCCATGCAGACTACAGTGCATCCAAAAACTGCTAAAGAGTGCGTGATGGAGGATCCATACGGCAAACATGGATATTGAGGTGGTCCCACAGGTTCTCAATGGGGTTCAAGTCAAGGAAATTTGGAGGCCAGGAAAGTACTTGGAAGTTTTTGTTGTGCTCCTCCAACCACTCCCAGGCAATTCTGGCAATATGACATGATGCTTTGTCCTGCTGGAAGATCCCATCTGCTCCAGGAAAGACAGTCAACATGTATGGGTGTGCTTGATCTGCAAGGATGGATAGATAACCCAATTGGTTGAGAGTACCTCCAAAAGTATGAGTGCACCCAGACAATGCCAAAAAAACCTTCCCCTAGACCATAACGCTGCTGCCACCAGCTTGTGTCCTTACAACAATGGCTTAAGAGTGTTTGTTTTTGGAGGTTTTGCGCCTGACATGCCAACGCCTATCTAGTGGATGAAGCATATGATGTGACTCATCTGAGAAGAAAACCCTTTGCCAGTAAGAAGAGGTCCAATTTCATTACTGTCATGGACTGCAAATCCTCATCAGCATGGGTGAAGTCCATATGCAACAGGGTTGGCTGTACTGTCATTTTAGACACACATCTCATAGCCCCCTGGTTTGTTTGGATGGTGAGTTGCTCAACTGTAGAGCGTCGGTTGGCCCTCACACACCTTTGCAGCCGACGTTCACTTCTGACATCAAAGGCATGTGGTGCTTCCCAGTTTCCACACTGTTTATTTGCAATGATGCCGTTTATCCAGTCATGGAGCACTTTAACCACAGCAGCACACAAACAACTGCGCTGTTACCCCAACACCCTTCTCTTCCAGTAGATCGACCCATCACTCCACCCTGTAATTGACAAGAGGACTCAAGACTGATGCTCCACCACCCCAACACTACTACCCACCATCACCTTCAGCTCCTGGAGCAACACTAACTCCCCCAGCAGAGACAGTTTACCTCCCAACCGCATAACACACTCCCCCACAGCCACCATTGGTGGAGGAGTTGCTTGACCACCAAACCCAGTAGCAGCAACAGGAGATTTCCTGGAGGGGGAAGGCATACAGAGAGCTGCTTCTGGAGCTTAGACAACATAAAAAAGAATATGCATATGCCTTTATAAATTGAGAGGTTGGATATGAAATCAATTAATTTATCCTAGCAAATTAATATTATTTCACATACAGGATTAATTATATATGTGATACCCTGCAGTCCTACAGTTAAAAATAGTGAGAATGAAGCTTTTTGAGAATTATTCTTATTTATGATGTTCTACAGTGTATTTACTATTATAGAGGTTTGATGAGTACTTCAATAATACTCTGTATTTTTCCATTGTTGCTGATGCGTTTCCGTGTACGCGCGCTAGTGTTTGAACCCTGTGTTGTTTGAACGCCGTGAAGGCCATATCACACACTGATAAATCCCGATCCTCTATTATTTAGATTGTTTGTCCTTTCATGAGAACCTCATGTTCTCGGAGCTGTAAATACGGCAGTAAATAAACTCTGCAATAACAGAAACATGATTTAACACTTCACATCACATTCCAGGTGAAAGTGTATTTTGCATTTTATAATTGGATTATATGCTTGCTCTGCTCGTGTATAATATAGCACATTAAGGTGTTGTCCTACAACCCAGTTTATATGACTTATCACATCCTAGACAGTCAACATTAATAGTCTTCACAGTTAATTAGATTAAATTACCCTCTTACGAAGACTGATGCCACTTTTAATCCTAGTGCTAAGTGGATTAGCAGTTCTCTTTGCTTTAATAAAACATTTTTTTTTTCAATTTGGCTTCTCATTAAGACCATAATTTACTAATATAAGGCACACTGGACAAAATCTGAGAGCTATGGCCGACTTTCAGAGCACAATTATGATTAGAACTTCATTACCCAACCCATCAAACCTGTGGTGAATATTATGGTGACATGCCAAGTCCAGCACATAGCCAGTAGTTATCTACAAGTGGGACCATGTATTATACAAGGGAGACTATGGGCCCTATTCAATTGAGCAATTGTTAGTTACTGGAGCCCGTAATGTAGCCCGTAAACTAATTTTAAATTCAATTGGCGTTTTTTTAGTGAGCCACAAACGATCTGCGGGTTACAGACTGAAAATCCCTGCGGTTTTCAAAATCGTAACTTTCAACCCATCTAAGAAGAAGAAAATCCTACAGGTACCACAGATAGGACCCAAAAAGGGGTTAAACACCTGTACTAGCACTGTAAATGCAAATAAAAAATCAATACTGCACTTTGATAGATGGGGAAAACAATGAAAGACATTAGAATTAATTGCACAACAATCTCAAGCTCGCAAATCTGCAATCAAAAATATATTTTTTCACATTTTACTTCCATGTTATATTGATTCCAAGAATCAAGGAGTTAATACATATCAGGCCACCCACATGGACTAGGACAGTATCCTCATTCATTTTTATTATTTTATACATTGTCGTATTGCGAGTTCGATCGCATATTGGGTCTCTAAAAGCTAATTGATTGACGTTTTACCTCCATGTTTTACTGACCTCATGATGACGGTCTCATTTACTATTGGATGTTTCTAAATCGGTAGTTAGGGCCTTGCTTAATTGATCATGATCATACTCTGAAATGCTACTTACGGGTGCATGGTTTACGGTTTAGGCTTTCGGCCATGTAGCTGCGGGCTTGATCAATTGAATCACTCTGTAACTGTTGCAATTGAATAGGGGCCTGTGAGTACCAACCTGGACTAAGACTATCTGGCAAACACTGGAATAAAAGAGGACATATATTAGTTGGTTGGCCCACCAGCCCCAGAGAAAATGTGAGTCTGATGACCATAGAGGGCCCATTCTTCATGAGAGCTTACAATCTATGAGCATCATCCAATCGGGACCCCGGCAGCATTTAAAATTTAAAATGTCTAATTGCAGGTCTTTAAAAGACCTTAAAAATCCTTAAAGGACCTGCGCTACAATTCTAATTTACCCCATTACGCACAGGGCTCTATACAGACCCCCATGAGCCTCAAATTAACCCCATCACTTATGTGGCTCTATACAGCCCCCCTTTAGCCCCTAATTAACCCCATCAGCCCCATAAGGACCCTCATGACACTAAGTCTAAGCACTACCCTAAACTACATTATAGGCCCCCCCAATAAGCTAATAAATCTAAATTAACCCCCTCTAACTTATTAACCCCCTTCTAAGTAAGAAACCCTCCTCTAAGAAATAGACTATCTACCTAACCCCCAAGTAAAATCCCTAACTCCCCACTAAGTACAAAAAAACCTGCAGCAAGTGGTTAATGTGGGGACCCTGCGGGGGTCCCGATTGGGACCCCTGCATCAGGAGGTTCAATATGAGGGTTTGCGGGTCTGATCGCATATGAAGCCCGAATCAATGACGGGCTCCATTGCGATTGGCTGTTTCTGTCTGGGGTTATGGGCTTGAATAAATGATCATGTTCAGGCCCGGAAATGCTACTGCCGATGACAGGGTTTCCAATTTTCGCTATCGGGCCATAACTTGCGGGCCCTGCCAATTGAATAGCATCGCAAACGGAGACCTAATGGAGCACGCAACTCGATCATAGGCATTTGGCTGGCTGCGATTGAGTTGTGAGCCCCGAATTGAATGAGGCTCCTTGAGTCTGTCTAACCTGAACAACATGTCTTAACTTTGGGTTTGTCTATGAGCAATTTTTTAATACCCAGTATTTCCCTGCTATACATTGTACAATCCATTTAAATATAGTTATGATGTGTTTGTTCTGCATCAGTTTCTGTTAAAATCAGTGTTTCAAACTGTAGATGTTTTTTTTTTATTAAAAATGCCTTTTGTAAAAGAAGAGAGAGCCCAGCTAGGTTCTGTAAAGAATTATATGTATTGCTGAAATAAATTCACATATTAGGTGACCCAGCCATGACCTAGAGCCATTTGATAGCTAAAGAATAAGACACTTGAGGTGAATAGAATTGCTCTTCTATGTAACATCATAGCCTTGGCATTACTATTAATAACAAAGCTTCTTTAGTAGTGATTCCTATACACTGTTATAATAAAAATAAAGGAAAGTACAAGGCAATATATAGAAACAACATCTGTTATACATATGATATCACCGGGATATCTTGTCCTTGTCTATCATGGTTATATACACATTGTGGAGACGATCAACAATTTAATGTTAACCTGCACTTGCTTTATAGAAAACATTCATGGTAACATATGGACTTTGTCCTGCCGTCCTGTTCATCCAAGGCTGGTTACAACTACAGTGACCCTAGGCAAAACCTTTTTGTCCCTCCTATATATGCATGATGGTTGCTTCCCAGAAGGCTGTAAGGACAATTTCCGATGGCAACAATTGTCATGGCAAATATTCACAGCCCACTGTAGCCTTCAGATGCAAGCCCGTAATTACCTTCATACAGGCCACATGTCTGCGGGTTAGAAATTTGTTACAATTCCAGTTTTATTCAATTGACTCAAGGCCCAATTACAGGGCTAAAGTCTAAAACCATAAACCATGAGCCTGAAAGTAGCAATTCAGGGCATTATCATGGCGGCGTCATGATGTCAGTTAAACATGGGGCGATTAAACCAATCAATTAGAGTGTAGAAGTCAGATCTGCAGTCGTACTCGCAATCTAGCAAGGAAAATGTAGAAATCAAGGTGTCCTGGTACGTATTAAATGTGATCCGAAAGCTATGTAATGTAGGCCATAGGTGTGCAGGCCTGCAGAGTTCACAAATTCTGGTTATATTCAATTGGCGAGCCTGCAAGCTATAGGCCAATAGCAAATTTCAGTAACCATGCCATTGCATGTAGCATTTAGGAGCTTGAACATGATCAATTAAGAAAGGCCGATTTGAAACAGCCAATGGAAACAGAGATCGTCATCATTAGGGCAATGGAAAATGGAGTTTGGATTTCAAAGTCATACAGGCTTCAATTACGAGTTATGATCGGAGCTGCATTCCTGATATAATGCAGTATTGATAAGGCCGTAAATATGATATTCTATTACATGCGAGTTACAGTATATGTATTAACTCATTGATTGCCAGGATCGATATAACACGGAAATGACACATGAAATAAAGCATTTTTGGGGCCAATTTGCGAGCTTGAGAATCTTGTGCTATTACTTCTAAGACCTAACATCACTTTCCCTTTTAATAAAAGTACAGCATTGATTTTTTATTTGCATTTAAAGTGCTCCAGGCATTAAATTACGCCCTTTGCGAGTCCTGCTTGGAACCCTTAATTTGTGGACAGACTTTTTCCATTTGTGACCTTTACGGAGTGGTCAGAGCAGTTTAATATATTGAGATTTTAGCGTTCACAACTCTTTCGCCCGTGAAACATCAAAGACTTGGAGGGGCATTAATTTGTGATTTTAAAAATTGCAATGAATCGCAGCCCGGAGCCCGTATCTTGATCGGACCTGCAAAAAGACGCCAATTGAATAGCAAAATTAAGTTACGGCCTCCATTTCCGAGCCCGGATCTCCCGAAGCCTCAATTGAATGAGGCTCTATATATTTACATACGTACATGTAAAAACTGCTTTCCCCACCTAATACAAGTACAATATACCGCTCCAGTTACTCCTCAATATGGCTATATTCACATTATATATATTTATTTATGTTCAAATACAGACACAGTCCCCCAACGCTATAGATCTAGGCACTTGATGAAAATGGAAAGATACCACTACTAACTCATTAGTACACATCTCCAGATCCCCAACACAATGAATATGTACTCAAAATGTATACACACAAATAAATACAATGCAGAACATAGAGGTTGTAAGTATACACTATAGCAATACATATTATTCACCATTTTCTCTGCATGTGGTCACTGCTCTAAGCAGCAATCGACACATTTCTACCTCCTTTTGCACTTAAGTTAAGCATCTAACATATAAGCTATATTTCCATACACCCTCTAGTAGCCAATTTATGAACTGCAGCTGCTGGAAACATGGCGCCCTTATGGGGAAACACCCATACAGTATGTGGCTGCCTAGTCTGCCTAATAAAAAGTCTAACCATAGATGTAACACATTTACATTCTTTCTTGACTTAAAGTAAGTTAATGAACAAAATCAGTATTGGTTTAAAACATGGTATGTTAAGATGCCTTGCTGGTTGGGGCAGGAATAGTGATAAGAAGACAGAATACACAGCAGGCAGAGGTTGATATGGACTGCAGACATCAGAACCTCGAAGTGGGACAAAGACCAAGATGGGTAAAAGGCAGACACATTCCAGGTCAAAGCAAACAAACAAACAAACAGGACAAACACTAACAGACCTAAATATAATACAACAACTGCCTAAACATGATCTGGTAACACACTGAAAAAACAGCTTTCTTTTAAAGCCTCAACAAACAACTTGTTCCAGGCATGTCCAGAAAGTAAGTGTAACAGTGGAATTACTGCATGATAGTGTGGCACCCTGGGACTTCCGGTTGGCCATTGGAATTATGTTGTGCTTGTAGGGTTTGCAAACCTAAGAGCGAAAACTGGACCCTTCTTACTTATCAAGACACAACAACACTCCAAGTTATAGACTGACTCTAGAAATTCCCCAGAATCTCATGGACACAGAGTAGTGAGCACCTGGGTACTGGAACATGTATTTCTAATAACTATACATGCAACCCTCCTGCATCTATTCCTACTAGTATGACCAACTAGCAAGGTAAACAACACGTCACTATTACGTTTCAATATGGAAGTCCTCAAACTCAATCAGAATCTTAAAATTTAGATCTTCTCTTATGGTCATAGCTTATATACAGTAGTTGCTAGTGTTTTTAGTTTGCCATATATTTCACAAAAATTATACGTTTTTTTTAAACTAATCAATGAGTGAACATTTGTCGTAATATATTAGTGCATCTGTTCCTTCTTAGTACACTGCCCCTTATTGTATTTGTAAAGAAAAGACAAATATATTACAATGTAAAACAGCTGTTAGAGACAGAGTAGGTGTTGCATGGGTGAATGTTTTCTCTTGATTGAATCTCTGATGTGCAATCTTTTTCAGCATTAGATTGGCACTTTCAGTAATCACAAGACACGAAGCTCCAGCTGTTCTCAGTACTAAAGGAAACCTATGAGCATTAACCCAATAGAGAATAGAGTCAAGAAAGTTCAAGATCTTGCTCTGTACAAAGATTATCCAACAAATATCATCACTGAGGCAGCTCGGCAATGATGCAAATAATGGTGCCGACCAAGATTAGATCCATTGAGTTTGTGGGGAAACACAAGTAAACAATCTAAAACTACGGCATGGCATATGGCAGATACCAACATAAATATGCTTTAAACTTCACTTTATTTTAATTTAATGAGTATACAAGAAGTTTCATGCTTCTATAGCTTGCTAAAGAAATTAATTCTGTAGGCGCTTCATTAGTTCAACAGAAGCAAGGTCCAGATGAGTATCATACAAATACAAAGTTGTAACTTTCTTAATTGAATTCTGCACATTGTTTAATAATTACTAACTGGTGAAAGAATTTATAAAGCACTATCTATGATGGTAAATCTGAAGGGAAATTAGGATACCGCTAACATATTATAAATAATCGCTACAAAATAAAGGGATATTCATCCAATTAATTGTATATTGTATGTCAACCAGTGCAGGGTTTATGAAGTAGTTGTAAGTAGTTAACATTGAAGCAATCTAAGGAAATAGCAAAGACATGAACATTTTTAATCCTGACCCTAATATATAACGCAGTTCACCACAGTTGTACGTTCTTTCATGTAGGGACCTGTCATGAGCAGCTGAACTGGCCAATGAATGTTTCCCATTGGTTAGGTTGTCTCCTCTGTGAGTTTCCGTTAGGAATTCCCCTGGAAGGAGGCTTGCTTCAGTATGCAGGTATTTCAGTTCTGGATACTTCATAGATGTAGGATTCCTTGGCAACTGGACTGGAGCAGAGTGATTAAAAAGTTTTGATACTCTTGTATTCTTTCATAATGGGTAATGCCCTTTATTGAAACAAACAGGGACTTATATACTTGGGAGAACAAAAGGGACCTGGTATTGCAAATAGCCTGGTTACAGAGTAACAAAAGGTAATGTAATTTAGAAGGGCCAGAAAACCTGCAATCTCAGCAGAAGGTGCTGAGAGCCCCCATTGTGTTAGTTTTACAATGGGCCTTTTAGACCTGTCCAAACAACAACTGGACAAAATCCTATGAACTACAAAGCTACATATAAAAATATGTACCAACATCAGGCCTGTTTGACATGAACACAATCAGTATCACAGGTGGTTATTCAGCCCTAGGCTGGAAACAACCGAGCCCAGTGGTGTCATGTCCATCCTGTTCTGACCAGGAAAGGGACTCTTTTGGGGAATACTGTGCTAGGCTCCTTTGGGGAAGAAAGAAAAGCAGATCCCACCATATTTTATAACAGGTTTCTTCCTTATCAGAGTTGTTTTTACTGGACCACAACTCCGTTGCACTGAATTGTCTTTTGACTTTGTATTGTATTTGTATTTCTACAAATGATGAGAAGAAAAAAAAACAAGGAAAAGTATAAATAGAATAAAGAAGAGATATAACAGCAAGAGAAGTAGAATTGACCTGTATTTAGATTAAAACTATAACTGACAAATTATGTACTGCTTAGTATTGTGTAAAACCTTGGCACTTTTTAAATATAATAAACTTCTATTGCTACAAATAATAATAATAATAATAATTCTGACATTAATTTAACAGATGTTAGCCCTGTATTCTGTTTTCTCCTGTGAATATGTCAACCTTTTCATAATGCAATATATACAGTACATACTTATTTTTCATCAAACTTTACATACATGTTAGTTGATGTAATCCAATATCTAGCAATGCAGGAAAACATAATATAATAATATAATCCAATGCTATTATTAAAAATCATTAAATCCAACTATAGAGATTTGTGATATTGACAAAGTTGTATAGCTTTGTATATTTTTACGTTTTGGAATATTCAATTATGCTAAAGTGAGAGCTGCCATCTGCTGATATGCTTCTATGAGTGGGAAAGGTCCTTGCATGCAGAGGGAGCCCCTATACGCTACAATGGATATGTGATTTTTAAAAGTGCCAGCTCTTTTAATAAGTTCAAATATAATGTAGTTATTTTACAAGATACATTTCTACTGAGAAAACAGAAGAAAAAATAAATGATAATGAATAATTGCATAAGAAATAATATAATATTGGTTACTTTGAAAAAAAAATCCATTATCAAGTTGTGTTCTTGAAATGTATGCATGGTAAAAATGCTACTAAAATTATTCTTTAAATACCTCTTGAAATATTGGATAGAGAACATTTTGTTCGTTGGTCAGTTCAGATAAGCTTACAGTATTTGATGCTTCTCCCTCTCAACTTAGTAGCATACTTGCCTTGCCTGTAACCTACCCTCATGTCTTGAAAAGCAAGTATTACTGTCATGGCATCTTCTAGTCAGTGACTGGTGTTTGCCAATCATTGCACTATCTCCAACCTTATCTATCTCCAACATTATCATCACCCTTCCTAACCCACCATTTCCTAACCTACAACCTCACAACACCTTCCAATCTCTGCCCTTCTTCACCTTCACCTATGTCTCCCAGAACCCATAGAAACCTGCAGGCACTCACATCTTTCCATTTAGCTACAACCCCTTCTCAGTCCTCTCACTACCCTTACTTTGCCTGATAGTGCCACAACACAATACAACCTGACTCTAACTGCAACCCTTGACACTTTCACCTACAACCATGGTACACTAAAGAAACACGCTACATCCAGAGGTGTTCCCGAACTACTGAAAGGTTATGGAGGAAATTTTGCATTTCAGCTGACTTCCTCCACTACAAGTTTATCCTACGCTCCTACCACTATGCCCTCAATCTTGCCAAATAGCGCTACTTCTCCCCATTAATATCAAATTTGACCTCCAACCACTAATGTTTGTTCACCACATTCAACACTCTTCTTTTTCCTCCACTACCACCCACCCCTCTTCTCACAACTGAAGATTTTGCTAGCCAATTTAATAGCAAAAATGAAAATATTCTTAAAGTACTCTCCTCTCAATGTGGCCATATCACATCTTCCCCTCAACAAACCGATAGTATCCAGCCTCCTCAAACCTAAATCTATTATAAATTAATTTCACCCTGTAACTGAGGAAGAAGTCTCTAGTCTTCTATCAACCTCTCGCCTTACAACTTGTCCACATGATCCTATTCCATTTTAGCTGATCCCTACCCTCTATACCACACTTATCCCATCTCTGACATATCTATTCAACCTTTCCCTAAACACTGGCAAGTTTCCAAAACCTTTAAAACATGACATATTTACATCCATTCTTAAGAAACCCTCATCTGATCTAGCTCTTACATCTAACTACTTCCCTATCCATTTACTAATCCACGTGAACTATCCCCCTTTCTTTTAGCTCAAGTTGACAACTGCCTCTCTAGCATATCCTCCAGGATGTCCACCCTGCAACTCCAACTCAACATGTCAAAGACAGAGCCCCTTATCTTCACTCCCTTTTCCTTAGTGTCCACTCCTTGTATATCTTTCACTGTTAACAATGCCATCATCACTCCAACCTCCTAGGTCCATTGTCTTGGGGTTCTACTGGATCCTGCCCTCTCTTTCATTCCTCATATTAATTCAATCATACAATCTTGTAATTTTCGCATTAGAAAAACCTCCAAAATATGTCACTAGCTTACACAAGACACACAAAAAAATATTCTTTACTGCAACTCTCTCCCTGCTTGCCTCTCCACCACCCATCTGTCTCCATTCCAATCCATATTGAATGCATCTACTAGACTAACATACCATGCTCAATGCTCAGTGTCTGCATCACCTCTCTCTCAGTCACTCCACAAAAATTAAATGGTGGAATCTTGGGTTCCAGCCAAGCGGTTTCTCCAAATCCAGTTGCTCTGTTGATTCTGACACACAAACAAAAAATGGAGTTCTTATTCATTTATTACTTGTTGGTCTTCCTGCTTAGCACAGTGCTTCTAGAATAAAATGTATAATCCTGACCCTAACTTATAAAGACCTCAGTAATAATGCACCCTCTTATGCCACTGCTCTAATCTCAAAATACTCTCCCACCCGCTCTCTTTGCTCTGCTAATTCTCCTCTTTCCTTTTTTTTATCACCTCCTCTCACTCCTGCATTCAGGACTTTTCTCTTGCTGCCCCTATTCTTTAGAACTCCTTGCCTCACTCCACTAGACTATCCTCCTGCCTCAAATCCTTCAAAACCTCATTAAAAAGAAGCCTATCACCTTTAGCCTTAATATGCACCATGTATATATCACTCTCCTGTACATAACCTTTAGAATGCAAGTTTGCGAGTTTTCAATCTTGGTTAGTGCTTTAGAGAGACACTTGACTGAAATCTCAATAACAGGGCCCTCTTTTGCCTCATGTTCAAATCAGTTTGCTGTATACCTCACAAATATGAAGCTTTGTCCTAATTTACTCAACTAGTCTGCTGAATCAGCTAGTTCCCTTTAAGCAGAATGCAGAATAAATTATATTCAAGTGCCTTGTCTTCTTAACACTTACAGTAAATGTACCTGTCTATCACTTTGGAAGTGTTACTTATCACACAGAAAAATCCAGGTGCTCTGATATAAGATGAGGAGATGTTAACTGGTTCTTACACAGAAAATATCACTTAAATAAAAGTCAAATAAGAAACTTATTGATCTAAACGAGAGCTCGGTATTAACTTGATTTTGTTCTGTGGGTTGTTTAAGGTTACTGATTTTTAAATACCTACTCAATAAATTGTCATAATGACTCTGCAGAGGACGATTAACTGCAGTTCTGCTGCTATAATAAGAGCCATTGATTTTTATAGGGAATTAGCCATAAAGCAGATAATAGACATGAGACAAATAAATATAAATTTATATTTCAAGAGATTAGACAGGCATTAAAATTGATGACAAAGTGCCTATCCATCCTTCTGTACGTAATGTTTCATCCCTAGTACAGTCTGTAACTAGTTTGGATGCTATTAAACAGGAGCAAAATAATGTATCTGGGAATATGAGTCTATGACACATCTAATTTTGGCTTCTGATGTTATGTCAGTTGAAACCAGAGCACCATTTGGTGTTGGTGGCGCTGATGGTGGTGTTGATCGTTGTAGACGTTCATTTTTTCTCATTATATTTCTACTAGCGAATTGCCTGTCAAAAATGAAGGGCATAAAAGTGTAAGACAGGCAATGCTGTTTGCCACACAATGTGAGGCTTTTGCTTCACTGAGCACCTTCAGCGCTCATTGCGAACCTTTCCTCCCGCCTACTGTACATGCCCCTCATTGAAGGGTTCATGAAACTGCAAGTTTAGTGTTTGGGAATGCCATGTGTCTCTTTCCAGCATCTCCCCCCTGTCCCTTCCCTGTTTATTTCTCCTCTTTGTGTCTGCTGAATGTTTGTATGGCGCGCACTGACTGGCATTGATTTTATTTTGAAAGTCCCGCGTGCCTGGCGTTGTACTGTCTTTGGCGTTGTGTATTTTCTAAGTCCGGCGTTTTTGCCGTTGTGTATTTACTAAGTCCGGCGGGGCTGGCATTGCTCGTGTAAGCGTTACTGTCTTTGCCGCGTGTCTGATTTTCGAGTGACGAAACACAACACATTCAGCTCAAAATCGCTTGCAACCTCACTCCCAGGCATCCTGGCTCTCCCCTGTGCGATGTGTGACTGTGTTTTCATTTATTTTTTATTATTTTATTCATTATTTTTCGTATTTTTCGATTTCCGCCGTTTGGCCGTTACATTCGTCTTTTTCCGAGGTCGGATTTTTTTTTGCCCCGAATTTTTTTTTCTAAGTTCTGCATTGCTCAATTGCTTGCAGCCTAACACCAGCGTGCCTCAACTGCTCGCCTCACTTTGCGAGGCTTGCAGGAGCGTCTTCGGCGCTCATTTCAGCCTAAGTCCCGGGTGCTTCAATGACTCAACTGCTCGCCTCGCTTCGCAAGTCTTGCAAGCAATAAGCGCCTTTGGTGCTCATTGCCTAAGTGCTTTGAGCTCAGAAGGCTTTAATGCCTCAACGGCTCACCTCGCTTTGCCAGACTCGCAACCGTGGCAACAAATCGCAGTTTGACAATTATAATATGTGATATTATTACTTAGTGCCATAACACATTGCACTACATTGTTGTCCAACAAAGTGACCTTTAACTCTTACAACTCCAAACATGTTCCTGACGAGCTGCATCACTTCATTATCAAAGGTAAACATCCATACCTATTCTATATACTATAATCCATTATCCCCCAATCCTCATATTTTCATATGAAAATTATATCAAGGCTAAATCACCGGCTAAAGATACGCTCAGTGATAGTGTAATATGTTTACTTGACTAGCTTGTCCAGGCTTGCCATAGCTTTCCTCCCCAAAAGCAGTCACCTACTGCTGAGATCTTGGATCCCAGGAAAAGTAAATCTGACACTGCCTCCACTTCCCCGTATATATGCCAGGAACTGGGATTGTTGTTTGCTAGGATCTTCTTCTTTTTAACATTGAGCAGTAGACCAGCTTTTGCACTCTTTTCTTTCACCTTCATCAATCAACATGTTAGGTCTTTGTTGGGAGCATTATACTCTATCTATGAATATATGAGGGATTTTAATTTTTAACCAGCAAATGTTTATTTTAGAACAATATCTTTTATATCGAGTTCTCTCTGGGGGACATGGGAAAAATAAATTACGGAAAGCGCAATCACTCCAAGAAAATATATGTTGAATCAGATCAAATCTAAGCTAAGTAATATAGGTCTTAACTTAAATAAGCTGAAATATCACCATTTTTACTTTATAAGAGCCATCACATATAATAGTTGTCAAACTGCGAGACGTCGTCACGCTTTGCATGGTGCTTGTGAGTTAGGTGGCGCTCATCGCTTGATAGCCTCACAAAGCGACGCGAGCCGTTAATGCGTAGCACTTAGGTGATGAGCGCCAAACGCGCTCATTGCTGCAAGTCACGCAAAGCGAGGCGAGCCGTTAACTCGATGAGCTGTTAAGGCAATGAAACTCGCAGCACAAAGGCAATGAGCGCGAAGGCAATGAAACACCCGGGACTTAGCCACCAAACACTTAGTAAATTCGAGATTGCATTAGCCTCCAAGCACTTGACAAACGCGGGACTTATAAAAAAAAAATACGAGACGCAGGACTTTGAAAAAAAAAAATACGAGATAGCAAAAATACGAGGTTAATGGCCGAACCGAGAAAATCCAAAAAACACAAAGAAAATAAAAATAAATACAACAAAAACATCACCCACAGCACGGGGGAACAGCCAGGACATCTGGGAGTAAGGTGGAATGCAAATGTAAGGCGATTTTGACGAATTTCCCACACGAAAATTGCCTAAGCGAGAAAAAAAACGGCTTCCCGCGTAACACATTAATAACATTACCAATCTACAATGGCGATTTACACAACTACACCAACGGATTTCCCTCGCGCACGCGGACTATTTCTAATGCACAGTTGGGACATTCATTACACTTTATCATCAGATCACCAACACTGAAACTGGACATTGTATGCTGGCAGAAAATATAAACTGATTGTTAGCTCTTCAGGCTATTGATTGCTGGATATATTAATTACAAATAGGTAGAGTATATTAATTTATTCAAGAACTAATGAATTCATTATTGATTAAGTAAATATAGATAAATATATATCTCTCTTTATCATGAGCGCCGAAGGTCCTCACAGTACAAAAAGGTTTACATTGTGTGTCAGACAGCATTGCCATGGCTTCAAATGTTATTGCCCCGTCATTTGTGACGGGCAAGTCGCTAGTAAACTATAAAGGTCCTAATTTATTGTTACTATAAATGTTAAAGAGAAATAACAAGTTAAGACTTCCATTGATACAGCAAATGTTTTAAAGACAGTACTCAAATACATAGGTGCTGCTTTAAGGCAGGATCCTTTCACATTAAGAATAGCAATATATTATAATTACTTGTAGCTTAAATGAATCTTGCAAGATATCTTATGATTCAATACATGTTATATACAAGACCAACGGAGGTGGTGGGTCGGGTATCTTTGATGCAAGATTCAATTTGAATAGATTGTGTAGTTATGTACATGGAACCTATATTTACCCCCCGTGCATTTATTATAGAGTCAGCTCAATATTGGTGTATTAGAACAAATAAACAATTTATATGAATTGCTATTTCTTCTTAATACATAGACAAGTGACAATTAAGTGTGCTTCAAATGACATATTTATTTTCTATATTTCAGTATTTCCACCTAATCCCTTACACTATGATTCTGTGTAAACATTATGGGCTATAATAACAATAAGGAGACTTAGTGCAACGTAATCTAAGTTAATAAATTATATGACTTCTGGAAGATCATCAGTGACTTTAATTGCAATTAACAATTTTTTTTCAACGAAAATTTGTAATATTGATTCAAGTTTTTGAATGAACATTGCTTAAAGAAAAAAGTATCACCACAAGGTCCAGAAAAAGCGAGAAAATATTTGTAAGGAACATAGCAATTTTATGCAAAACTGCTTAAGACAACAATTATCATATTTGAACTTACAATAACATTAAAAATTAAATAATTAAATGTTTGTACTGTTTTTTATTAACAACATACTGTATCGGTCTCTCCTCAATATACAGCAGGTGGACAAAATAATGGAAACATGTAACTGCTTCAGACAAGTTCTGAACTCCCAGCCCCACTACATTTGAATGGGTCACAGGTCACAGAGATTTTGATTCAATACTGTGGTAATTTTTGAGACTGTACTTTTGTGGCATTTAGCAACTATTCCTGATAGTGAGATTAATCTGTTCTTCTTTGCTGAAGCAGTTTGTCCATGTTTGGCATATAATGTAATTATTTTAGTATGTTCCCCATGAAAAATGAAATAATTTAGCAGTTTTTACAACTGATGGACCAGTAGTTTGTGCACCTACTATTTGGACTAATGGCACAGAGTTTCGGCACCAATTGACCTAAATAAATGATGATCTACCCACTTTGAGATTAGGGCTATTCTAGCAAAACCAATCCAATGTGACATAGGGCCTCATTCTATTAACGGCCGTAGGAGATGCGGGGCCGCAAGGACCGGCCGCAAGCTATTCGGCTATTCTATTCCCCTCCGGCCGGGGATTCCGGCAGGCTTGCGGTCGGCGCCTTGCTATCCCTTGCGGCAGCACGCGCCGGAAGAAAGCCTTTGATCTTAAACGGCCGCAAGAGTTTCGGCCGCAAGAAAAGCCCGATTCTATTGCTCCGGGAACCCTCTCTGCAAGGCTAAAAACGAGCCGCAGCTTACTTGCAGGAAAAAGGTCCCGCAGGCACCAATTAAGCACATTATAAAGCAGAAATAAAGGCATCCTGCACTCTGAGGAAAATATAAAGTGATTGTAGGTGTTAGCAAAAATAGCACAACATTCCCCTACACTCAAATCCGTAAAAAAAATATTTTTTAATTTATGTCAAATATCCATGTAAAAAGTCCAGAGGGCTTGGAGCACCTCAGACCTGGCCACGCTGCTGCCGGAAAATAAACAGTTAATGTAAACTCGGATTTGGGCTGATGTGCAAGCTTGAGAGGGGGTTGCTATTAATCCTCATGTCCCCCAATATGATCTCTAGCATTTACAGAGCTGTACAGTGCAGGCTTGAATTTATTTTTGCGTTTAAAGTTTTCAGAGCTTACGGCCGGTTGCAAGATATACGGCCGGCCGTAAGGGGAGATCCTTGCAGCCTTGCGGCCGTTTTACGGCCCATAATAGAATTAGGCCCATAGAATCTTTATTATCGACAGAATAGCTTGGACCTCCCCACTGTCCTAATCCAACTTGTGAGCAGCAGGGCTCTCATTCCTTAATACACGCACAGCCTGACAAAGTCAAGTCACGTCTTACATGACGAAACCGGTCGGCAGAGGAGAGTGCTGACTTGGCTTACATACCTGGGCATGTTACATTGAGCTACAGTATCTTTACTTTTTTGCAACTAGCATATCTGTATAATGTGAACTGTGATGCTCCACAAAGATCGATAGCCCTCTGAGGAGAGATACAGAAAGTTTTTTCTCTTCTCTCTATGGCTATTTATAGCCTATAGTTCCCCTTTTTTGCAATTGTGCTTTTATAGCTACTTTATGTCAATACTTGTTTTGAGTACCCAGATGCTCTGTCTTACCCAGTAAGCATAATTTAGTATGAAGAGGCCAAGTCTTTTCTCATTTTAATTCATAATTTCGCTCAAGGGTTATCTGATGATTTTAATCCACATATGAGGATAACCTACCATATAATACCTCAGGAGACCCATTTACTATAAATAAATATATATATATATATATATATATATATATATATATATATATATATACCATTTTTTTACTTATATTAGTCTCATTACATCTCCCATTAGTAGCTGGTCACTAAACCCTCAAATTAGCATTGTCTTTGTCTTGACAGCTGGCACCTGAAGTTTTCCGCAGAAGTATTGGATTATTGTGGTAGCAATAACTCATATTTAATATTTATTAGTCACTAGTATTTTTTTATATTTTATTCAAGTATTTTTTTTTTATTAAAATTGGTTCATTTTCACAAATTTATATTTAAACAGACTCAGCTACACAGGTCTGATCATTGCGCATTGCCTTTGATAATATAAAACTCTAATTCCTTTATATATCCAGATATATTCCTTACATTTTGGCAGGAAACACCCATGAACAATTAAATCAATCTGAAAATGATCAATCCACCTTCTCTACCCTTCTCCACCTCTTCTCATTATTTACTTAATGTGGGTGGAGTTGTCTATAGTATCCAAAATACTTACCAATATACAACAATGTTCAAATATTAATTTAAAAAATGTATTTTCAATTATTGTTTGTGAGTGTTTCAAGAAGTTTCATCTGGTACAAAATTGTGGTAATAAAATTCAATGGAATTTTCAATAGAATACAATTATTTCTTGGGTTCACAAACAACTTGTTTTTTATTAGTGAACAGATGTAGCAAACATTAGCATATCATAGAGCCCCTTGTGACTAATTTAAAGAAATGATTCCTGCCTTCACCTTATATCATACGGTAAACTAGCAGTGCCAGATGGATTGGATGTATCTCTAACATCTTCCATTGTATAATGGATAATATGTTGTGTTCCCATTTTTGATTAATTGTAAAAAGTGAACCAAATAAAAGAGAATTATAAAGATAAATAATGTGTAATATATATTATAAAAAGTGTATACAACATAATCAAGGCAAATATAAAAAGATAAAAACCATTAATTATACATAACAGAAACAAATTAGTTTTCATTGTTTAAATATGAAATATGTAGAAGAGTTTTGTGTCTGTCCATGTTTAATTGTACATATCAAGAGGTATCATTCATATTTTATTTGTTTAAAGAGCTTCAAAATATTCCACAGCACTAAATTCACAGAAAACAATGATTACAAAAAATACAAATCGAATGAACACATACTGGTACAGATGGAGCTGGGGACCTCGGCTCTGGTATATATATATACAGTATCTCACAAACGTGAGTACACCCCTCACATTTTTGTAAATATTTTAATATATCTTTTCATGTGACAACACTGAAGAAATGCCCCTCTTCTACAGTAGTTAGTGTACAGCCTGTATAACAGTGTAAATGTGCTGTCCCCTCAAATTAACTCAACACACAGCCATCAATGTCTAAACCGTTAGCAACAAAAGTGAGTACACCCCTAAGTGGAAATGCCCAAATTGTGCCCAAAGTGTCAATATTTTGTGTGGCCACCATTATTTTCCAGCACTGCCTTAACCCTTATGGGCATGGAGTTCACCAGAGCTTCACAGGTTGCCCCTGGAGTCCTCTTCCACTCCTCCATGATGACAACACAGAGCTGGTGGATGTTAGAGACCTTGCACTCCCCCACCTTCCATTTGAGTATGCCCCACAGATGCTCAAGGTCTGGAGTCCATCACCTTTACCTTCAGCTTCTTTAGCAAGGCAGTAGTCGTCTTGAAGGTGTATTTGGGGTTGTTATCATGCTGGAATACTGCCCTGCGGCCCAGTCTCCGCAGGGAGGGGATCATGCTCTGCTTCAGTATGTCACAGTACATGTTTGAATTAATGGTTCCCTCAATGAACTGTAGCTCCCCAGTGCCCTAAGCACTCATTTACCCACACTGCTCACATCAGATGTCCATTTTACTTCTTATCTGCAGTGAAATCTATTTATCTATGGTAAACAAAATATACACATTCATTAGGCAGCAGTCACAACCAATCAATTTTGGTAAAAAAGCAGATCAGCATTTATTTGCAACAGGTTTAATTAAACACCACATTTTGCTTGCATAACAATGCCGATAGTAGACACATACATTGACACAATACATTTTTCAATTATACTTTCTTTAATAAAAATGCAATTTATTCCATTTAATGTTTACAGAGGCACTGTCACAGAGACACGTTTTTGGTACTCAATGTGTCTCATAGGGGGAAAAATTGCTTGGTACTGAATCAAGTTGCTTGGAACTCAGCACATGCTCGGAAGTTGACGTCTCTGCCTGTAAGTGCCAATCTGCAGCCTGTGCCTGTAAGTGCCAATGTGCACCCTGTATCATCTCTAAGTGCTAATGTGCATCCTGTACTTGCCAGTAAGTGCCAATCTGCAGCCTGTGCCGGTAAGTGCCAGTATTCATCCTGTATGTGCCTGTAAGTGCCAATGTGGAGTCTGTGCCTGTAAGTTCCAATGTGTAGCCTGTGCCTATAAGTGCGAATATGCATCCTGAATGTGCCTGTAAGTGCCAATGTGCAGCCTGTACACAAATCTAGTGCGCCATTGAATCTAATGCGCACTCCAAATTTGGAACCCATGAATCAAAAAAAAAAAATTGTAATGCGTATTTGTCATTTGTACAAGAAGTACCAAACAGTGAGTTTATGTTACCAACTTACGGTAGTTTTATTATAAATGACACTATTGTACAACAATATGATCATATTGCATCATACGTATAGTGTTACAACATACAAGTAATTAACAGTAATTACAACATTTACAATATACCGGTATTTAACAGTAATAACGACATACCAGCAATTACAGTAACAGGAATAACAACAAACTAGCAATTAACATTCTGGTAATTAAGAATATCAGCACTATTTGTTTTATTCATTACACCCCTCATAATACCATACCGGTAATGCAATGTTATCGATGGCACACTAGATTCGATGTTTTAACCCAGAAAAAGGGTAAAAGTGATTCTAATGCGCAATCCAAATTTGGAACCCCATTTTTCACTATAAGGTGCGCATTAGATTTGAGTAAATATGGTATGTCTGTTGGCTACATTTAACATAAGGATTTCTGACTTGTGAGTGCTAACCACAGTGAGTGCTAACCTAAGGATTTACCAGGGGAATTCAGGAAATTTCTCTCATATACCCGATAAGAAAAGTAAGAAAGGTTTTAAATTATTTATTAATGCAGAGATTCAGATTATTAAACAGCTAAGAACTACACTTTTTTCCATTTTTTTTATTTGTCTCTTTTGCCACGTTACTAATGTTTTTTTAATTTAAAATTACATAATAAAATAAAAGATAAAAATGTATATCCTTCCATGATTCAGATTAAACCATGAATGCATTAACAACCCCAATTTTCCTTTTTATATGTTCCAATATAAGAACATATTCACAAAACAGAACTTACAATAAATGTTGATGCCTTTGCTGGTCTCCCCTTCTGGATTGCTAACTTGTGATGGTGAATGGGCTTGTGTACCTCAATGAAGCTGTGAGCTCTACCATGTAGGGTCAGTCAAGATGAGCAGATCATAGCAGAGAGGTTAGACGAGTTGCAGTCCACTTGAGAAGGAACTGGCACCCACTCCAGTAACTTTGCCAAGATAACCTTATGGATAAGCACAACCAGAGACATAATGAAATAGGTGCCTGGTGTGCTGTGGTCCATAGTCAGACACAACTGAAATTCTACACAACAACTGCTGGTCTATGTAGGCATCCATGATACTTTAGCAAGGGTTGCAAGTATGAGAGAGGTGATTACATTCCTGGACAGTGCTTGCAGCTATCCCAATTTCCCACTGCCTACTTCTGAGCATGTGCTGAAGAAATCCCTCACCTCTATTACTATTACCTCACCAACTGTTAAGTAGATAAGAAGCACTTCCGAAGAATGTTGAGCCCGTGGTTAATGAGACAGACAAGAGGAAAATGTTCTATAGAAGCGCAATATTTTTCTTAAGATCATTGTATGCTTGAGGCTTACATATCATTGGGGCACCACTTCATAAAAAGGACATTTTAGAGCTGGAAAAGGTACACAGGAGGGCAACAAAGCTAATAAGGGAGGCAACTCAGTGGATGTAAAGGCTTTTGATACAGTGCCACATGGGATACTATTGTGCAAACTAAGGGATACAGGAATTGCAGTAAATATCTGCTCATGGATCGAGAGCTGGCTAAAAGACAGGAAGCAAAGGGTTGTTGTAAACGGAACATACTCTGATTGGACTAATGTGACTAATCTGGCTCAGGGCTCTCCTTTTTAACATATTTATTAATGACTTAGAAGTAGGACTGGAAAGTAGGGTCTCCATTTTTGCTGATGACACAAAGTTGTGCAAGGTAATTAAATCAGAAAATGATGTACTTTAAGTAAGTAAGTAAGTAAGTAAATGTAAAGTTATGCATCTGACAAGGATAAATAGCCATGCAATTTATAAACTTAATGAAGCAAATCTTGGTGTATCAGAAATTGAAAGGGATTTGGGAGTGCTTGTGGACAACCACCTACGTAACAGTGCTCAATGCCAAGCAGCAGCTGGAAAGGCAAATAAAATATTAGCATGTATTAAGAAGGGTATAGAAGCCAGGGAAGCAAATATAATTCTGCCACTATACAAATCTCTAGTACGCCTCATTCATAAAAAGGACATTTTAGAGCTGGAAAAGGTACAAAGGAGGGCAACAAAACTAATAAGGGGAATGGAGGGGCTAAGTTATGAAGAAAGACTAACCAAATTAAACTTATTTTCTCTAGAAAAAAGGCATCTAACTGGAGATATGATTACCCTATATAAATACATCCAGGGTCAGTATAAAGATTTGTCAAGGGAGCTTTTTGTGCCAAGAGATTTTAAACTGACAAGAGGACATCCCTTGAGGTTAGAAGTAAAAAGATTCTGCCTTAAAGAAAGAAAATGGTTCTCCGCACTAAGGGTGGTTAATCTGTGGAATTCTCAATCAGAGGAGGTGGTGACAGTGGAATCGATAGATAACTTTAAAAGGGGACTGGATTTATTTTTAATTAAAAAGGGTATTCAGGGTTATCATGGATAATTAGAGAGAGAGTATTGATCCAGGGAGAAATCCGATCACCGGTATCTGGGGTCAGGAAGGAATAAATTGTTTTACCCTTTGAGATGATTGGCTAAATCTCACTTGTTTTTTTTTTTCTGTTAGCCTTCCTCTGGATTAATTAATAATTAAAATAAAAATAAATAAATAAATAATTGATTAATAATTAATTAACAACTAATTAATTAATAACTAATCCGCATATTGCAGATCAGAGGAGATCTTAAAAGGTTGAACTTGATGGACTGAAAGTCTTTTTTCAGCCCTAATTACTATGTAACTATGTAACTATCATTGTTACATACCATCCTTTTATTTACAACAGGTTTGTAGAGCTGACCTTAAAATGTATATAGGAAGAAAGCAAGTGCTCATGGGTCCTTCACTGTTAAAATCAGTCTTGGCAAATGAGGATCTTTTTTCCACACAGTTTGTATCACATATATAGTTCTCCTAATTGCGATTTGTGGTCACACAATGTTAAATTTGAAGCCACAGCCCCTCATCGCTAGCCCTGTAAAGTGTGGGGGGAGTATATTTAGCTTTGCTACATTGTTTCCTCACATTTAGATAAACAGACAATGACACTGTGGACATAAATATTTGTTTAATTCTTTCCATAGAAACAAAGTTTTTTTTTTATCTATAGTGTAATCAACTCCTATTAATAGGTTACATGTACAATGACAACTAGCCAGGGCTTCAGTGGCCGGTTTGGCACCTGACTGTCACATGTTGAGTTTTGTGCCCCTATTAAACACTAAAATTATTCTCCTGACAATGGTTCATCCCAGAGCTGAAAATGTTGATTTGTTTGAAAATGTACTATAAATACTTTAACAAAAAACAGTGAATAACCCATTTCCTGTATATCTGTTGTGTTTATTAGCCCCTAATACCCCACTCTGGGCCATGCTGACCTTTTGGCAGAGCCTTAGGTTTAAGTGTAGTTTTTGTTTTTCTGTGTTCTAGCGATTCACATTAAATGGAGTATTATATTTTACCTCTTTCCTTTATTAGCAGACTGGGGAAAAAAACAAATCTCATGTAGGTTCAAAAACAAAATGACAAACACACAACTGGAGCTAGATTGTAAGTTAGCGAGTTTTCCATCTCGGGTCGGTGCTCTGGGAACGAGCTCTATGTAGGTTTGATTTTAAGCTCAAATACAGGACCCTCCATTCTGTGCAATGTGTTTATATTTTTTTCCTTGTACTTAAGCCCTGTATAGCGCTACAGAATATGCTGGTGCATTACAAATAAAGGCTAATAATTACTTGCCTTGTGGTAATATGTAGAAACTCAGAGTGCAGCATCTGGAGTGTAAGCTCACTTGTACCTGTAACATATCAGACTGAACCTGTGAAGGAAAGGCTAGCTCCAAAATGCCAGGACTGAGACAGCAGACATCCAGACATGCTTGTTGGACCCAAGGGCAGATGAGGTGACGTATTCCCAATATTGTCTTTGTATTCTGTGACTTGCATACCCCCTAGAAATAGTTTGGCTCCTACACCCCTGCCTTCATATATTTCCGAGAGCAAAGGGTCCACATTAGGAATACTATTTAACTCAATAGTTGATTAGTCTCATCTGACTTTCCGTGACCCTTTGAACTTCAGTATGCATCTACTGTATCATCATATCTGATTGTGCAAATCCATATAGTATTCTTGGCAAAGATACCGGAGTGAGTTGGCAGTTCCTTCTCCAGTAGGCTACAAATGTGTCTGACTATGATCTGCTCATGTTGGGTGGCTTTGTGTGGTATAGCTCATGGCTTCATTGAAGTACACAAGCCCCTTCATCACAACAAGGTAGTGATCCAGAAGGGGATTTAACCACAGAGAGAGACCCTAAAGCAGGGCTAGTCAATAGGAGGGCCTATGTCCGGATTAGGATTTCCAGCTCATTTCTTCTGGACCTTCATTTCAGTATTGAAGTGACATAGAACATAATTGTGCACTTCCAAATATCATTATATTAAAATATTGTATGTGAATCCATACAAAATATGGATTTTAACTTTTCTTTCTGGCCATGGTGAATTCCGGAAAAAATCGACCACTTCATCCCTAAGGTTTTTTTTTTTTGACGTCATTCTGTATTTCCCTTTTTCTGTGACCTCGTGGACCGTAACATTTTTATGTCCATGGTCATGCTGACCTACTTGGTATTCATAGCAGAAATACTGGAGTGGGTTGCCAGTTCCTTCTCCAGTGGGCCACCGCATACAGCTCCTGGTATTCCTAGGTGGTCTCCCATCAAAGTACTGACCAGGACCAACCTTGCTTCGCTTCAGGGTGGTAATCTCTTGGTTCCCTGACTTGGAATCAAACCCAGGTAAACAGTTGTGGAAGCAACGAATCCTAACCACTGGACCACCAGGGAACCCTAACATAAAATGACTACAGTGCATATTCTGGTATATAAAATTGCTGTCATGTTATTGATGATATCTAAATTGGACACAATTGTGGCTGACTCTCCATAGGGTCACAGAGAGTCAGACTTGACTTAACAACTAAACAACATTGGATAAATATTGCAGCGATCATATCTAACGCAAAAGCTATTTCTTTTCAGCCCAAAAAAAAAAAATGTTTACAAAAAAATCTTTTGTAGAAGAAATAAAAATTATTTTTATCTCAGACTGAAAAAGAAAGTATAAAGTACTGAGCTGAAATAGTTTAAGGGAGTTATTTTAATAATTCATTTGTTTTAAATATCTAAATACATAATTCATACAGTTAAATGATTACTATAAGTGAGCTTTTAAAATATGGATTTAATATTAAATTGCTCCATATTGCCATTCTGACATTTTCATCTCAGAACGGTCGTCAAAGTCATTAAAATCCCATTGCATAAATGAGACATTGTGTTTGACTTTTTGTGGCAGTTCAAGGGATGGAATTGTGCAATTTATCCAGAACTTGACAAATGTACACATTTCAGTGCAGTAGGTCAGTAACTGTATTAGTTCATTTAGCAGAATAGAACCTTATGACAATGGGCTGAAACTGCATTATTTAAAGTTTCATAAAATGATTAACCCGTTAACCAGATGCAACTTATTAAATATAATGATTCTGAGAAATCAACATTCCCGCACAGTTTAAGGGCTGAAATAACCAGCTATCCATCTCAGCCAGTGTTTCTCATCGGGACACCACCAACTGGCCAGGATTTAATGATATCACTTGCTTGAACTCAGATAATAAGTAACATTGGTCAACAAAGATTTAGTCTCAGAGCAAATAAGGGTTGTGCTATATGTAATATATCCCACTGATTTGAAAATGGTCTCAGAATTGTTCTATTACCCATAGTATTAAAGTTACGTCCTCTTTAATATAATACATTATAATCTTCAAATAATCCTATGATTCAGCAGACAAAATTTGCATATGAGTATTATATAAATACAAAATAATCTTTTTCGGCATATGATTAGGCACTATTGTGGCTCTACCTTTTTTTTTGGTCATACAGTGGGTCACACAAATATGTCATTTATTTCATCCCAGTATGTCCTGGGACTTTGACACTCTTTTGACCCATTTGACCTTTCCTGCATCATATCATATTCCACTCTATCAATCCTCCTATTAATACCTATATTGAATTTTGACAGTATGGTACCTATTATTTTTTAACTTCAACACTACAGCGTTTTTTCATTACTTTATTTATTCCTTCCTCCCTAATTAAAATGTAATCCTTTATTGTGCTATATTACACATTCATACAGCATTAAGATATGTTATTTTTTCATCAGTAAAATCCTAGTATTATTTTCAATTGCTGTAAATGCTACTAATTAGTCAACGATAAAAGGGCCCAGAGTAATAAACAGTAGAGTCATTTTCTGTCATGTGATGCTCTTGAGGCATGATGAGTCATGTGTTTGCTTGTTTTCTGTATGAGTCAGTGCTCCTGACCAGTTGGTGGAAAGAGTTAATTCATTAAACATCTAATGCTGTCAGTATCTGTTATTTGTGCAGTTGTATGTACATTTTATATTCATAATACAAAGTTGAACAATGCCAAGAAATTGTGTTAATCATCCGGACTCATTTTACTACATTTGCGGTGAGGTGATATTTCAGTATCATAAACGTGATTTTACTCCACTTATTTAGAAGTTTTATGAGCTTTACTTTGGGTGCAAAGTCGTGACCAAGATAAAAGTTGGGCCCCTCCTTTTTGTTTTCCTACCTGTGCCAGACTTCTCACAAGTTGGTTAATGGGTTCTCGGCACATGAATTTTACTGTTCCAATGATTTGGCTAGAACAAAAAGGTTACTTTTGTCTTACAAACATTTCAGGCATCACTTCTAAATCAAAGCACACTGTGACATATCCAAATTTACCATTTTCAAAGACATGTTATATCCCACGGTCTTTTTAAGATTGCATAGTGAAGAATTACCTGTGCCAACGCCTCCAGAAGAAGTAATACTTAGTGATGATGAACAAGAAAAAGATCCTGTAGAGCATGGTGATGATGATATAAGGCTTGATCAAACTTGTGAGGCTTCTTTTTCATCGTTACAACCACATTTCCTTACCCAAGGAGAAATAAATGACCTCGTCCAAGACTTGAACCTATCTAAAAACCAGACTGAAAAGGCTGCATGAAAATCTTTCAAGAGTATTTGCCAGACCTTATTAGGGAATCCTAAGACAGAGAACTACAAAGGAATAGTGGATGATCTTTTGCAATCTTAAAAAGACCGTGGGATATAACATGTCTTTGAAAATCCATTTCTTGGATTCTCACCTGGATTCCTTCCCAGCAAATCATGGGGAAGTCAGCGATAAACATGGCGAATGATTCCACCAAGGCATTTCCAAAATGGAAAAGTGGGACCAGGGCAAGTGGAGTCCACCAATGCTTGCTGATTACTGTTGGACCCTTAAGAGGGATGTTCCTGAGAAAAATTACAGGAGAAAATCCTATTCTTCTACCTTTTAGGGGTGTTATTCCTTTACTATGTATGTATTGTAAATATATGTAATACTGTAAATTTAAAATCACTGTCTCTCAAAATCCTTAAGTGATAGAAATTCTAAAAACAGATTTGTATTCAGCACAAAAAATACTATAAGGTTCACCTAGTTTGACTTCTGAGACAAAAAAAAAGTAAAATTTTGTTGACCAGTGTAAATTTCAGTGATCATCGGAAATTTAGGCAAATAAGCAGAGGAGGAGCTACCAGTGGTGCAGGAGGTGCAATGCACAAGGCCCTCCTTTGGGGGGCCCAGTGCTGTCTAAAATTGTTTTGCATTTATTATTTTTTCTGTAGTGTAGGGCTCACCTGGGTTTTGGGGAGGGGTAATGTTATGTGAATGAGTCTTAGGGAGGGGCACTGAGTAAATTGGTAGTGGGGGAACAGCACAAATATTTTTTCAAAAACTGCCCCCGGGGGTGGGGGCCAAACTTTTTTTTCTGCACTAGGGCCCTCCATTTCCTATATGGAAGTTTCCTGGATTATGAATTTAACTGATAGAGGAGAATCAGTAGTGTATGAACGATTTCTGCATTAAAAAATCCCCAAATAAACATTAATAAAATTACCCTACAGTTTGGCAATTGATTTTGAGAAGGAACGCCCCTGAAAATCCAAGCTAAATTAGCATAAAATGTATAATTTTTTGTGGTCAGAGGCAGGTACAACAATGTATCTGTTTCCATCCTCACTGGAGATGAAGCTGCTCAGGAGGCTGCCGTTATACTGACAGGTGATTTGCCAGGGCACAACTCCGCACAGCTCATTGGCTAGGACGCTCTGCCTACATAGGTGTCTTTGGGTGGAGTTTCAAATTTACTTTAGGTTACAAATTTACAGAATTAATAAAATGATCTGTTATGAGACACGGCCAAACGTACACGCATAATATCCCACACACTTCCAAAGATCTTTAACCTTGCCCCTTCTTCCATCGTCATGACTGTGAGTCCTTCATGTTCTTTCTACTTCAGCAGTAAATGTTAATTGTCCATGAAAATATTGTACATGTGTCAACTATATATTTCTGCATATAACAACACTCATTATCTATTTAAAATGTCATACATATTTATGTTTAAACATGACTAAAAAAACACTCAGGATATCAGCGAGAATCCTTAAAACTAGGGATTTTCTTACTGAACATAATATTGCTCAGATTATCTACTTACTTTTGCATTTAATTTTATTTTTTAGATAGTTTTCACTGTACAACAAAAGGTCACATTTCAGGCATATACCTGCTTGGGTACAAAAGAGCTAATCAGAGGCTCATTGATGCTGATAAATCTGGGCTTAAACAATAAGCATCACTAGAGCCTCTGATTAGTTCAACTGTGCCCAAATGTAAATTATTGTTGGTCCTTGAGAACATGAGCAGAAAAACTCTTAATGGCATGCAGCCCCTATATCCTCCTCTTGGGGCTGCATCCCATTATCCTCTTCCCGAGTCATCACGTGGTCTCATGCATGGTCATCTGGCTACCCAATAGCAATTTGGGCAGGTGGGTGTGTGGAGTGCTGGGTTGGAGGACCTCTGCTCCATTGTGGTGAACTAGAAGGGAAACTGTACACAGAAATATTTAAACATTGCTGCGAAAAAGGTCCCACAATCTGGGCAACTTCTGGTTGAGGCTGGAGAGTTGTATATATCATATTTATATTGCAGTTGCATTACAAAGCCATTTCTGTGTCATGTAGTCCATATCAGTGAGTAGGAGTGAATATTATATGATTATGAATGATGATGGTGTTGAATCATAGGCTGTGCATGTACACACCTTGCAGGGTCTTAAACCGGTCCTTGTTCAGTAAGCCTGGGATTCCCAGAACAATGCTTGTGGATATCGTGCCCTTCAAAAGTCGCTCACACTCACACTCCACAACAGCTGGAGGACCATCATATGTGGCCCTTGCCCTTGCAGCTTTCTCACCCAACTTCATTCTTCTCAGCCTCATGACTACCTGACTGCACCTGGTAATCTTCTCCCTGCAGTGGCCCAGACCCCTGGGGCTCACTCCCCTTCCCTACCCCCACTAACCTCCTGTCCCTAGGGCTTCTGTGCCTACACTGCACATGGGCATTGCCCCTCTTCTTAAAATCTTACCTCATCTCCACCCCTCTCTCCTCCTCTGCCAAAGCAACTCATATCTTCTCTCCTTTCCTCTCCTTCCTCAGTTCTCCATTCATTTTGCTATTAAACAAACAGATATACCAGTCACACCACTGATACACGGATATATAATTTAGCAACAAAGCACCAACTTCCTACACTCTATAAACCAAAGTTCCTACTCACTCTATCACTCTCTCACTGCTCATGTGGGTTAGCAGCTCCGAGACCTTTGGGTTAGCTGCTCCTGGGACCCGTGGGTTAGCTGTTCCTGGACCTTTGGGTTGGCTGCTCCTAGCATCTGTGGGTTAGCTGCTTCTGGACCTGTGGGTTAGCTGTTTCTGGACCTGTGGGTTAGCATCTCCTGGACCTGTGGGTTAGCTGCTCCTGGACCTGTGGATTAGCTGCTACTGGACCTGTGAGTAGCTGCTCCTGGGACCTGTGGGTTAGCTGCTCCTGGACCTGTGGGTTAGCTGCTCCTGGACTGGTGGGTTAGCTGGTCCTGGGACCTGTGGGTTAGCTGCTCCTGGGACCTGTGGGTTAGATGCTCCTGGGACCTGTTGGTTAGCTGTGGGTTAGCTGCTCCTGGGACCTGTGGGTTAGCAGCTCCTGGACCTGTGGTTCAGCTGCTCTTGGACCTGTGGGTTAGCTGCTCATGGAACCTGTGGGTTAGCTGCTCCTGGGACCTGTGGGTTAGCTGCTCCTGGGACCTGTGGGTTAGCTGCTCCTGGGACCTGTTGGTTAGCTGTGGGTTAGCTGCTACTGGGACCAGTGGATTAGCTGCTACTGGACCTGTGGGTTAGCTGCTCCGGGGACCAGTGGGTTAGCTGCTCTTGGACCTGTGGGTTAGCTGCTCATGGGACCCATGGGTTAGCTGCTCCTGTGACCTGTGAATTAGCTGCTACTGGACCTGTGGGTTAGCTGCTCTTGGACCTGTGGGTTAGCTGCTCATGGGACCCGTGGGTTAGCTGCTCCTGGACCTGTGGGTTAGCTCATCCTCGGACCTGTGGGTTAGCTGCTCCTGGACCTGTGGGTTAGCTGCTCCTGGATCTGTTGGTTAGCTGTGTGTTAGCTGCGCCTGGGACCTGTGGGTTAGGTGCTCCTGGACCTGTGGGTCAGCTGCTCATGGACCTGTGGGTTAGCTGATCATGGAACCTGTGGGTTAGCTGTGGGTTAGTTGCTCCTGGGACCTGTAGATTAGCTGCTACTGGACCTGTGGGTTAGCTGCTTCTGGGACCTGTGGGTTAGCTGCTCTTGGACCTGTGGGTTAGCTGCTCATGGGACCTATGGGTTAGCTGCTCCTGGACCTGTCGGTTAGCTGCTACTGGGACCTGTGGGTTAGCTGCTCCTGGGACCTGTGGGTTAGCTGCTCCTGGGACCTGTTGGTTAGCTGTGAGTTAGCAGCTCCTGGGACCTGTGGGTTATCAGCTCCTGGACCTGTGGGTCAGCTGCACTTGGACCTGTGGGTTAGCTGCTCCCTGGACCTGTTGGTTAGCTTCTTCTGGGACCTGTTGGATTGCAGCTCCTGGACCTGTGGGTTAGCTGCTCCTGGGACCTGTGGGTTTGCTGCTCCTGGATCTGTGGGTCAGCTGCTCTTGGACCTGTGGGTTAGCTGATTTGGACCTGTGGGATTGCAGCTCCTGGACCTGTGGGTTAGCAGCTCCTGGACCTGTGGGTTAGCTGATTTGGACCTGTGGGTTAGCTGCTCCTGGACCTGTGGGTTAGCTGCTCCTGGTACCTGTGGGTACGCTGCCCCAGGACCTGTGGGTTAGCTGCTCCTGGACCTGTGGGTTAGCTGCTCCTGGGACCTGTGGGTACGCTGCTCCAAGGACCTGTGGGTTAGCTGCTCCTGGACCTGTGGGTTAGCTGCTCCTGGGACCTGTGGGTTAGCTGCTCCTGGACCTGTGAGTTAGCAGCTCCTGGACCTGTGGGTTAGCTGCTCCTGGGCTGGTGGGTTAGCTGCTCCTGGACCTGTGGGTACGCTGCTCATGGGACCTGTGGGTTAGCTGCTCCTGGGACCTGTGGGTTAGCAGCTCCTGGACCTTTGGGTTAGCAGCTCCTGGACCTGTGGGTTAGCTGCTCCTGGACCTGTGGGTACGCTGCTCCTGGGACCTGTGGGTTAGCTGCTCCTGGACCTGTGGGTTAGCTGCTCCTGGACCTGTGGGTTAGCTGCTCCTGGGCCTGTGGTTTAGCTGCTTCTGGACCTGTGGGTTAGCTGCTCCTGGACCTGTGAGTTAGCAGCTCCTGGACCTGTGGGTTAGAAGCTCCTGGACCTGTGGGTTAGCAGCTCCTGGACCTGTGGGTTAGCAGCTCCTGGACCTGTGGGTTAGCTGCTCCTGGACCTGTGGGTTAGCTGCTCTTGGACCTGTGGGTTAGCTGCTCCTGGACCTGTGGGTTAGCAGCTTCTGGCCCTTTGGGTTAGCTGCTCCTGGACCTGTGGGTTAGCTGCTCCTGGGCCTGTCGGTTAGCTGCTTCTGGACCTGTTGGTTAGCTGCTACTTGACCTGTGAGTTAGCAGCTCCTGGGCCTGTGGGTTAGCTGCTCCTGGGCCTGTCAGTTAGCTGCTTCTGGACCTGTTGGTTAGCTGCTACTTGACCTGTGAGTTAGCAGCTTCTGGACCTGTGGGTTAGAAGCTCCTGGACCTGTGGGTTAGCTGCTCCTGGGACCTGTGGGTTAGCTGCTCCTGGAACCTGTGGGTCAGCTACTACTGGACCTGTGGGTTAGCTGCTCATGGGACCTGTGGGTTAGCTGCTCCTGGACCTGTGGCTACGCTGCTCCTGGGACCTGTGGGTTAGCTGCTCCTGGACCTTTGAGTTAGCAGCTCATGGACCTGTGGGTTAGCTGCTCCTGGGACCTGTGGGTTAGCTGCTCCTGGGACCTGTGGGTCAGCTACTACTGGACCTGTGGGTTAGCTGCTCATGGGACCTGTGGGTTAGCTGCTCCTGGACCTGTGGCTACGCTGCTCCTGGGACCTGTGGGTTAGCTGCTCCTGGACCTTTGAGTTAGCAGCTCATGGACCTGTGGGTTAGCTGCTCCTGGGACCTGTGGTTTAGCTGCTCCTGGACCTGTGGGTTAGCTGCTCCTGGACCTTTGGGTTAGCTGCTCCTGGACCTGTGGGTTAGCTGCTCCTGGGACCTGTGGTTTAGCTGCTCCTGGACCTGTGGGTTAGCTGCTCCTGGACCTGTGAGTTAGCTGCTCCTGGACCTGTGGGTTAGCAGCTCCTGGACCTGTGGGTTAGCTGCTCCTGGACCTGTGGGTACGCTGCTCCTGGTACCTGTGGGTTAGCAGCTCCTGGACCTGTGGGTTAGCTGCTAATTGGACCTGTGGGTACGCTGCTCCTGGGACCTGTGGGTTAGCAGCTCCTGGACCTGTGGGTTAGCAGCTCCTGGACCTGTGGGTTAGCTGCTCCTGGACCTGTGGGTTAGCTGCTCCTGGGACCTCCAGTAAACATTACAGTGGAAAACAGAGGCTTATATAGACTCAGTGTTACAATATTTACTGACGTTCTATGACTTTACCGGAGTTGCTACAGGACTCGCTGAGGGTCCTTACTTCGGAATCAATAGTTCAATCTCTTAGCTGCAATATTACACATAAGGACAGACATGATAGGTAACAGGCTATTTCCCTTAGATAACAACCCTCCTAGCTACGTATTAGTAAGTTCTTATGTGAACTACCCTAGGTTAGCCAGATACACCTTCGGACACAATCTTAGAAACTCACACTATCATCGCTCACTCGATTAATTGAACAAGTGTGTAAATATTTTTATAGAAAATAAAAATGGATGTGCTCTGTGTTTATTTTGTGTGTGTACTAATTGTGTAGGGTGCACTGGTACAAGGGTAATTGGGTGGCGTATGTAGCAGAGGATGTGTGCGGTGTTTAATAAGTATGCACTAGAGGTATGTGTGTTGTATGTGGGGTATGTCTGTGTGGGGTGAATATGTTAAAGGAGTGGAAGGTAGGGTGTTAGAGTTGGGTGGGAACATGGTTTAGGGTATATAGGACCTAGCAAAAGTTTATTTTATTTTATTTATATGGGATTATGTAGGATATGGGAATATTGTACTGGTGAATAAAATATATTTAGCCAAAGCACAACATCCTTTATTATAGCAAACACTGACTCTATCTCTCCATAAAGACACTATCCTCGTCTCTGGGACTTGTAGGTTAGTGTGCGCAGGGGAAAATTGGCTTATATAGACTCAATGGTGTAATATTTACTGGCATTCTATGGGTCTCATTCAATTGCGATTTGGCCAATTGAATAGGGCTCCATATAAGCACAGAGCTTTTTTTTTTTACAGAAGTTTTTAGTTAGTGAAGACCTTGCTTTTAGATAGAAGTTCACAAACTAAAAACTTCTGTAAAACAAAAAATGCTCTGTGCTTATATAGAGCCCTATTCAATTGGTCAAATTGCATTTAAATGAGGCCCTATGACTTTTATTAGTGTTGACACAGGAAATGCTGAAGACCCGTAGCTCTGACTCACTAGCTCAATCTGTTAGATAATATGTAACACATAAGGGCCAATGCAAGTGCTCACAAGCCATTTCCTTATGTAAAAAAGAAAAAACTGGATTTGTATTAATTAATTAATTAATTAAGTTCTTAAATGAGCTACCCTCCGGGGGCCATGTACTAGCTCTGTAAAATCTCCAGTAAGATCTTCTTACAGGTCACACGTATGATATTTAAGAAAAAAAACATGAAAGGAAGGTGACTTCACATACATTGAGGGATTTAATTAAGGTCAAGAGATAAACATAAAAAAGAAGAACATAGAACAAAAGGTTATAAATTATAGGAGGGTAGATTTCAGTTCCTTATCATGGATCACTCTCATGTTATGGTGAAGGGGCTTGTCCACCTCAATGAAGCTGTGAGCTATACTATGTAGGGTCACCCAAGATGGTTCTCAGACAAACCGGAGAAGGACCTGGCAACCCACTTCAGTATATTTGCCATGCAAACCTTAAGTATATAGGGTCACAGAGAGTCTGAGATGACTGCACAGCAACAAAAAGTTTTCAGTTGCACTACCTGAAATAAAGCGTGGTAGATAAATGGAAAATACTTCAGTCAGACTGGTAAGGACAGATACAGTAAAGGGATACATGGATTCATTGAATATGAATAGGGCTGTCCTAAAGATTAGCAATGTGTACATTTTATATCCCCTTCTGGATCTCTATCTTGTCATGGGGAAAGGGCTGGTGTAACTCAATAAAGCTGCGACTTATACCATTTAGGGTCACCCAAGATGGGCACGTCATAGCAGATTGGTTCATTAATCAACCCCTTCTGGATCGCTACCTTGTCATGGTGAAGGGGCTTGTGTACTTTGATGAAGCTGTGAGGTATACCATGTAGGGTTAGCCAAGATGGGAAGGTCATGGTAGAGAGGTCAGACAAACTCTGGTTAACTGGATAAGGAACTGACAACCCACTCCAATATCTTTGCCAAGAAAACCTTATGGATGAGCACAACAAGACACATAATTGAGCCTGGCTTGCTATGGTCCATAGGGCCAAGGGGAGTCTCATATGAATGAAAGACTTGAGAACAACGACAACAACAACATTTAAGACAGATAAAATGAGCATACCAGATGGACCTATCATATTACTGCCATCAAAAGCTATGTGCCTGTCTAAATATAGGAACTCTATTCTGGAATATCACTTAAAAAAATATAACTTTCTAAAAATAATTTCACAAAGAGTGATAATTCCATTTGAAGGGATACCTAGTGACATATAGTAAGGTATAAAGTAATGTCCGGTCTTGGTGACCACGTAAACACTCTAACATCAGAACTGAGTGTGAAATTACAGTTAAATATCTTCCATCTACAATTTATTCTGTAATTACTTTCTTCAAGATCTAGTGATCTGTCTGATGCCAACAGCCAGGGAATTTCCAAATGAAATCGACTCAGTCTCATATGCCACGTGAATCTTCATTACAACAGCAGCCGCTTTCTGTGGCAAACTGCCCACCGAAGAGTTTCAATTTCAGATCAGTAATAAGCTAAATTGAAAAATTTGTCTAAATTTCTATGGTCTTTTGGATTGTTTTACACATCTAATGAAGTCTGGGGAAATATTGAATAAAGAAAAAGCAACTGTAAATATAAAGATAATTATAATAAGATAGAGAATCGTACATGAAAATGTTTAACTAAATTAAAACTTATTGCTTTGAATATTTTTACAGTTTAATGCTCAGACATGTTTTTTTTATAATTAACTGATTTTATACCCCTTTTCATTCTTTATATTTAAGCATGATTTTTTTGTAATTTGTTTGTGATGTATTAAAAGAAATCAATGGCTTGATAAACTAAGTGTCAAGGAGTGGAGCCAGTTTTATGGACTTCTTAGTGGAAAGCAAACCCCTTAGATTAATGTACCAAACAGTGAAGAAGCAATGTGTGTGGACACCTAAATCCAGTTTTATGGGCTTGCTAGTGTACAGCAAACTCATTTGATTAATATTGTTGTTGTTTAGTCGTCTCCGTGACTCTATGGACCCCAGGACGTCAGGTGCATCGCTCAGTCATTGCCCCTCTGAGCTCCATGAAGTTCATGTTCATTGATTCAGTGACCTCATCTATCCATCTCCACCACTGTCGTCCCCTTCTTTTTGTGCCTTCAATCTTTCCCTGCAGTCTTTTCTAAGGAATCCTGCCGTCTCATGGTATGGCCAAAATATTTGAGCTTCAACCTCATGATCATAACTTCTAAGTATACATATATAAGAAAAAAATGTAGGTGCCTTGGCTCTCAGGAGCCCATGATATTTCTACCCCTGTATATACTGATTGTTGTTATGAATATATATATATATATATATATATATATATATATATATATATATATACATACATTCCAGTGTCATACAAATGGTCTGTCTTGCTTGTATGTCTTCCTACCTCCTAAGTGTTAACTATTTTTGTCCACCCCTGAGTATACATATATTTACATATATTTATATACATATAAAAAAAAAAGAATCTTATATATATATATATATATATGCATATATGTGCACACATACAGGAAGTTATACTTACAGACACACAACATGCAAAAAACGCATATAATTTTTTTCACAAATAAATACAAGTCATGAGTATTTACATCTATTTACAGCAATACCGAATTACTTATTTTTATTCCATGTGATTCCATTTGCAGCTCTGATCAAGCATTGCGATTTTCCTTTGCTACTGAGGATTCTATGTAAAATAGGGGGAGTGTTGGTGCACTTTTTGGGTATTGCCATGCACATGCCACCTCAATGTAATTTCCACTTAACATTAACACTTCACCTAAGTCTGTCAGTATCTGGAACTGGTGCCATCTTCAACATGTGTGAGCTAATGTGTTTGAAAGCAAAAATATCTCCCCAGTCAGGGCTATAGGGCCATGTATTATTTATCCAGGCAAACAACACAGCATTTCAGGGAGCATAATGTCGTTATGTCTGATTGGTAAAACTGAATCTTCATGCAGAAGGAACATTTATCAGCACATATATAATGTGACTTGTTTGTGGATAATATTATCAGTCTGATAAAATGATTAAATCATCCAATGAGATTGGATAAGAACATACAGTGAAGGAAGTGTTTTGTATCTACCTAGATTATTAATGCAGAGAATTCTGGAGTGATACTGTCAATGGCCCTCCTCATACAGAAAAAGTAGTAGCATTCCTGATATGGCCCCCATTTAATTCCAAGCCCGTAATTACCTATATAATGACCTTTTGTCTGCAGGTTAGAATTGTTTTACATATATAGATGTATTTATTAAACTGAAGTCCGTAATTACATGCTCACAGCCCCAACACACAAACCATGAACCCATGAGTAGTATTTCAGGGCATGTTCATGATCAATTAAGCAAGTCCGTAAGTTACAATTTAGACAGAACCAATAATAAATGAGACCGTCATCATGACGTCAGTAAAACATGGAGTTTAAAGTACAATCATTTAGTGTTTAGAAGTACAATTTGTGATCAGACTCACAATCCAGCAATGTAGAAATCAATAAAAATCAATAAATCAACTGTTTTAGATACGTATTAACTAGTTGACTCCCGGTATCGACATAACATGGAAATAAAACGGAAAAATAATAATTGTTTATTGCAGATTTGCTAGCTTGAGACTGTTGTACAATTAATTATAATGCCTTTCATTGCTGTCCCAGTATTTTTAAGTACAGTAGTGTGTGTTTATTATGCTTAAATATGTATTTTGCGTCTTTAGCACTGATAACATTTACCGGCTTAAAACATCAAAGGAGGAGACAGTACAGAGTTACATTTTTGACAAACGCAGTGATTTTGAGCCTGTAGCTCACAATTGGAGCAAAAAGTAGCCAATTGAATATCAGTAACATTCACGGGCTCCACTACAGGCTCATGTAATTGCAATTTGGATAATTAAATGGGGGCCATGGTTGTTAAATATGACCTGATGAAGAAAACGGAAGAAACAAGTGCTTCATGATATGAGTAAAATTGGCTCCTTTCCTTCCCATACCTTTCATGTGTATTGCAGTAACTTGAACTGATAATTTATTGCACAAGAATTTAAATTATGTTAAACTGAACATAAATGCTGCATAGGTAATAAGTAGCATAAAATGGAGTCACCAAATGTGGCCTCCCTCCCCCACCCCCCACACACACACACCTTCTGCCTCTTTCTATCTCATGGCTGAAGACTTTGCTAGTCACTTTAAAAATAACATTTAAAATATCATTAACAAACTCTCCTCTCTGCATGGCCCTAATTCACCCTGCTCTCAAAAAACTGACAGCTCCCAGCCTTTACCCTTCGCCATTCCCACATCCATAATGGACATCTTTGGCCCTGTAGCTAAGGATGAATTATCTAGTCTTCTATCAACCTCTCATCTTACAACTTGTCCACATGATCCAATCCCATCACAGTTAATTCCTCCCTTCACCACACTTATCCTAAACCTCACAACCTTTCCCTAAACACTGGCAAATTTCCATCACCTTTAAAACAGGCCATAATTACACCCATTTTAAGAATCCCTCATCTGATCCAGCTTCTCCATCTAATTACTGCCCTACCTCTCTACTTCCCCTGGTTTCTAAACTGCTTGAGCGTATTGTCTGCAATCGCCTTACCTAATTTAATTACGCTCCTTGTCCCCCTCCAATCTGGCTTCCGGCCACAACACACCACATAGATACCTCTCACTAAAGTCAATAATTACAGCCAAGTCTAAGGGTCACTTCTCTATTCTTATTCTCCTGCATCTCTCTGCTGCCTTTGACACAGTTGATCACCCTTTTCTTATCCACATTCTCTGCTTTCTTGCCATACCTGACTCTGTTCTCTTTTGGTCCATATCATATCTAGAGAATTGAACATTTAGTTTATTTTTCTCTGGGTTGTCTTCTTTGTCTCGCCCTCTGACTGTTGGTAAATTCCAAGGTTCTATATGCAGATGAAACCCAAATCTACCTCTCTGTACCAGAACTATTCCCCTCTTTTCTACCTCCTGGATGTCTGCCTGTCAACGCAAGCTCAACATGTCAAAGACTGACTAATCTTTCCACCCTCTTCCACAGCTTCTACTCCTCACACTGTTGACAATGCCATCATCATATCCACCACTCAAGCCCATTGTCTTGGGGTTCTACTGGATCCTGCCCTCTCTTTCATTCCTCACATACAACTAATCACTAAATCATGTCATTTTCACCTAAAAATATCTAAAAACAATTCACTTTCTCTCACAAGACACAACCACATTTATAATTCATGATTTTACCATATCCCACCTCGACTACTACAACTCTCTTCTTGCTGGCTTCCCCATAATCCATCTCTCTCCAGTCCATAATGAATGCCTCCGCTAGACTCATGTACCAGACCCAACACTCAGTGTCTGCAGCGCCCCTCTGTCTGTCACTCCACTAGCTTCCCGTAGCCTCCAGAATAAAAGTTGAAATCTTGACCCTAGCGTTGAAAGCCCTCAACAATAACACACCCTCTTATATCTCTGCTCTTGTCCCTAAATTCTCTCTCAACTGCCCTCTTTGCTCTGCTAAATGACATTCTTCTTTCCTCCTCTCTTATCACCTCCTCTCATTTACATCCTTAGGACTTATCTTGTTCTGCCCCTATTCTTTGGAACTCCTTGCTCTACTAGACTGTACTCCTGAAACAAATCCTTCAAAACCTCACAACGAACTCATGGGTTTAAATAAAATTATCCCATTCAGACTTAATATGCACAATATATATTGTACCTCACCCTTCTATACCTCACCCATACCTTTGAGACTGTAAGTTTGTGAGTTTAATCACGTTAGGTGCCTTGGGGTAAGCACTTTGTATGCTTGATTTTAAGCTCAATAACAGAGCTTTCCATTCTTTTGTAATTTGTTAAAACAATTTTTGACTTAAATGCACTTAGACCTAATGGTCTCAAGGAAGAATGCCTTTTTAGTTGCTTCCTTTAAGATAGATACATTACTAATCGACTGCTTTGTATTTACTGCATTTACTCCATTACAGATTGTTGGAAAATGCTGATGTGATGCCTTCAAGATTTGTAAGGATGGTGGGTCCTGCTGATGAAGCCCACCCAGGGTTCTTCTAAATATCCCTTTGTGTTTGGTGGTAGATACATGCAGCTGATTAAAGGACCTTGCTTCCAAAACACTGTCCATGAGATTGCTTGCATAAATTAAATTTATTGGCGTATAGTGATATTGATGCTTCAATACCTTTGTGGATTATTTGCAAGCTGCATGAGGGAGCAGTTCTTCACATACACCTTCAAAGCTAGGTGCTCCTTTGCCGCACTATGTGTTTTGTAAGACATTTCCATGCCCACAGAGGGGATTCATACTTTTGGTGAAAATGATTTTAAAAGTATAAATTGTATCCAACTTTTGATATATGTTGTCATTTTCCTCTCTTTGCTTTCAAGGGTTGCCATTGTAAACCTTCTCTGCTTGCTTCCATCCCTCAAAGAATTAACCTTAATGAGGTGGGTAGAGAACAAGCTGTGAATCTCGATATTGCAGTTTCTAGTGCACATAGCATGGACAGTGGATTCCTATTGGTCTACATGGTCATTAAGTGCAGCTTCAACTACTGGAGCCATCACCACTTGATCATGTGCCCCATTAAGAGACCAATGGTCATGATGTGTGTGCTTGAAGTAAAATGCTTTGAGGGAAACAGGGAAAGGAGGGAAAGAGGACATGTCAGCTGCCTGGTAGCTTTGCTGTTTAATCGTTCCATGATGTCTGAGTCTCCATTTGGCTTGGATTCCAATGTTATTAATTGATTGGATCTCTTTGGCGTTCAAGGGACTCTGAGTATTCTGGCGCTACCTTTACAAAATTTGGCTTACATATCTGGTAGTTCTCAGTCCATATATTGTTGGAGCAGAGCTTGCAGGATCTTAAGCATTACCTTTCTGGAATATGTCCCATATTGTTCACTAATTCAGAGAATATCAATGTTTCATCTTGTCATCTCGTGTTTGACTAGTCGAGTTTGCCCTGGTTCATAGTTCCAATGGTCCAGGTTCCTATGCTGAATTGTTTTTTGCAGCAACAGACTTTCCTTTCCCCTCCAGACACATTCGCAGAAGGGCATCCTCAAAACTTTGGCCAAACCACTTAATTAGATCTGGTGTTACCCATACTCCCCCTATTCTCTGAGGGGCTCATCTTCCTGTACTATATTGTTATGTCTCTGGTTGTACTTATCCATATTGTTTCTTGGCCAAGATACTGGAGTGGGTTACCAGTTCCCTCTACAGTGGACCACAATTTGCCTGACTTCTCTACTACAACCTGCCCATCTGAGTAGCCCTACATGGTACAGCTTCATGGTAGCTAACAAAGAGAAATACAAAATAGTAATAATTCATAACTCTGAGCAATTTAGACTAAAATAATTGAGAGTATATGACTTTCTTTATGTTAGAATTATTTTATAATTTTAAATGTCCATTAGCTACATAACTTATAAAAGAGACTTAAATACTTGCTACCTGCAATCATTAAGCGATATATTTACCCTGACTTTCCTTGTCTCTTTGCAGTGTTTTCTATTCTGGGCAATTGGATTTCCTTGATGATGGATTTTAATTTCTCAGCAATTAACCTATTAAATCCAATAACTCTTTTCTTCATCAGTCTCATTGTTTTATCAACTTTAATGAAGGTGCCGGTGAGCTTCAATAAATTCACTGCCATTGCTGTCTGACATATAATAAATTATCTAGCTAAAAAGATTTATTAGGATGCCAAGCTCTGTCTATTTATGTACTGAGAAAAGTGATATCACAAATAACATCAGTCCTAGTCTATTTGTTTTAGCATCCAATGTTTTATCATTTTGTTAAAGGAGACCAGCACAAACATGCTCATAATACAGTAAAACCCCTGTTATCCGGCACCCACGGGGACTCCCTATTGCCGGATAACTGTAGTTGCCGGTTAATCGGGAGTCTCCGAATTTAAGGGTTAAACTTCCCAAAAACCATCAAAATGGCTTTGAAAAGGTATTAGCACCTAAACTGTGCCATTTAGGCAAAGAAAAAATTATTAGAAAAAAAGTTAGCTTTTTTTTTTTCAGTCTCGAACTCCCGATAGTGCCGGTTATGCCGGTTTAGCGAGGAAATTTAAAATGGGGAATTGATGTCGGTGCCGGTTGCTTGAGAGTCCCAGTTAGTTGGGTGCCGGATAACCAGTATTATACTGTATTTAGAAAATATTTCCTGAAAGCATTTGAGTCGAAACTAAACTTTGCTTAATGGACTACCGTAGCCATACATTTAATATACAGTATCCTCTTCAATAACTACACTTGAAAAAAGGCAACATATTTGTATTACTTATTCATGTATTACTTTTATTTGGAGTTATCAGGCTAATTGACAGGGAGGAAGGGTATTTCTGTGAGAAACCCTTCCTGGTAAGGGGGCCCCATGTCAGGCATTATTATACCTATATATTTATATATATAATTAGTGGTGCAAGGGTAAGCTACAATGTGTCTGTGTCACTCAAATCATGCTGATCCACTTGGTATTCATGGCAGAGGTACTGAAGTTGGTTGCCAGTTCCTTCTTCAGTGGGCCACAAAATACAGCTCTTGGTATCCCTAGCTGGTCTCCCATCCAAGTGAGAGTATAATGTTATCCTAAAAAATGTCGTTCAGTCATTTCTGACTCTCTGTGACCTAATGGACCATAACACACCAGGACATTTTTATGTCCATGGTCATGCTGATCCACTTGGTAGAGATACTGGAGTTGGTTGCCAGTTCCTTCTCCAGTGGACCACAGCATCTAGCCCCTGGTATTCTTAGGTGGTCTCCCATCCAAGTACTGACCAGGCCCAAAGCTACTCAACTTCAGGGTGGTGTGACCTCTTGGTTCCCTGCCTTGAAATCAAACCCAGGTTGCAGCAGTGAAAGCGCCAAATCCTAACCACTGCACCATAAATAATCAAATGTACATGCAGTTAACATAAAGGCTGGCTATGAGGAAAATGGGTATGAGTCAGTTTGGGGGTCCCTAGTTATTGCATCCATTATGGAAGAAGTGGAGGCAGGGACAGATTTTCTTTTCTTTTATTGTCTTCAGATGGAGACTGCAGCCATGAAATTGAAAGACATTTACTTCTGAGGAGGAAAGCTATGGCAAGTCTGGATAAGCTTTAAAAAGTAAACTATACAACAAAGGTCTGCATAGTTAGTCCTATGCTATTCCCAGTAGTAACATGTGGATGTGAGAGCTGGACCATAAAGATGGCTGAGCGCCGGAGAATTGATGCCTTTCAATTGTGGTGTTGGAGAAAAAAAAATTTGGACTGCAAGGAGATGCAGCCAATCAGTATTACAAGAAATTAAGACAAACTGTTCACTGGAAGGTTTGATCATGAGGCATATCATGCGAAGACAGGATTCCCTAGAGAAGACACTGATGCTGGGAAAGATTGAGGCACACGAAGAAGGGGACGGTAAAGGAGGATATGGGTAGATGAGGTCACTGAAGCAATGATCATAAAGCTGAAGCGCAGATATTTTGTCCATATCATGTGACGTCAGGATTCCCTAGAGAAGACTCTGATGCTGGGAAAGATTGAAGGCACAAGAAGAAGGGGACGGGTGGGCGGAGACGGATAGAAGAAGTCACTAAAACAATGAACATGAGCTTGATGGAGCTCAGAGTGGTAGTGCCTGACAGATGTGCCTGCTGTGCTGCGGCCTGTACGGTCATGGAGAGTCGGACATGACTGAATGACTAAACAAAAACTAAAAAAAATCTAAATATATAGCAAATCTTTCCACCAGCTCAGAGCAATTTAGACTAAAAATAAACTTTACACTTATTGCTAATTTTCTGTTGAAGATGTTATGCACAGATTGTAACAGAATGTACATTTCATATAAATTACTTGGCACATAGCATGTTTACTGTATAATTTAGAAAATGAGACTGTCTGAATTAAGATGGTACTCGGCGAATGGATTTCTAGTTTTCTATATATTTTCTAATTTACTATAATTACTGATTACATTCTGCTAGATTAAATTCGAACTATTAGACTTATCCAAGCATATTTTTCTGTATTAAAGAAACTTTAAATATTGTTACTTTGTTATATTAAGAACTAATTTGTTTTAATTTAATTGTTAGAAACATAATAGGAAGCTTAGATTGAGCAAAAGAATATCAAAACAACAATCATTATGTTAAGACAATATCTAATACTTAATTTGTCTCTTCGTGATTACTTCTTAATACCAGTTTCTATCCACATTATGGTACAGGTGTGTAAGCCTCTAATCATGTCTATGAGAGTTATCAGTTTGAGATACCATGCTAGTAAAAATTGTGACCATTAGCAGTGCTAAAATCCCTTATAGGGTTATGTGAGATGGATTATGAATGCATCTGATAGACGAGAATTAGTAGTGTATGAAAACATGTGTTATATAAAAAAGTTTCCTTTACTTACAAAGTTATTTGCACAAAATCCAAATCCAGCTGTTCACTCCCACAGGATGCTTACATAAGCAGGGTACACACAGGAAATACAACAGGGTACATATTTTGACCTTTCTGGTACAGAGCACAGGGCGTAACTGTTTCAGGTCTTGTACTGAACACATGCCAGAAGCCACTGAGGTGACGAATGATACAATGTATTAGCTGATTCTGAATTTTAATGTTATAATAATTTAGGTGATTTTCTAGGGGTGTACACGATCAAATGCAAATGCCCAAAAACATAGGAAATTTGGGGATATTTTCATGCAAAAATGTTTTTTCATACACTACCAATACTCCTCTATCAAATGCATTCATAATCCAGCTCACTTACATATCCCTTTAATATTTAATGTGAAAAAAAACAATATATGTTTCCAAATGCAGCTGAAATCTTGCTAGTTTTCAGCTACATTATTAATATTATTTAGTCAAGGGTTCTCAGTAAATACACGTTTCCTGTTTATTGATAATAGCACTTAAATCACAGTTTTAAAGAAACAATGTAATGGCCCAGCTTGTGTGCCTTTTAAGTAGTAAGGATTAGTGATGTACCGAACAGTTCGCCGGAGAACAATTCGCGGCGATTTTCGCATGTTCGCGTCCGCCGCAAACGGCGAACACATGCGCTTTTCGGTTCGCCCCCTATGCTATATAATTGAGGAAACTTTGAACATCATTTATTTTATTTTATATATTTTTTGTGTAATCTATGCCTGCCTGCCAGCGTGTGTGTGTGTGACAGGCTAACACCTAACAGCTTATATTGTGCTTGTTTTCACTACTCATACCTGGTGGTGTAACATACATTGAAAACAACCATTTTTTTCCTGTAATCTAATTTCAGTTGCCTGCTTGTGTCAGGCTCACAGCTTATATTGTGCTCAGTGACATAAAACAACACTTTTTTGATTGTAATAGATTGAATAGCAATTGCCTGCCTACAGGCGTGTGTGTGAAGCCTATTGCATCTACTCTGCCAACTTTTGCCAGTGCACAGTGACACTCATATCTGGTGGCACCTTAGATTGCACGCGCAGTGCCCCAAATTTGAAGTGGGAGGACCGACCAAGAATCTTTTTCCATCTCCCGCTTCCAAAAATCCATGCCATATACACGGCCCCTGATAGTGGACGTAACAGGGATTAAACCGATAGGAATAGTACTACTTAACAGTACACACCTTATAATAACGCAGACAGAGGCAACGCGTATAATCTTCCATGTTGTGCAGTGGAAGCCCCAGACTCTGACCTTTGTATAATCTTCCATGCTGTGCAGTGGAAGTCCCCAGACTCTGACCTGTGTATAATATTCCATGCTGTGCAGTGGAAGCCCCCAGACTCTGACCTGTGTATAATCTTCCAATGCTGTGCAGTGGAAGCCCCCAGACTCTGACCTGTGTATAATATTCCATGCTGTGCAGTGGAAGTCCCCAGACTCTGACCTGTGTATAATCTTCCATGCTGGGCAGTGGAAGCCCCCAGACTCTGACCTGTGTATAATCTTCCATGCTAGGCAGTGGAAGCCCCCAGACTCTGACCTGTGTATAATCTTTCATGCTGGGCAGTGGAAGCCCCCAGACTCTGACCTGTGTATAATATTCCATGCTGGGCAGTGGAAGCCCCCAGACTCTGACCTGTGTATAATCTTCCATGCTGGGCAGTGGAAGCCCCCAGACTCTGACCTGTGTATAATCTTTCATGCTGGGCAGTGGAAGCTCCCAGACTCTGACCTGTGTATAATATTCCATGCTGGGCAGTGGAAGCCCCCAGACTCTGACCTGTGTATAATCTTCCATGCTGGGCAGTGGAAGCCCCCAGACTCTGACCTGTGTATAATATTCCATCCTGGGCAGTGGAAGCCCCCAGACTCCGGGAGTCTGAAGAAGAGGAGTCAGAGGAGGAAGGTGGCTTTGAGGAGGTGGAAGACCAAACACAGCAGGCGTCCCAGGGGGCTTGTTGTCCCCTTTCGGGGACCCTTGGTGACTGGGTGGAGGAAGAAACCTTCAATGACATCAGTGAGGACAAGGAAAGGGACATGGCTAGCTTGGTATCCAACCTTGTGCAAATGGGGAGTTTGCGGTTGTGCAAAGGGACTGTTTGCGGTTGTTTTCGGTGCATTAAACGGGGAGATTGGTCTGTCACTGTGAAGCGGCCCTAACCCTTACACTACCTGATCGATACAACATCATACCTGATGTTTTAAAGCACGTTATTCCAAACAATTTAGGAATGTTAGGTGATTTATACCCTTTATGGCTTAAAACCAGACTCTGCATCAACTATGTAATTTTCCGTGGGAGTTTTGCCATGGATCCCCCTCCGGCATGCCACAGTCAAGGTGTTAGTCCCCTTGAAACAACTTTCCCATCACTATTGTGGCTAGAAATAGTCCCTGTGGGTTTTGAAAATCGCCTGCCCATTGAAGTCTATGGCGGATCGCCGGGTTCGCCCATTCGCGAACATTTGATGGAAGTTCGGGTCCGCTGTTCGCGAACCGAAAATTTGATGTTCGCGACATCACTAGTAAGGATCAATTCAATATCAACTTTATTGTAATTGAAAAAAGTTGATATTTGATACTGACCTGTGACGACAGCTTGGGGAGAATTTGTGTGCTTGAGATATAGTGAGGAAACATTATGTATTAAACTATTTCTTATTTAGTGCTTGGGACAAAGTCACCTATTAACTGCCATCTTGTCCAGATCCTGAATCATCCTCCGACCAGGGAATCCCTAGCACCCATACACCCGCAAAGGAGAGGACCTAACCGGTGGGAATCATTCATTGGCCGGTCCAGCTGGTCCTTCCACTTGACATGACCATACATGAATATTTCGAAAGTTGGATGATTACAATGGCTCACTAATAAGCAGAGACTTTTTTTAACCACCCATCTTTTCTCCATTTATAAATATACATCCCAACTCTAGTTCTTCTTATATGCTTTTATTTTTATTCTTTTATTTTAGCACTTGCCTTTTACAGGACCCCTGTATGTTAGGTGATGCAAGTTGCTGAGGTACACAGTACAACAAATGTATCTCTCAATTTAGAAATCATTTGCATTTTAATTCTGGCTCTTTCTCACTTGAGAAATCTGCTCTCTTAGGGCCTCATTCAATTGCGATTTGGCCAATTGAATAGGGCTCTATATAAGCACATAGCACATTTTTTGACAGAAGTTTTAAGCTAGTGAACCTCTATCCAAAAGCAAGGTCTTTAAAAACTAAAAACTTCTTTCAAAAAATATTTTCTGTGCTTATATAGAGCCCTATTCAATTGGCCAAATCACAATTGAATGAGGCCCATAGTGAGGAAATGCTCATAAGGTCTTTTAATTAGACCTAGACCTCCTGTTCAATTAAAAAATATATCTTATCCACGTTATATTCCACTCAGTATAAGGCACATAGGCCCTCATTCAATTGCAATTTTGCCAATTGAATAAGGATCTAAATAAGCACATAACATATATTTTTAAAGATGTTTTTGGTTAGTAAACATCTATCCAAAAGCAAGGTCTTCACTAACTAAAAACTTATTTCAAAAAAATATGCTATGTGCTTATTTAGAGCCCTATTCAATTGGCCAAATCGCAATTGAATGAGGCCCATACTCTTTTGCATTTGAATCTGATCTCTATGGTCAGCTTAGTTCAGTGGTCAGTGTGATGGGCTCCCGTCACACGGCTACCCCAGAGGGACAGTAGACTCTGCAGCATAGAAACACTTTAGCATGCACATCAGTATAATTTCAATTGGGCCATATAAAATTCCAAGCCCGCATTTGCGTTCATACAGCCTGGATGTCTGCGGGTTAGAAATTTGCAACAGTTACAGAGCGATTTAATTGATCAAGCCCGCAACTACATGGCCGAAAGCCAAATCCATATACCATGCAACAGTACGTAGCATTTCAGGGCATGATTGTGATCAATTAAGTAAGCGCATAAGTAATGAGGCCGTCATCATGAGGTCAGTAAAACACGGCGTTTATACGTCAATCAATTAGTGTTTAGACGTCTGATATGCAAAAAAAATATTACAGATTTGCAAACTTGAGACTGTTGTGCAATTAATTCTAATGTCTTTCATCGATTTCCCCATATTTTAAAGTCCAGTATTGTGTTTTTTTGGCTTTTATAGTGTTACGAACAGGTGTTTAACCCCCTTGCAAGTCCTCTCTAGTACTCGTAGAATTTTTTGCTACATTTGACATTTACAGGTTTGAAGACAATTACGGGCTTGTGGAATTGTTGCAATTAAATCGTGATTTGCGATTTTAGCGATTGTAACATTTGCGGGCTTGAAAGATCAAGGAGGTCAGAGTTACGATTTTGACAATCGCAGGAATTTTCAGCTTCTGTAATTGCGATTTTGACAATTTAATAGGGCCCATAGTGTGTTAGTTTTTGCTATATTATCGTCAATCTTATCCTAGCTGTCTTTTCAATGAAGGCCTGTCTTGGCAGATGAACAAGTTACTGTGTACCACCTTATGTTTATTCAGAGAATTTTCTGCAAACATTATAGCCAATGTGATAGTCGATATATTGGCAAGAGATTGATCTTTGAGAATTTGCTTCCTAAACTTCCCATGTTATCATCTACTTATTGATGCACCAGTTGGTAGCAAACTGAGGCTTTTTCTAGCTTTCATGAAGCAAAACATAAGAAAAGTCTATTGGTCTTAGGCCCCTATTCAATTGAGCAATTCTTAGCTACTGGAGCCTGTAATGTAGCCCGTAAAATAATTTGATATTCAGTTAGCATCTTATAGCTTTGTTGTTGTTTAGTTGTTCAGTCACATCCAACTCTCCGTGACTCTATGGAGTCAATCACTGCCCCTCTGAGCTGCATCAAGTTCATGTTCATTTCTTCAGCGACCTCATCTCCGCCTCTGTCGTCCCCTTCTTCTTGTGTCTTCAATCTTTCCCAGAGTCTTTTTTAGGGATTACTTCCGTCTCATAATATGGCCAAAATATTTGTAATTCAGCCTCATACCTTCTAGTGAACAGTTTGTCTTTATTTCCTGAAGTATTGATTTATTGGATCTATTTGCAGTCCAAGGGACTCTAATCAGTCTTCTTCATCACCACAATTCAAAGGGGTCAATTCTACAGCGCTCAGACTTCTTCATGGTCCAGCTCTCACATCTATATGTTACTACTGGGAATACCATAGTTCGAACTATTTGGATCTTTGTTGATAGTTTAATATCTTTACTTTTTACAAGCTTGTCCAAGCTTACCAAAGCTTTCCTTCCCAGAAGCAAACATCTTTTAATTTCATAACTACAGTCACCATCTGCAGAGATCTTGGATCCAAGGAAAATAAAATCTGTCACTGCCTCTACTTCTTCCCCGTCTATTTGCCAGGAAGTGAGATTGCCATTTGCCATGATCTTCGTCTTCTTAACGTTGAGCAGCAGGCCAGCTTCTGCAATCTCTTCTTTTACCCTCATCAATAAGTCCTTTAGTTCCTCCTCACTTTCAGCCATCAGAGTAGTATCATCTGCGTATCTGAGGTTGTTGATATTCCTTCCAGCAATATTTATTTCGGCTTTGGATTCATCCAGTCCAGCCTTACACATGATGTACTCTGCATGTAAGTTGAATAAATAAAGTGACAATATACAACCTTGTCGCACTTCTTTTCCGATCTTAAACCATTCTGTTGTCCCATGTTCGGTTCTGACCATGGCTTCTTGGTCGACATACAGATTCTTTAGGAGGAGGATGAGATGATCTGGTATTCCCATCTCTTTAAGAACATGCCACATTTTGTTGTGATCCACACAGTCAAAGGCTTTAGAATAGTCTATGAAGCAGAAGTAAATGTTTTTTTTTCTCTTGCTTTCCTTATTATCCAGCGGACATTGGCAATTTGATCTCTTGTGCCTCTTCCTCTGCAGAACCTGGCTTGCACATCTGGTAGTTCCTTGTCCATATATTGTTGGAGTCGAGCTTGTAGAATCTTAAGCATTACCTTGCTGGCATGTGAAATGAGTGCAATTGTTCGATAATTGGAGCACTCTTTGGCACTGCCTTTTTTTGGGATTGGGATGTAGACTGAACTTTTCCAGTCTCTTCGCCATTGTTGAGTTTTCCAAATGTGTTGGCAAATTATTGAGGTCGTCACTGCTGTTAAGATCCTTCCTGTATAGATCTTCAGTGTATTCCTGCCACCTCATCTTTATCTGTTCTTCTTCTGTTAAGTCCCTACCATGTTTGTCTTTTATCACACCCACTTTTCCATGAAAAATGCCTTTCAGGTTCCCAATTTTCTTGAAGAGATCTCTTGATTTACCCCTTCGATTATCTTCTTCAATCTCTTTACATCGCTCATTGTATAATGCCTCCTTGTCTCTTCTTGCTATCCTCTGGAATTCTGCATTTAGTTGCACAAATCTTTTCTTATCTCCACTACCTTTCACTTTCCTTCTTTTCTGGGCTTCTTTCAAAGCCTCATCAGACAGCCAGTTTGCCTTCTTACTTTTCTTTCTTTTAGGGATATTCTTTGTTGCTGTTTCCTGGATTATGTTGCAAAGTTTGGTCGAAAGTTCTTCAGTCTTTCTATCTTCCATGTCTAGTTCATTACATCTATTCTTTACTTCCACTGCATAATCACAAGGGATATTATTGATTTTGTATCTACTTGGTCTGATGGTTTTCCCTCTTTTCTTCAGTTTAATTTTCAACTTTGCAATAAGAAGCTCATGGTCTGAGCCGCAGTCAGCTCCAGGTCTTGTTTTTGCTGACTGTATAGAGCTCCTCCATCTTTAGCTACAAAGTATATAGTCAATCTGATTTCTATGTTGTCCATCTGGTGATGTCCATGTGTAGAGTCATCTCGGAGGCTGTTGGAAGAGGGTGTTTGCTACGACCAGGGAATTATCTTAACAGAACTCTACTAATCTCTGACCTGCGTCATTTTGTACTCCAAGGCCAAACTTGCCAGTTATTCCAGGTGTCCTTTGGTTCCTTACTTTAGCATTCCTATCTCCTATGAAGACAGTAATATCTTTTCTTGGTGTTATATCTATTACGTGTTGAATGTCTTTGTAGAACTGGACAACTTCAGCCTCTTCAGCATCCGTGGTTGGAGCATAGACTTGGATCACTGTGATGTTAAATGTCTTGCCTTGAATGCAATTTGAAATCATTCTGTCATTTATTGGGTTGTAACCGAGCACCGCTTTGGCCACTCTTTGATTGACTATGAGGGCTACTCCATTTCTTCTGGGGGATTCTTGGTAGTTGTCTAGTTTGAAATGTGCCATTCCAGTCCATTTAAGTTCACCAATTCACAGGATATCAATGTTTAACCTTGTCATTTCATCCTTTCATCCTTGACCACATTTAGTTTGCCTTGGTTCATAGTGCTAACATTCCAGGTTCCTATTCTGAATTGATCTTTGCAGCATCTGACTTTCCTTTCCCCTCCAGACACATCCGTAGCTGGGTGTCCCTTTGGGTTTGGCCCAACCACTTCATTAGATCTGGTGTTACTTGGACTTGCCCCCTTGCTCTTCCTCAGTAATGTGGTTGGCACCTTCTGAACTGAGGGGCTCATCTTCCGGTGCCATATCATTATGTCTCTGGTTGTGCCTGTCCATAAAGTTTTCTTAGCAAAGATACTGGAGTGGGTTTCCAGTTCCATCTCGAGTGGACCATGATTTGTCTGACCTCTCTGCCATGACCTGCCCATTTTGGCTGACTCTACAAGGTATAGCTCATAGCTTCATTGAAGTGCACAAGCCGCTTCACCACTACAAGGTAGTGATCCAGAAAGGGGTCTTAGAGCAACCCGCAACGATTTGTGGGTTACAGGCTGAAAATCCCTGTGGTTGTCATAATCGTAACTCCGATCCATCTAAGCCTTTTAATCTTTCAAGCCCGTAAATGTTTCAATCGCAAATCATTATTCAATTGCTACAATTCCTCAAGCTCGCAATTGGTTTCACAACCGTAAATAGGAAATGTAGAAGAAAATCCTTCAAGTACCAGATAGGGCTCGCAAGGGAGATACATGCAAATACAAAATTAATACTGCACCTTTAAAAGACGGAGAAAACGATGAAAGGCATTATAATTAATTGCACAACAGTCTCAAGCTCGCAAATATGCAATAACAAATATTTTTATTACGTTTCATGTCCTTGTTATATCAATCTCTGTAATCAAGGAGTTAATACATATCAGGCCACCCACATGGACTAGAATATTTCCTTAATTTATTTTTATTATTTTGTACATTGCCGGATTGCGAGTCTGATCGCATATCGAACTTCTAAACGCTAACTGATTGATGTTTAACCTCCATGTTTTAATAATGTCATGATGACGGTCTCAATTGCTATTGGCTGTTCCTAAATCAGTAGTCACGGCCTTGGTTAATTGATCATGATCACTCTCTGAAATGCTACTTACGGGCGCATGGTTTATGGTTTAGGCTTTCGGCCAGGTATCTGCGGGCTTGTTCAATTGAATCAATCTGTAACTGTTGCAAATTTAAAGCCTGCAGACTTACGGCCGGTATAAAGTCAACTGCGGGCTTACAATTGAATAGGGGCCTTCATTTTTAATTATGACAATTCCCCTTTTTTTAATGAATCATAATAAAGGTTAATATTCAAATTATATATACAGTAAAGTTACCTAAGTAGAGTGTTTTTGGTCAAAGTAGTTGTGTTCCTTGCTTACATCTCTATTGTGGCCGTTTGTTAATATAATCTCCTCTGGCCCTAGTAATATGTGATATGACAATGGACACGATACCAGACACAATGCCTATAATTTTTGCTTGCACCCCGGGTAGGGGAATTTCACTCTGCTGATATAAGCATCCTGGCCTTGGTGACTTTGTTAATTAGTGGAGAATGGGAGAGTCTCAAAGGGGAAGGTTTAAGTTGGGGATGTGGACATGTTGTTTGTTTACAGTTTAATGTCTGACCTTTTGTTCAGTACCCTAAAAAAATGCTGACCCATCCCCAATAAAGTCAGTTTGGATAATGATTACAAGCACAAGATGTACTTCATTACCCCAGGGAAACTATTTTATAGTTTTATGCTATTTAGTAAAGAGAATCGATCACTAAGGATAGTCATACCCACCTGATACAAAGACCTAACCTATTGGAGTTCCAGAGTGTGATGGCCCTGCTGGTCCGGTAATGTGATATGAGGATTCATTGTTAACTGACCAAGAGGAAGGCAAAATAAAAACAAAAACAATTTAAATATTGCCAAATGTCTCAAAATCCTTACTGACCCCAGGTCTGATAACTCCCTGGATCAATACTCCTCCTTCTCTCATTATCTAATTGTTTCTTTCATATATGTACGCACATTACTTTACTGTATCTCTTTAAAAAGAGCTGCAAAAATGTTAAAAGAATAGTAATAATAATAATAATAATATCAGTACAGTGCACTGTAACCTTATTTAATGCTGTTGCATTGTTACCATTGTGTTTATGGATTGCATCTTCCTATATACAGGACCAATATTGTTATTACATATTCAATATAAATAATGGTTCTGTTAAGTTATACAAAAAGATATTCGGAATAATGGGAACTCGTATAACTATGACGCAGATATTTTTGCCGTTATCCGCGCAGTTTGGCCACTTGGTTCATGGTTGTGTGACAAAAACATTACTAATATTCAGAGCTTTTCATCTTTCCTTATTAATTTCTGCCTTTCTTTGATAGTGTTTTATATTCAAAGCAAAGTCCAATAAATTTGATATATTAAAACAATAATGTTGTTCCACTTTTCTCAAGCAAGAACGCAAGCTCATAAAGGAGATGTAATATAATTTAATGATGCCATCCAGTTTTAAATAAAACCAATCCAGTGGCAAGACTAAATATTGTGTAATGGGAGGATTATTCATTTATGTTTTGTTGTATGTTATTAAATATGCATCATTGGAAGAAACTCTGTATTTAAATGCATGAAATCAATACCCATTCTATTATGTTATAATGAAGCATCTTAAAGGACCACTGTAGGGTTTCATGTTTAACTTAATAAATTATTTGAAAAAAATACAGTATTTTGAACAAAAAAGAAATTCAATGTAGCTTACACTTGAACTTTAGCATTGCAGCTTCCATCAGATCAATTTCTCTCCACAACCTCTTTGGTGTCCATAGCAGATCTGCATAGGCAGTTGAAAGACTGTTCTTATGGTAGCCTCCTGGGCAGATCCTTTCTAACTACCTAGACAATAGGGCCCTCGTTCAATTGCGATTTGGCCAATTGAATAGGGCTCTAAATAAGCACAGAGCATATTTTTTAAATAAGTTTTGAGTTAGTGAAAACCTTGCTTTTGGATAGAAGTTCACTAACTAAAAACTTCTTTAAAAAAATATGTTATGTGATTATTTAGAGCCCTATTCAATTGGCCAAATTGCAATTGAATGAGGGCCTAGGCATAGGCATTTATTTTTTCTCTTTAAATGTTGCTTTATTGTTAATTATTAAATAAAAAGATGGAGGGACTAGGGTAAACACCTCGAGCCTCATTCAATTGCGATTTGGCCAATTGAATAGGGCTCTAAATAAGAACAGAGCATATTTTATTTACAGAAGTTTTTAGTTAGTGAAGACCTTACTTTTGGATAGAAGTCACTAACTAAAAACTTCTGTAAAAAAAAGTGCTCTGTGCATCATCTGGTACAGTCACTTAGAGACAGTGGGGTAGATAGAGCTTTTGCCGCCAGGGCCCCCCCTCCCGCCTCGTGGAGCGAAGATTATAGATATATGGAGTCCCAACATTTTTTACTCTGCTTAATCCTTCTCAATCTTCTTTCTCTTTATCTCTCCTCATCTCTCCTACCTCTTACGTCTCACACTTCACACTCTGTTCTTCCTTCGCTATATGTCACCTTTCCTCCTTTATCTCCCCTTCTCTCACTCTCCTACCTTCTTTCTCTCACTCCCTTTCTCATTCTCCCCATCTCTCTTCCTCCTCTCTCTCTTTCTCTCACTCATTCTCTCTCCCTCCTTTTCTTTCCCTCTCTCCATCTCTGTCTCTTTCTCTCTCTCATTCTCTCCCTCTCTCTCTCCCTCCTTCTCCCTCTCTCACTCATTCTCTCACTCTTTTTCTCTCTCTCCTTCCTTCACTCTCTCTCTATCCTTCTCCCTCTTCCTCACTCCTTCTTTCGCTCTCTCTTTCTCTCTCTCTCCCACCTTCTCCCTCTCTCACTCCTCCTCTCTCTCCCTTTTCTTTCCTCTCTCTCTCCTTCTCTCTCCCTTCTCATTCCACTCTCTCCTCCTCTCTCCTTCTCTCTCTCCTTCTCTCCCTCTCTCTTTCTCTCCCTTATTCTCTCTCTCTCTCATTATTTCTCTCCCTCCATCTCTTTCTTTACCTCATCATCCCTTGCTCTCTTTCCTTCCTCTCTCACTCCTTCTCTCTCTCTCTCTCTTGATAATTCTCTCTCCCTCCTTCTCTATCTCCCTCTCTCCTTCCTTCTCTCTCTCACTTCTCTTTCCTCTCTCTCCTTCTCTCTCCCTTCTGATTCCGCTCTCTCCTCCTCTCTCCTTCTCTCTCTCCTTCTCTCCCTCTCTCTTTCTCTCCCTTATCCCTCTCTCTCTCTTTCTCCCTCTCTCTTTCTCTCCCTTATCTCCCTCCATCTCCTTCTTTACCTCATTATCCCTTGCTCTCTTTCCTTCATCTCTCACTCCTTCTCTCTCCCTCTCTATCTCCTTCTCTCTCCCTCCTTCTCTATCTCCCTCTCTCACTCATTCTCTCTCTCTTTCTCTCTCTCCCTCCTACTCTCTCATTCTCACTCCCTTCTTCTCTATCTCCCTCTCTCACTCAATCTCTCCCTCTTTCTCTCTCTCTCCCTCTATCCATCCTTCTCCCTCTCTCTCCCTCCTTCTCTCTCTCTCCTTCTCTCCATCCTTCTCTCTCTCTCCCTCTATCACTCTTTTTCTCTCCCCCTCTCTCCCTTCTCTTTCCTCTCTCTCTCACTCCCTTCTCTTCCCTATCTTTCCTCTCTCTATCCTCCACTCTCCTGTCTCTCTCTCTTTCTCTCCCTCCCTCTCTCTCTTTCTCTCACTCATTCTCTATCCCACTCTATCCCACTCTCTCACTCATTCTCTCCCTCTTTCCCTCTCCTTCTCTCTCACCCTCTCCCCCTCTTTCTACCTTATCTTTCCTTTCTCTCTCTCTCTTTTCTCTTTCCTCTCTCTTCTCTCTCCCTTTTTCTCTCCCTCCTTCTCCCTCTCTCTCTCTCTCCTTTCCCCCCTTCCCTTCTCCCTCTCTCTCCTTTTCTCATTCATCCTCTCCCTCTTTCTTCCTCTCCATCTCTCACTCATTCTCTCTCCCTCATTCTCTATCTCCCTCTCTCACTTATTCTCTCTCTCTCCCTCCTTCTCCCTCTCTCTCACTCCTTCTCTCACTCCCCCCCTCCTCTCTTCCCCCCTTGTCTCTCCCCCCTTCCCAATCTCCTTACCTGCATGTTATTGGGTCCTACCCTTCTTGGCTACCCCCCCCCCCCCCCCCCTGCTGTAGTGAAGGGGCTTGTGTACTTCAATGAAGCTGTGTGCAATATCATGTAGGTCCACTGGAGAAGGAACCGGACACCCAATGCATTATGATTTTTAATATAACCTTATGGATAAGCCTGAACAGAGACATATCGATAGATGTGCCTGGCAGGTTCCTGTGCATAGGGTCGGACACAACTGAATGACCTAACAATCAACAAGTGTCCACAGAGCAACAATATTGTTGTCTTTGATAGGGAAAGGCCAGATTTAAACATTAAAACATAGTTGTGAATTGAGTGTATCAGAGATGACCTGTTGAATATGACAATATACTGCGTACGATAGAGAGTCACATGTACTTAAAGGGACATGGAAGGTTCCTGTATGTTACTAGGTATATAATATCCCTGTGTATCGATTTACTTTGATGTACTTTGTTTTATTAAGAAGTGCTTATAAGCTATTTACTGCCTAAAATCATACAAATAGTCCCTGTATGGGTCTGCTCACTGCAGCTTATGGAGACACAGACTCTGTAGGGCTGGATGTGCAGTGTAGTTTCCTAGCCTATCAGGGACCACATCTCAGTAGCACATTGCAGACAATTGTCTGTGTCTCCATATATGGCAGTGGGCAGACCCATACAGGCACTATTTGTGAGATTTTAGACAGAAAACAGAGCTTATAATCAATTCTTAATAAAATAAAGTACATAAAACAAATACACACATTGATATGATATATACCTCGTAAAATGAAGGAAACTTCCATATCCCTTTAAGGTTTTATGTCAACTTAATGTTTATTGGGAAACTCTTTAATATCTTAGTAGATGTGTTTCTAATGCTATACTGAAATTGTGTCTGAATATATTTCTTTCACTCCACCTGATTTTCAAAATACTTTTGACGTTATATGATTGATATATTAAGCTTATGCTAAGAAATATCCAACCATGACACATACTTTATTAAATATTATCATGTACTGTTAGATCAGAGCTGGAGCTGGAGAATGTAGGTCTCTGGTATAGCTCCCCTCCCTAAGACCCCTTCCCATAACAACAACCCTACCCATAACTCTTTCCCATAACGCCCACATAGTTACATAGTTACATATAGGTTGAAAAAATACTTTTAGTCAACCTTTTAAGATCTCCTTTGATCTGCAATATGTGGATTAGTTGATCCAGAGGAAGGCAAACAGAAAAAAAAACAGTGAAACTTTGCCAATTGTCTCCATTGTGAAAAACATTAATTCCTTCCTGACCCCAGATACTGGCGATAGGATTCCTCCCTTGATCAATACCCCCTCTCTAATTAACCAGTATAGCCCTTATTGCCCTTTTAAATTAAAAATATATCTAATCCCTTATTAAAGTTATTTACTGAATCCGCTGTCGCCACCTCCTTTGGTAGAGAATTCCACAGATTAACCACCCTTACTGCGAAGAAGCCTTTTCTTTCTTTAAGGTGAAATCTTTTTACTTCTAATCTCAAAGGATGTCCTCTTGTCAGTTGAAAACCTCTTGGCACAAAAGGTTCCCTTGACAAATCTTTATACTGACCCTGAATGTATTTATATAAAGTAATCATATCTTCTCTTAGACGCCTTTTTTCTGAGGTAAGTAGGTTTAATTTTGTTAGTTTTTCTTCATAACTTAGCCCCTCCTTTCCCCTTACTAGTTTTGTTGCCCTTCTCTGTACTTTTTCCAGCTCTAAAATGTCCTTTTTATGAAGTGTTGCCCAAAATTGTCCTCCATATTCCAAATGAGGGCGTACTAGGAATTATATTTGCCTCCCTTGTTTCTATAATTTTCCAAATCCCTTTCAATATCAGATACCCCTAGATTTGCTTCATTAATTTTATAGATTGCATGGTTATTTTTCATTCCCAGATGCATAACTTTACATTTATTTGTATTAAATCTCATCTGCAATTTAATTGCCCATTTCTCTAATTTATGCAAATCCCTTTGGAGGGAAAGTACATCATTTTCTGATTTAATTACCTTGCACAACTTTGTTTCATCAGCAAAAACGGTGACCCTACTTTCCAGTCCTACTTCTAATTCATACATATGTTAAAAAGGAGAGGACCTAATACTGAGTCCTGAGGAACCCCACTTACATTAGTCCAATCAGAGTATGTTCCATTTACTATAACCCTTTGTCTCCTATCTTTTAGCCAGCTCTCAATCCATGAGCAGATATTTACTGCAATTCCTGTATCCCTTAGATTGCACAATAGTCTTGCATGTGGCACTGTATCAAAAGCCTTTGCAAATTCTAAAAGACTACATCCACTGAGTTGCCTTGATCCAGGTTCCTACTAACCTCCTCATAGAAACTTATTAGATTTGTTTGACACAACCTATGCCTCATTAATCCATGTTGACTCCTACTTATCCTGTTTGAATAGACATATTCTTGTATATTATCCCTTATTAACCCTTCTTAAAGCTTTCCCAATGTAGAAGTGAGGCTCACTGGTCTATAATTCCCCAGATTTGCTCTTGCTCCCTTCTTAAATATAGGTATCACATCTGCTTTTCTCCAGTCATCTGGTAGAGACCCTTTGTTGAGTGAATTATTCAGCAAAGGTTGTGTAGCCCCATTATGTTGCAGTATCCCAACCACTGGTACCTCCCTTGTGTATACCGAAGAAAATAACCTATTTAGCTCACCTGCCTTTTCCTGGTCGCTAATTATCAGATGGCCTGTGTCACATTGTAATGTTCCTATAGCTTCCTTCCTCGCCTTCTCCCCATTAATACAGTATACTTAAAAAATATTTTAGGGTTAGTCTTACTATCTTTTGCAACTAATTTTTCATTTTCTATTTTAGCCAGTCTAATAGCCCTTTTGCTGCCTTGGTGATTTCTTTGTATTCCCGTAAAGCAGTCTCTGTCCCCTCTTGTTTGTATAATATAAATGCCTGTTTTTTACTCCGTATCTTGATCTTTAAATCATTGTTAAGCCACATTGGTTGTGATTTACTCCTTTTACTTTTATTCCCACTTGGTATATGCCGATGTGTATGTATATTTAGTAAGGATTTAAATGTTGTCCATTTATGTTCAGTATTTTTACCTGCCAGTTCTCTGTCCCAGTCTATACTTTGTATCGCTGCCCTTAGACCGTTAAAATCTGCCCTTTTAAAATTAAGAGTTTTTATTCGCCCCTTACGGTTTGTTTTTTTTATTATTCAATCTCAAATGAGACGGTGTTGTGATCACTGTTTCCCAAAGGTTGCCCTATTTCAACATTTGATCCCATATCAATATTATTTATTATAACTAAATCCAAGATGGCCTCATTTCTAGTAGGTTCTTGTAAACCTGAGCCAGATAATGATCCCTGAGTGTACTCAAGAACCTGCTCCCTTAGCTGAACTGCTGGTCTCATTTATCCAGTTTATTTCAGGGTAATTAAAAACTCCCATTATTAGAACTTGCCCGTGCTTAGCTGCATTTCCAATCTGTAACAATAATTATATTTCCTCACTTTCAGCTATATTTGTGGGTTTATAGCATACTCCTACTAATATTCTTTTGGAATTTGCTGCTCCGCTATTTAACTCTACCCACAAACATTCAACATTACCGCTAGTTCCACCATAAATATTTTCTCTGACTATAGGCTTAAATTCAGGCTTAACATACAGACAAATCCCTCCTTCTCTTTTACCATTGCCCCTATCTTTCCTAATTAGGCTATAACCATCCAGATTAACAGTCCAGTCATGAGATTCATCCCACCATGTTTCGGTAATGCCTATTAAATCCCATTTTTTGTTAATTGCCAATAATTCTAACTTTCCCATTTTTCCTGGCAAGCTTCTGGCGTTAGCGAGCATACACCTTATGTTATCAGTTTGTAGTTTTGAGGTGCCTGCCACTGTACTTGAATTACTTAGTAATATATCCCTATTGACTATACTATACCTCTCCCATCTCCTCCCCCATGAGTAGTTAATTCATCCCTTATACCCTCTACACTTTCTACCCCATCACTTTTATCTAGTCTCTTCCCCCACATATTAGTTTAAAAACTCCCCCAGCCTTTCTACCATCTTTTCCCCTAGCATAAAAGCTCCCTCATCATTAAGGTGCAATCCATCCTTGCTGTAGAGATTGTACCGAAGTGAGAAGTCAGCCCAGTGCTCTAAAAACAAAAACCCCTCCTTAGTGCACCACATCTTTAGCCATGCATTAACCTCCCTAAGCTCCTTCTGCCTCCCTGGGCCAGCACGTGGCACTGGTGGTATCTCAGAAAATACTACCTTGGAGGTCCTTGCCTTAAGCTTATTTCCTAATTCTCTAAAATCATTCTTTAGGACACTCCATCTTCCCCTAACTTTGTCATTGAGGAAATGTGCAGCTCAATATGTTAATTAGTGCTTGTTAAGGGTTGGGAGGGTATGCGATTGCACAATAACGTTAGGGGGCATTGCTTCTAACACCACAGAGGCAGACCAGCACATTGTAATTCTGATTAGCACATCGATGTAGTTAATTAGTTTGGGATATATTAATTTGCTAAATGAATGCTGATTATCTCATGAATGATTGACTTTAGAAGCAAATGGCTGGGGAGATGGTTTGTTTTTTTAAGTACTCATAATAATAGTAGCAATTGAACAGCTTCTCTCAGTCTGTAGTGAACATACAAGGTACAATATATGTATATCTACACACTAGATATATACTGGATTAATGCACTTTTATTAATGCTTATTGGTTGACAGGTATAGCTCCTACAGCCCCCTGATTTACTCAAGATACAACTTTTATGATATTATTAGCTAAGCTAAAACTGCCCCACAAGAAAACAATATCCAAATGCCTTCTCTTTTCAAACTTCCTTAAAAATGAAAACAATTTTAGCCAATCATAGAAGTTATCGGAAAGACTTCCTGTGATACAGTCAATGATTGGACAGGAAAATAAACAGTGTGCATACATGTGATACATTACCTTACTGCATTAGACTAATTAATATAATTAAGATTGCAAAATTCCATGATGATCCTGATTGTTTCCCTGGCAAAGGACATGGGTCATTATGAAGACCTGCAGCTTAATCCTATTTGTTTGCTTATAGAGTGAGATCCATAATTCACCCTATCATGGATGGAGGGAGCCAGGGGTTACAGTCATTAGATCCGAATACTCAGATACAAAGATCTCCTCTTACTTTCCAGTTTATTTCAGGAAAAGACCTGTTGAGGGCATTAACTCAAACAAACATATATAGATATGTATACTAGCGACTTGCCCGTCAAAAAATGATGGTCAATAAAATTTGAAGCCATGGCTATGCTGTTTGGCACACAATGTTAAGCTTTCTATACTCTAAGGACCTTGCGTGTCCTTTGGCTCCTCTCTATATTTTTTTAAATACTAATTAATTAATTAATTGAATAATAAATTAATATAGTTTACCTTTTTCTAATTAATATATGTAACAATCAATACCCTGAAGAGGTAACAATCTCTTTTTATTATCCTGCAGCATATAATGTCCAGTGGGACTGTTGCTGACCTGAGGAGATAGTGTTATGTCCCAACTGTGCATTAGAGATAGGCTGCGTGCGTGAGGGCAAACCGTTGGTGTATTTGTGTAAAGCGATACCTTAGATGCGTAATATTGTTAGTGGCAAGTTAGGATTGTAAAATAGCGTTGTTTGTCTATGTGCTACGCGGTTCGCGAGCATTTGCCGTCCTTTGTAGTAGTGTATTTTGTAGCTCGTACGGTGAAAGTGCTACGCGTTTGGCAGTCCAGGGTCGTGCAGCCTCATTAAAATTTTTTGGGGCCTCAATTTTCTTCTCGCTTAGCCGAGTTTCGAGTGGCGAAACTCAGCAAAATCAACTTAAATTTGCGTTCCACCTCACTCCCAGACGTCCTGTTCCCCCGTGCTGTTTGTGATGTTTCGGTTGTTTTTTGATTAGCGCGGTTCGGCTGTTAATGTTTTTTTTATCTCCAGCGTCTCTAAAAAAAAAAAATGCAGCAAGGCGAGCCGTTAAATTGTAGCACTTTATAAATGAGCGCCGCAGGCGCTCATAGCGAGGCGAGCCGTTATGTTAAATCGTAGCACTTTGGCAATGAGGCGAGCCGTTAAACCGTAGTACTTTGGCAACGAGCGCCGCAGAAAAAATGCAGGACGAACAAAACGAAAACGAGGCTATAGCACTATAACCACTGAAAACACGTACCGATAATCCGCTAAGACGCATACCACACATTATCCGCCATTTTAGGATAATGCAGAAGTACACAGCTACGTTAATGGTTTGTTCTCGCGCACGCACACTATTACACTGCACACGTTCATCACGCTTACACAGCACCTCCACACCACTAATGCTGCTGCAACATCAACACAGATTGCCAGCTCTTCAACACAATGCATAAAAATACGTAAATTAATTTATTAATTTGAATTCTATATTTCAGTAGTACAGAGAAAACAACATTAGCTACCTTACAATTCCATATGTATATTAATAACTAAACAACCTTTAAAACATACACATCTGATTGCCGTCATTTTTTGATGGGTAATACGCTAGTGTGATACATATTGTTTCAAGCTATCAGTCTCCACTTGGTTTGTGCCCATATTTCCGGCACTTTTAATGAAGGCACAAAATTACTTTGAAAAATGTTACTGAATTCTATTTGCCAGTATTACAAAATAATACACTATTTTTACTGTTAGACAGCTCCCTTACTATCGGTTCTCACTTTGTTAAACCTGGGTGGAGCAAAAACAAAACATAAACAGTCCAATACTTAGTTCACAATTACTGACCTGTTTTCTTTAGAAGTCCAAGTTTCCCAAACCAGCTTTACACATTTCTGTGTCCTTTCTCCAGTAAATTCCTCTCTGTGTTTCTCTCATTGAAGCTCCAATAAACTGCATTCACTTTGGTGTGTCTGTCTTCATGCAAACTGTACACACAGTTCTTGCATAGTCTCTGGCAGACTGTAGGCCTCAAACACAGCCTGCAAGCCTCAAACACAGCCTCTGATTGCTACTTCAGTCCATAAATGGTTTCACCCAAATTCCATTAGCAGTCTTAAGAAAGCTGTACTCAACTGTAGCTAATCAAACTGCTCAGATAACTTAACTCTTTCATACCTCCTGGGGAAAGGGAGCTTTGTAAAGTCAGTGACTCATACAAATCTATTGTATTACTCTCTGACACTTAATGTCTTAATGTGTCCTTTACACTCTTCGCACAGTGTGATATAACTAGATGTATTGTAGCAATTACAAGTGCAATGAAATGTCTTAGCGGCACCAAAACATAGCTTATCTACCTGTTGCTGCTCTTTATCAGAACTAGGATCAAACCCTGAATTTAGTTTGCATAGAAATGAATAGAATTCAGAATAAATATCTTATATCACCATATGCAAATATGAACTCTTAGTATTTTGATATTCTGCAATTCCGGTGGTATTCAATTGAACAAGCCCGCAAGTTACAGGCCAAAACAGTAAACCATGCAACAATTAGTAGCATTTCAGGGCGGGAACATGATCAATTAAGCAAGGCCTTAACTACCCATTTAGAAACAGCCAAAAGAAAATTAGATCGTCATCATTAGGTCAATAAAACATGGAGGTTAATTGCCAATCCATTAGCATTTCGTGGTCCGATATGTGATCAGACTTGCAAAACCACAAAACACAAAATAATAAAAATGGATGCCGATACTGTTCTAGTCTAGATATTTTATTAACTCATTGATTCCAGAAATCGATCTAACCCCGAAATGAAACAAAATAAAATGATTTGGTATTGCCGATTTGCGAGCTTGAGACTGTTGTGTAATTAATTATAATGTATGTCATCACTTTCCCCATTATTTACAGTGCAGTATTGATATTTTATTTGCTTTTACAGTGCTACGAATAGGTGTTTAACCCCTTTACGGATCCCATCTGGTATGCTAAGGATTTTCTTCTACATTTGCCATTTATGGGTGTGAAAACATTTGCGGGCTTGAAAAATTGTAGCAATTGAATAGCGATTTGCAATCGATTGTAACTCTTGCGGATGTGAAAGATCAAAGGCTTTGATAGGCTGTAATTAATAATTGCAGGGTTTTTCAGCCCGTAACCCATAGACCGTTTGCGGCTCGCAAAATTATGGCAGTTGAATAGCAAATTAGTTTATGGCTTACATTACGGGCTCCAATAACTTACAATTGCTCAATTGAATGAGGCCCATGGTGTTTAATGTGATTAATTACAAAGTCAAAGTTTTTAGTGAGGTTCAAGTTAAACAACTCTCAAAACTTCTCGCAAAATAAATCCTATTTTTCGGCCACGAACAAGATGCCGGGTTTTGTCTAAAAGCCCTATGTGCTCAAAAGTAATATTTACATGGATAAACATTTGTTTGTATCACTACCCAGTCCCTGTATGTAGTTTCTTTCTTGCAGATTCTGAATATAACATTTATTGTACATTAATACAGACGGATCACAGCAGTGATAGAACAAGCATTGCTTTATTTTTAGTAAATACGTTTTTAACAGATGAAGCAAAGCTTTCCACAGGCTGTGCACTGAGTTGGTGGAATTTGCAATTTAATATATTTTTTTCTAAATGTTCATTTCAATTTTTAAAAAAGAAATTGCAGCTAGTCTTATTGTGATAATACATAGGTCAGAACAGTGGCGGAGCTAATGAATTGAGCGCTCCGGTGCATTTATTTTGCACCGGGTTCCCCCCCACCGTTGGGCTCCCCAAATACCCCGGCCTTATTACCACTGGGCCCCCTCATATGCCACCAAAGAAAATAAAAAAAAAATAAAAAAATCCTTAATGACATTTAGGAATACTAAATAATTACCCAATGAACTAAAAGGAAAGATATTATCCTTTAACATATGAATGGGAATTAGGGGGAGGGAGGTTTAAGTTGAGTGTGTGGATGTGTTGTTTGTTTTCTGTTTAATGTCTAACTGGCCTTTTGTTCAGTCCCCTATAAAATTGTTCACCCATCCCTAATAAAGTCACTTTTGGTCAACGTTTACAAGTGTGAGAGATGCACTTTGCTAGCTGAGGAAAACTATTTTATTGGACAGTTACGCTATTTACTGGAGAGAATCTCTGTACTCTGCCTGGGCCACTAAGGATAGTCATACCCACCCAATACAAGGACCTAACCAATGAGACTTCCAGAGCGTGCCGGTCGGGCTGGTCCCGTATAGTGATGCATGCGTCCTCAAACATAACATCCTGCAAACAGGTCAGGAACAAGAATGAGTTCCCTCTCTAGGAAGAACCTTTTTATAGATTAAATTATATATACCATAAATACCTGCTACCATGAGGTCATCCAGAAAAATAAAAAATGCAACTACTGCCAACTTTCCTTTAATAAGGAAAAGTAATTGAATCCATGAGAAGCATTGGCACTGGAAAACTTATCACAAGTGTTCCAGTTAAACAAACTTGGGAGGCAGTAAGAATGTTGTTTCCTTAGAAACAGTGTTTATTGAGAACTTGGGAAAAATAAGCATTTTGAACTGAAAATCAATTTTCTAGTTCAAAACAACTAAACATATTGTAGGTGGCATAAATAAATATCCATAAGTTAACTGTTCTTTATCTAATTGTTTTAAGGCAAGAAACCTGTGTTTACATTCTCAGTAGTTTGCTTCGAAGTTGAAAACAAACACTTATAAATTCCAATAGATTTTGCTTTGCACACAGGGTGGATTTTTTATAGTTGAGTGAACTTGTAAACATCAATTGTAGGGTTTGATTAAAAAATATGTTCCATTCTCATATTTTATTTCTCGTCATATAGACAGGTTCTGAATGATTGCTGTTAAAATTTCCTGCCCAGGGGATTTGTGGTAAAAGCTAACTCGAGATTAATTTTATTATAAAAATGAGTTTCACCTCTTAGCTGCCTGCGGTCAGATATGGGTTAATTATCTTCACTGTTTGAGATCGCTATAAAAAATCTGCCATTTCTTATAGCGCAATCATAACCCTGCAAGACAAGTGGTAAAAAATAAAGAAAAATACATGTCTTCGTTTTATATTTCATATAATTAAAACCAGTCATGCCATTGAAATGTAAAATTAGGAAATTCAAGAAATACCAGATTAAACTTCCAATATACTTTATATACTTTCCAATATACTGTATATTTGCAATTATTTGTAAATGTATTTGTTACCAACACAGAACACAAACTGTAAAGAGAGCGAAATTATTTTCTCAACTCTCTGTACCCAAAATACACATCTTGAGTCATAACAGGTAAAAAAAAATCAGCCCATTGGACTTTTGGGGATTATGGACTATGGGTTGTGGGCCCTGATGGGAACCTGGTACCAGAACAAAGATTCCCAAAAAGAACAGTGCCCAAACACCTGAATACCATTGTGGTACCTGAATACCATTGTCATACATTGTGTATGACAGCCATATTGTGTATTGCGAGCCATGTTTTACAGTCAGCCATCCTGTTTGTGATGGGCCATGTTATAATTGTTAATATGTGATGAACAGTTATTGTTGTGTGGGTAAGCCATGTTGTTCATGAAGGGGGCCACAATGTGGGGTTAATCATCATTTATATATGTGTGTGTTTGTTACACAGCGCAGTATGTATGTTATACAGAAGGCAGTGTATGTGTGATATACACAGTGCAGTTATACACAAGGCAGTGTATGTGTGTTATACACAAGGCAGTTTGTGTGTGTTATACACAGGGCAGTGTGTGTTATACACAATGCAGTTTGTGTGTGTTATACAAAAGGCAGAGTATGTGTGTTATACACGAGACAATGAGTTTGTTATACACAAGACAGTGTATGTGTGTTTGTGGCAGAAATGATTATATTGTTGTGTTTATTGGTGTATGGATGGTACCCAGTCATGTTTGGTCTCTAAATGCTGCATTTTCCCCAGGGAGTTTAATAAAGTCCAGTTACGGGGTCCAGTTACGGGGTAATCTGGTTGTGGGATAGAATCTGTTCAGCATACTAAGGGAGGTGGACTGGCCCTATAGATGAAAGGAGTTAAGCAGACACAGTTTCAGCAAAAATATATCTTGACAGAGGAACCCTAGCTCCTAACATCCACATGTGAATTTCCCTCCTGCTAAATACAGAGAGCAGAAAATAAAACTCCTGATATGGGCCTGGGGGCTGACCTCATCACTAGGGTGAAGTGTTGGTGATGGGACATGATTGGACTGGGTTGTGCTTAAATACACTGTACCACATCAATGAGTTGTTCAGTTTAAGCTTACATAAGCATTGTGTATGGTTTATTCTGAAGGAATATAATTATTTTAACCATTGGAATTATTATTACGGACACTGCCTGCAACTCTGCTCCTAGCCGCTGGGAGTAGTATTGCTGAACTGGCTTCCTGAGCTTGCTGTGTTGCTGGCATCCCGAGACACAATATTGATACCTGGAAAAGGAAGCTGGGCGCTGAGATAGGTAGAACCTCACCACTCAGGGGTGTCATGTAAGCTGAAAGCAGGAGGGTTTGGGCTGCATGTGGTCCCTTCTACCCTATGTCATGACAAACCATATAAAAGTGCATGCTTCTAAAAGGACACATCCTGCTAAAGAATTAAAAAAACAGGTCTAGCTTTTGCTTCACTTATTTGACAAATATTTACTGACATGTGTTTTGTTATTTTTTTAAGACAAAAACTTGAAATAAATTCCAGCAACGTTTCTTACAGACTCACTCTGACAAAAATAAAGAGGACTAAATATGTAAGCTTCACAAATATCATATGTATAAGTCATATTTTTTTCTCAAAAAAGATTGTTTTTGATGTTCAGTCATTCAGTCATGTCTGATTCTCCGTGATTGTATGGAACGCAGCACAGCAGGCACATCTGTCAGCAACTGCCCATCTGAGCTCCATCAAGCTCATGTTATTGCTTCAATTACCTCATCTATTCATCTCTGCCTCTGCTGTCCCCTTCTTCATGTGCCTTCAATCTTTCCCAGCATCAGAGTCTTCTCTAAGGAATCCTATCTTCTCATGATATAACCAAAATATTTGAGCTTCAGCCTCATGATCAAACCTTCCAGTGAACAGTTTGACTTGATTTCATGTAATATAGATTGATAGGATCTTATTGCAGTCCAAGGGACTCTAACCCATTTCCTCCAGAACCACAATTCTAAGGCTTCAATGATACAGCGCTCAGTCTTCTTTATGGTCCATCCATATGTTACTACTGGGAATACCATAACAAACTGCATTTAGATTTTCAGCGTTTAAATTTTAAGGCTACTTAAAAATGCTGCTGAATGTATATATATATATATATATATATATATATATATATATATATATATAGATATATATACATACAGTATATGGATGTTTCTAAAAATAATTTACCATGATTTCTGCAGTTTTCACCAATACAGCATTTCCTCAAGAGTAAGGAGATAGCAAATTGTTTATTGAACATGGCAATGTTCTGCAGAAGGGAAAATGTGGTTTAACCCATTTGCATATATATTTTTGGAGCATCAGATTATGTACATTTTCCATGAAATGTGTTAACAGCTAATTTATTATAATAATTATGTGCTTCTCTTTATCCCTGATATCTGTGTAATGGTTTCTTCTCAGTCTGGCCATCACCTTTTGTAGCTCACTCAAGGTATCTTGTAGTCATGGTGAATGGATGATAATGGCATTGCCCATTCAATTTGAAATCCTGTTATTCAGGAAAACACTCAATCTCTGAAAAAGGCTGTAAAATGTAAATAGGCCAATGCCAAAAATATAATAACATTGCAGCTAAAATGTTGGATGAAATGGATCCATAGCAACAGGCATGAACTAAAGTATATATTGCCTAAAATGAAAGATTATGTATATGTAGACTAGCAGGGTCAGCTCAAGCCAATGTGGTATTAATCTGACCCTGCAATGTATTGAAAGTTGAATACCTTTGAGTGGACAGGCAAGGTACTTGGAGATCTGCTCATCACCAATGGTGAAACTTTAGCTGCTAGCAACATACACAAACACTTTCTATTCAAACTGACTCCCATTGTAATTGTTTAAATGCACTGTAAAAGTTTCATAAAGTTTTGTTTTCTTATCAAAAACCCTACCTAGCTATTCTCTAGAGAACCCTTTATGAGATCACTAAATTGTTCCTCTAAAACAAAGTTGAAACAATATTATTTGGGAGGTGATTTACCTTTTGTTTATTTAAAATATATTTTTAAATATTTATTTATATATTTACAGCCTGTGATTCGCCCAATTGAATAGGGCTCTATATAAGCACATAGCATATTTTTTAACAGAAGATTTTAGTTAGTGAAGACCTTGCTTTTGGATAGAAGTTCACTAATTAAAAACTTCTGTAAACAAAATATGCTCTGTGCTTATATAGAGCCCTATTCAATTGGCCGAATCGCAATTTAATAGGACTGTTAATATTTATTTAATATTGATTGCACCTTAGTCTTAATTGATCTATATGTATAGTGCATTTGGTGAGAATTAATTACCGTATATACTCGTGTATAAGCCGACCCGAGTATAAGCCGAGGCACATATTTTACCACAAAAAAATGGGAAAAATGAATGACTCGAGTATAAGCCGAGGGTGGGAAATGTGCTGCCCCCTGTGTCCCTCTGTGTCCCCCTCTTGTGTGCCCTTTTCTTGTGTCCCCCCTCTCTCACCCCTGTGTCTCTTCTCCCCTCTCTCACCCCTGTGTCTCTTCTCCCCTCTCCCTCCCCTGTGTCTCTTCACCCCTCTCCATTCCCTTTGTCTCTTCCCCCTCTCCCTTCCCTGTGTCTCTTCCCCCCTCCCTTATCACCCTCCTCAACCCCCCTCCTCATTCTCAACCTCCCTCCTCATCCTCCCTCCTCAACCCCCTCCTCATCCTCCCTCCTCATGCTCAACCTCCCTCCTCATCCTCAACCTCCCTCCTCAACCCCCTCCTCATCCTCAACCCCCTCCTCATCCTCAACCCCCTCCTCAACCTCCCTCCTCAACCCCCCTCCTCATCCTCCCTCCTCATCCTCAACCTCCCTCCTCATCCTCCACCCCCTCCTCATCCTCAACCCTCATCCTCAACCCCCTTCCTCATTCTAAACCCCGCTCCTCACTTTACCCCTCTAAATACCTCCCCCTCTCCCTTTCCCCTCACTTACCTTCATGTGCAGCTTCTGCTCCGGCCTCCGCTCCTTCCAGCGTCTTGACCCGGCCAATGCTAATGACGTGGCGCGAATGTGACGTGACGTCATTAGCATATACCGGGTGCCGACGTCCACTCATCCTCTCCTCATCCTCTCCCTCCCCTCATCCTCTCCCTCTTCTCCCCATCCCCTCATCCTCTCCCTCTCCTCTCCTCCCCTCATCCTCCCCCTCCCCTCTCCCTCCCCTCATCCTCTCACTCCCCTCTCCCTCCCCTCCTCCTCTCTCTCTCCTCTCCTCTCCCTCCCCTCATCCTCTCCCTCCCCTCTCCTCTCCCTCCCCCCATCCTCTCCCTCCCCTTTCCATCCCCTCATCCTCCTTCCTCCCTCCCTCCCCTCATCCTTCCTCCTCCCTCTCCCCCCCCTCCCCTCATCCTCTCACTCCCCTCTCCCTCCCCTCCTCCTCTCTCTCTCCTCTCCTCTCCCTCCCCTCATCCTCTCCCTCCCCTCTCCTCTCCCTCCCCCCATCCTCTCCCTCCCCTTTCCCTCCCCTCATCCTCCTTCCTCCCTCCCTCCCCTCATCCTTCCTCCTCCCTCTCCCCCTCTTCAATTATCCCCCCCCCTCCCCTCACTTACCTGTATTGCGCTGGTCCTGCTGCTGTCCAGTGCGTCTTCCGTGTCAGGACCAGGTATATGCTAATGACGTCACCTAATTGGAGAGGGGGAAAGGACGGCGGGAGGATGAGGGGAGGGAGGGAGGAAGGAGGATGAGGGGAGGGAGAGGGGAGGGAGAGGATGAGGGGGAGGGAGAGGAGAGGAAGAGGGGAGGGAGAGGATGAGGGGAGGGAGAGAATGAGTGGAGGGGGAGGGAGAGGAGAGGGAGAGGATGAGGGGAAGGGGAGGGAGAGGAGAGGGGAGGAGGAGGGGAGGGAGAGGGGAGGGAGAGGATGAGGGGAGGGGGAGAAGAAGGAGAGGAGAGGATGAGGGGAGGGAGAGGGGAAGGAGAGGATGAGTGGACGTCGGCACCCGGTATATGCTAATGACGTGACCTCACATGCGCGACACGTCATTAGCATTGGCCGGGTCAAGACGTCGAAAGGAGCGGAGGCCGGAGCAGAAGGGGGAGGTATTTGGAGGGGGGTTAGAATGAGGAGGGGAGTTTAGAATGAGATGGGGGGTTGAGGAAGGGGGAGGGAAAGAGACACGGGGTAGAGAGACACGGGGGGTAGAGAGACACGGGGGGGTTAGAGAGACACGGGGGGGTGGTTAGAGAGACACGGGGGGGGGATTAGAGAGACACAGGGGGTTTGAGAGACACGGGGGGAGAGTGACTCGAGTATAAGCCGAGGGGGCCCTTTTTAGCCTTAAAAAAAGGGCTGAAAAACTCAGCTTATACTCGAGTATATAAGGTACATGTAAAGTTTGCATATTTTATATTGATACAACAAACATTAGACAAATTGGTTCTAATTGGTAAAGAATTCTGTATTTTTCCGATTTTTTAAATAGTTTGTAAATTGTAACCTTGACAAATATGTTAACCTAATATAGAAATCTGTATTTATTGGTTGGTTTTGAGTATAAATCAGTATAAATGCCATATTTATGTGATTAATGTTGCACAAATTATTAATTCATAAACTTATTTTTAATAAGAACGCAGATAAGTTGCTGAAACTATAAAGCACTGCATGTGTCCCTAAGGAACAATAGTTGCCTAATTTAATGGCGTACTCTATATAATCTCCTTTACAATATGCTCATTAGCATGTTTAAATCAGGAATGTAGTTGTGCTTTCCAGAGACTATTCTGTTCCATTTAGGACCACAATTCATTGTCTGCTGTGCACTATATGTCCCTATAGTGTTATTTATTACTTTATCACAAAGGAGACATTTTGTTTTAATGGACACTTGTCTTACTTAATGGGAACTCAACATTTCTGCCAAAAATCCTGAAGTTTTAGAAAACATCTCCTGAGTCTTTTTAATTGGTAGTGCAACATGTATTGAAGAACATTCTCATAAAAAATTATATATGAACAATAATCAACACAAGGTCTTTGTTTTTGTCTAGAATAGATAATGATTTGTTGTCTCATTGGCATTCAGATCAGCTTTTGGATTTTGATATTTTCCTCGCTCCCCTAAACATGCTCAGAAGCATTTGTTTATATTTCAATCCTGTCCTCCTTGCTCCTCAGGTGAGTACCAGAATTGGAACCCATTAGCAGATGTACTACACTATACCAATAACAAAAGGGGACAAAGGTAATAAACAGAATCAGTGGATAGTTCAATGGTCAGGGCAGATAGCAAAAGAGATAAGTACAGGAACAAAGTCAAGGGTCTAGTGGCAAAGGTCAGTAACAAAGCCAAGATTTGGACGCATGAGATCACAGACCCCCAGAAAGACATATAGGGTTCAAGTACCAGAGATCAGAGAAGTTAATTAACAAAGCCAAGATTCGGGCATATGGCAACAATTAAGTTCAGTAACAGAGCTTAGGGTCGAGTGCCAAAGGTCAAAGAAGTCCAGTAACAAAGCCAAGATTCAGGCACATGACATCAAATAAGTCCAGTAACAGAGCGATGGGTCAAGTGTCAGAGATCAAAGAAGTCCAGTAACATTGCTAATATTTGGGGACATGAGATCACAGAAGTCCAATTACCAAGCCAAGGTTCAAGTGCCAGAGAACAGAGAAGTCCAGTAGCAAAACCAAGAACCAAGTGCATGACATCACAGAAGACCAGCAACAAAGCTAAGGGTCAAGTGCCAGAAAACAGAGCAGTCCAGTAACAAAGCCAAGATTCAGGCACATGACATCAAATAAGTCCAGAGCTATGGGTCAAGTGTCAGAGATTAGAGAAGTCCAGTAACAAAGCAAAGATTTGGGGACATGAGATCACATAAGTCCAGTAACAGCACAAATGGTCAAGTACCAGAGATCAGAGAAGTCCATTAACCAAAAAAAGATTTGAGCTCATGTAATCACAGAATTCCAGGTGCCAAGTCAAGGTTCAAGTGCCAGAGACCAGAGAGGTCCAGTAACAAAGCCAAGGGTTGGGTGGGAACGATGAGAGGATTCCTGGCTCTTTAAATGCAGATGGCATCAAGTTTGCGCCAAATGGTGCACTGGAACCTGTACCTACACTACTGCATCACAGAGACAAGGTCGGTAAGTGCCAGAAAACAGGATAGGATTTACATATCTGGTGCCCCTAGGCACAAGCTCTGTTTCCCTACCCTATGTTGCTCCAGCTTGGCATGCTGGAAGTAAGAAGCAAAGCCAGTATGAAATTATACCTCTTGCATATCTGTGTGCATGAAGGAGCAGGTTGGTGCAGACACTGTGAACTCGCCCATGTGCTCTAAAGTGCAGCATACCGCAAGCCAGTCACTTCACACTAATCTCCTCCCCCCCAAAAAGAACATACTCATGGAGCCTTGCTAGAGATGATAGGGTACATGTGCGAAACATAAACAAACTGAAATATAAATGTATTGTTATGCAAATGATGTACCCCTCCAAGGGAGACACCAATATGCAGCTGCCTTGTTCACCTAGATATAAATCTGGTCATGCCAGACAATGGCCACCCTCTTATGTGCTGACAGGAAGTATTGCTGCCACATAAGACCCTATACATTAACAAAATCTGTTAAAAAAAAAAAAAAAAAAAAAAAAAATGCTTTTATGGTCTTCTTTCATATTGCTGTTAAAATTGTTATTTTGTTATACACTTTTCAAATATGATTCTTTCCGAAATGGTCCTTTAAGCCAGTTGCTAATAGTATAGTATCTCACAAAGTACCAAGAATAATGTTATATGCAGCAGCATTAACCTATGCCACCATCCTGTCTGTCGAATTAGCAATAACGCGCAATGATATCATCAATAACCTGCAACACTGATACCGAAATGCTGAGTCACTGAGATGTAAACACCTAATTGTGCATTCTACATTTCTTCAAACTTGTTTTTTTCCAAAACTAGCAACCTTTCCTAGTTTATCAGTAATGTATTTATCTGAGGAGAACTTTGTGTTCTGGGCAAGATTTCAAAGAAATGTTTAATCTCATTACGCTGGAAGTTTTCTAACTTTATTAGTCTCTCCATTCTGTGCACTTGACATTCCGCTGGCATTTTAAACAGTATCAAAACAATCCTAAAAAGAAAAGGCAATGCAATATTTTAGCCCGTTCCACTTAAAAAGTCATTTGGTGCAATATTCTTGATTTTGTTTTCTTCTTGTCTTATGAATTCGCTTATACAGCGTTAATCAACTCAACAAATGATGCAACGTTATCTATGTCTGAGCAAATATTGTATGTTTTACTATATAAAGCCTCTTGCTAATCTGGAGCCCTATTAAAACTGTGTTAAAACTCAGCCCGTAACTCCTAATTTACGTGTTACTGCTATTAAGTTAGCCCCGTAACGCAGCCCGCACATGACTTGTGTGTTAAAAATGCAGCAAGGCTGACAAAAGCCTACGTGCTGAGCAAAGTTTAACTTCGCGCGCGTAATTCCTTTGATCTGTCAAGCCCGTAACAGCTACTTGTTCAATATAGCTATTAAATTGCTAAGAAGTCACACGTGAGCAAGCCCATAACACGCAAATGGAGCCCAAAGCCCAACGTGTGTTCAAGAGCACCCGCAAGGGGGTAAAATCCAATCTATAGCACTTGTAATGCAAGTAACAACACTCTACGGTACATTTATTATAAGATGATGTTAGGTCTTAGAATTAATAGCACAACATTCTCAAGCCCGCAAATCAGCCCAGAAAAATACTTTATTTCATGTTTATATTTTGTGTTATATTTACGGCTTTATTAATATTGCATCTGGATGTGGGTCCAATCGCAAACTGTAATTGAAGCCCGTAGGACTTCGAAATCTACTCTCCCCTTTTTCAGTGATCTAATTCTAACAATCTCTTGTTCCATTGGCTCCTTTGGCTCCTTCTGCTTAATTGTTGCGTTCCAGCACGCAACTCCGACGGCCTAGAACTGGTTTACAAAATAGCGTCTCTCACTCGTAGCTTGCAGCCCTTTCTAATTTAATAGCCAAATTTGAAGCACGCCGCCCTTACATGCTACACGTTGGACTTACGAGGCTGGAATTTAATATGCCCATAGTTAGTTTTTGGGAAAATAACATTGCAAACCTTTATAGATAAAGAATACAATGGAATAAAAAAGGGTTAAAAAAGTTGAAATAAAAATGTCAACAAAATAGCGTATCTCAATCCTTATTATGTTAGTTCAATGGACATGATAACCCACTTTGAGAGCAGCCTCTTGTAGCCACTTGTGGAGAAATATCTTGTAGTATATCAGCCTGGCCTTACTCACTAGAGTGATCCAGCCCCAAAATACCAGGCAATTCTATACTTAACGGCGAAACCCCAGACATACGCGTCGTCCTTCATTAGACCTTGTCAGTGAGGTGTAGCTGCACTCCCTTCCATGACCTCCATGGCATTTAGGATTATGCCATCCAGGTTCTGTATAGACTTCCACAGTATTTAAGGAATATTATTAGTGCCATGGTGATCCCTGTGTATTTCTTGAGCAAGAGACAAGTTTTACCTTGTTTTTAGACATCCAAATGTGAACACAAATCTACTTTAAGTCATTGCAGCCTAAATACCCTGCCAAACTTCAGCACTCTCCAATGGCTATATCCTGTTGACGTGGTTATTACCATCATGCATCTGTTTCCTTCCTGTCCTACACCCTCGACCATACCCTCTCGATATTAAGTAAGTAAGTTTGGAGTAGGGACATCAAAGTTGTTGCAGCAAATGTTTCTTTGCTTCATTGTATTGTATTTGTATTTCTAGTTATCATATAATTACCCTTATGAATAGTGCTACAAAAATGTGGGATTTTTTTTAAATAAAAAGTTATAATAATACTAATAATACATACATACATACAAAATCATATGCTTCATCCACTAACACTATCTGTCATTTGATTTGTGCAATGCTCAGAAGTGAATGATGTTCACAGATGCATCTTGTCAGATATATGTCTTGTCTACCATAGACTGTCATTACATACAATAATGTTCAGTGCCTATGAACACGCAAAACCCGTCCACAGAGAAATACTAGCAATGCTAGAAATGTTGAATATTATTATGTCTCACGCTTGTCACACTCTGCTTCATTGTAACTGACAACCTGAATAGTCAGACATCTGAAAACCGGGTAAAAAGATGGAACAATACACCAAGACATGTCATCATTATTTTACAGTTCTGAGGTCTGATCTACACCAGCCAGACACTAGAAAACCCAGCAGGAAGCCTGCAACAGCAGCCCCACCTGTAATTATGCAATAGGGGCGGAGCTAAGTGGCACTGAACGTCAGCCAGAAATCTATAAAAAAAAAGGACGTTAAAGTATAAGCTAGCATTGCAAAGTTTAAACATTATAAATCAAGAATTCATTTGCATGTACTTTCATTTTAATAGCCATTATTTTTATAGTACAGTGGTCTTTTTAGCAGTAAAACTCTTCTTCAATCAAGGTGGGGGATCCATGTGCTAAATCTGGCCAACCCCTAATTATGCAGAAGGTTTGGAGCTAAGCAACACAGCACGTCCAACAAAAACCTATAAAAGTAAGAGCACAGAACTTCGGACAAAAACCTATAAAAGTAAGAGCACAGCACGTCGGACAAAAACCTATAAAAGTAAGAGCACAGCACGTCGGACAAAAACCTATAAAAGTAAGAGCACAGCACGTCGGACAAAAACCTATAAAAGTAAGAGCGTTAAAGAATAACTACTAGCATTGCAAAGCTTAACCATTATAAATCAAGAATACTTATGGATACGCTTTCATTTTAACAGCTATTATTTTTTATAGCGCAGTGGTCTTTTAAGCTCTAAATCTCTTCTTCAGTCAAGGTGGAGGATCCATTTGGTATAATTTGACGTTGTCGTTAGTAGCTTTTATCTGTCAATATGCAAATAATCTTGCAAATTAGACAAACTAATGACATAGATGCATGGATGCTTTATACACACACAGACGGACAAAAACGCTCTGGTTTTCCTCAGTATATTACTGGATTAATAAAAGTAATTATGTTCTGCTCTCCATTCAAGTCTATGGAGATGGCTATCACATTGCAGTATCACAATATGCACTAATTCTGTAATCAGGGTGAATACTTGGGCACATCCTTGGCAATATGACAAGCTCATGTTGCAACATTTCATTAGTTCGTTATCACATAGTCCCTAAGGACCAGATCACATTTATAAAAAAGAAATACTATTTTTTTCTCCATAGAACTAAATATCCTGTTGCCAACCATAATCCAACTCAACTATAACAGAAGGTGTCCATCATCTCTATATCAAGGTGTTCAACTTATGGCTGACTGATTAGAGATGCCTGAAAAGTCAGTCAATCAAATGGCAAGATAAATGAGTTCTTAGAAAGGTCATCCATGTGCTAGAAAAGGCATAAACATTGTCATGTTGTTGCGCAGCCGTTCAGTCGTGTCCAAATCTCTGCGACCCTATGGATCACACCAAGCCAGGCACATCTATCATTATGTCTCTGGCTGTGCTTATCCTTAAGGTAAAGATACTGGAGTGGGTTGTCAGTCCCTTTTCGACATCTTTGTTATGACCTGCTCATCTTGGGTGACCCTATATTGTATGGCTCACAGCTCCATAGAAATACACAAGCCTCTTCACCACGATAAGGTAATAAGGGTGGGCCATCATTATTTCTATTAAAGGAATATTTGTGTGGCCTTTTGTAACCGCATAGGTTGTTCAGAACCAGGGCTGCAGGAACTAGGGGGGGATGGGGTTGACAAATACTTTTACCCATAATTTATATATATATATATATATATATATATATATATATTTTTTTTTTTTTTATTATTATATTGGGGGGCAGAAGCATTGAGAATTTAAACAAAGAAATAAAAAAATATTTTTTAAGGGGCACTGCAGCATTGGGGCCCCCAGAGCAGGGCCCTGGTGCATTGCACTGGGTGCACTGGTGGTAGATCCTCCCGTTTCCTGAGAGTAGAGTTGAATATTCCCCCCCAGAATTTTTTGCGCTTCTGCACCCATGGTCAGAACATTAGTGAGATAAATCATAGCTAACCCTATTACAACTACATTAGACCCAAGATAATAAAACATTCAAGTTCTCTCCATTCATAGCAGAGAAACCCCTCCTCCTCCCTTGATGACCATATCAGGGTGGAGGCAATCAGCTCAACTGGAGCATAGAACTATAATCTTCTTTTTTAAACATAATAATCAATATTGTTATTATAAATTGTTACATAGGAATGTTATGATTGATTATATAGAACTAAATCAAAAAGCTCTACTTGGTGGCAATATAAAAGTAAATAATAAAAAATACATGAACCTAATAAATCAATAAAATCAAAAACATCTCATGTTATTTTAAGCAATTGTCCATTTAAACCACATTTTGTTTATTTTTTTAAAAACAAACCATGAATGAGCCGTCCAAACCAACATATGATGGAAATGTAAAACCAGAATCCACCTCCGTAGCTCACAATAAAAGGTTATTTTTTTAACCAGAGCTCACACATTTTAGCTCAGTCTGAATGATGATTTTTTGTGAAATGTCCCCATTCCTGCTCTTGTGCTTCTAAAATATCAGCTTGTTTTCAGTTTCAGAGATTGACCTGTGATGGCTCCAATAGACAGAAAATAAAGACATTCTCTGTTAGTTTCCTACACTCAGCCTAAGGACTTTACATTTTCAACTATTTTATTATATTTCTGTTTTACATTGTTTTTTCAGCATTTTCTCTATTAAATTAAAACCTAGAAAATTCAACGTAAATGTTGATGTGTTCACTGCTTTGTTTCAAATGTATTAGAACAATGTACCACAATTGTATGTACTGATAAATATATGTCCCAGTTCAACTTCCCAGAATGCAGTGTAATAACTGCTTTTCTCGGAATTCTGAGCTGGAAGCAGGTTTGAACACAAATGTACTATTTATTTACATTTATTTACTGTGCTACTGTACGGTGGAGGCTTGTATCGCTCTTTTGCCCATCATATTATAACAGATTGAAATGCTCTGTTTTTCAGGACATTGTTATTGCCCATCAGTTTGTCCACTTCTTTCTTCTTGGATAAAGACAAGATGACAGCCTAATACGGCCAAACTGACATTTAATTATATGGAAATAGTTTACTTAATTTAGGTTGAAATATATTTTCTGTTATGACGTGCAATTCAAACTAAATCCCACCACCAGAGATAGGAGAGGAAGCAACAGGGTGCTAAATGGGTTAAAGGGATATGAAGGTTCCTGGATATTACTAGGTATATAATATCCCAGTGTATCAATTTATTTTTATGTACTTTATTTTATCAAGGAGTGCTTATAAGATCTGTTTTTACTGCCTAAAATCAAACACATAGGGCCTCATTCTACTGTATTATCGGCCGTAAATCGTCCGCAAAGCTGCGATTCCTTGAGGGGCTCCCGTTACCTTGCAATTCAAATATACGGCGCCGCAAGGATATCCCCTTACGGCCGGCCGTATATCTTGCAACCGGCCGTAAGCTCAGAAATCTTTAAAAGCAAAAATAAATTCAAGATGGCACTGTAAAGCTCTGTAAATGCTAGGGATCATAATGGGGGACATGAGGATTAATAGCAACCCCCTCTCAAGCTTGCACATCAGCCCAAATCCGAGATTACATTAACTGTTTATTTTCCGGCCGCAGCGTGGGCGGGTCTGAGGTGCTCCAAGCACTCTGGACTTTTTCCATGGATATTTGACATAAATTTAAAAAAAAATTAGTCATTCAGTGCTATTTTTGCTAACACCTACAATCACTTTATAGTCTCCTCAGAGTGCAGGATGGCTTTATTATGGCTTTATAATGTGCTTAATTGTGTGCCTGCGGGACCTTTTTGCTGCAAGTAAGCTGCGGCTCGGTTTTAACCTTGCAGAGAGGTTTCCCGGAGCAATTGAATAGCAACCGGGATTTTCTTGCGGCCGAAACTCTTGCGGCCGTTTAAGATCAAAGGCTTTCCACCGGCGCGTGAGGCCGCAAGGGATAACAAGGCGCCGGCCGCAAGCCTGCCGAAATCCCTGGCCGGAAGGGAATAGAATAGGCAAATAGCTTGCGGCCGGTCCTTGCGGCCCCGCATCTCCTACGGCCGATAATAGAATGAGGCCCATAGTCCCTATATGGGTCTATCCTCTGCAGCCTATGTAGGCACAGACGCTGTAGGGCTAGGTGTGCAGTGTAGTGTCTTAGCCTATCAGGGACCATGTCTCAGCAGCATGTTGCGGAGAGATGGTCATTGATTGGTTAGTATGAGACACAGCACAATTAATACTACAGAGTCAGTGTCTTTGTGAGCTGCAGTGGGCACACCCATACAGGGACTAGTTGTATAATTGTAGGCAGTCAAAAAAAAAAGCTCATAGGCACTTCTTAAAGAAAATATAGCTTGTTTTTTTTTTTCCTCTATAAACATATTTAGTAAAATACTGTAGTTTTGTCAAATTAATGAAGCAAAAACAACGCAAAGTATCTGTCTGTGTTACAATAAGGATATATTTTTTTACTTACAGATTGTACAATAACGTTCTTATTTCACGGTATACAAAGTACCCCACTATTACTTACATTGTGACTCAGGGCCTCACATGTTCTGTAGATGACTCGACATTCTGCATGTGGGTAAGAACTTTAAATGTAAATTGTTATTTGAAGTTATTTAAAGTATTTTATTTAAAGTATGGTTGTTTTGCTGGCCGGTTTTGATAGATATTATAAATAAACTTTCTATGTATACATAATATGCATGTTTTTGTTTAAAAATAGGAAAATAGAAAGGAACATGTCGAAAATATTAGATATTTTTAATTATTTGTAAAGCAAAGTTTAGTTTTAAGTGATTTTAAATCTGCATGAAGAAGTATAACTTATTGAAAAAATGAGATACTTAGTGCTTTTAAGACACTTGTATTTTTGGATTTATTTGGTACAAGTAAATATGTGAAACATCTTGAATATTATTTAGTATAAGACACCTTAATTTTAAAGAGCACCGAAAACTGTCTATACATTGTACTAGTAGTTTTTCTTTAAAGTAAATCTTTTCTGAAATATTTCAAATTGATTTAGTATCTGAAAGCTAATATGCATCACCCATACCGAAAATATTGCGAGAGAACTGCAACGTGTCACTGTGGCAAGCCGGAGGCGAAAATGGGCCTCATGTTAATCTTAGAAAAAGCACCTATGAGTGTCCTAACTAATGTATAAATCCTACCTAGCTATGTTAATCCCCGCAAACTGCTACAGGTCACTGCTCGCTGCTCCGAGTGAACTTCACAACACAGATGAAAATCAAGGCATAAATTTCCATTGAGTTTTGCCCTGACAATGAATTACCAGTTACTCTGTTAGACTTTGACACCCAAACCCTATTCTAATAAGATTTTACAGATCACTCGCCAATCAAGGTACTGCCATAACATCAAAAACCTGAAAAAAAAATTGTTGGTACCAAAGATTACTCACAAATGGTTTTAAAACCATTGCAAAGTGCCACAGCAGCAGTTAAAGTGACAGTATAGCACCACACAACAATTATTTATTATACATTATTTTACACTATTATTGTCTAATTATGTTTCATTATACAACATCAAGGGTAACACACAAGCCAGCACTTAAGGGGTTAATACATATCAGAAAACCACGTGGACTAAAAACAAATATAATATAAGCACAAAATAAACGCTGTTATAGATATTAAATCTATAAATGCAATTGTCACATCTATTTCCTTTAAATAAATAAAAATAAGTAAAAAATAATATTTAATTTGCTTAAATATCCTCCTTCTCATATGTCTCAAGCCTTTCCTGTCTCTCTATCTCACTCTCTCATTCCTCTCTCTTCCTGCTCTCTCTGTTTCTCATACCTGTTTACATTTTCTTTTAGTGCTTATTTAAACTTGCGACTAGGCCTGCTGGATCTGAGATCCTGAGAACACTACTCTCCCTCCACCTCACCCACCCATCTCTATTCAGATTTAATTTATCTGTCACTTTCTTCCTGACCCTTGCTATTCCTTTTCTGTTACACTTCCCCAGTTCTCTACCCCTTTCATTCCCTTTAGACTGTAAGTAATGAGTTTCCAGTCTTGTAGGGTGCTTTGGAAAAAAAGCACTTTTTACAAGGATTCTAAGCTCCAAACAGAGCCCTTCTTTTTCTGAATGTGTTAATATTGTATTTTCTTTGTTCTTATCCCCTGTACAGGGCTACGGAATATGTTGGCACAATACAAATAAAAGTTAATTATAATTAAAATAAATAAAAATAATCAAGCATACGTATGTATCTGTATATATGATTCATAGTGAATGTGATTATACATGTGTGATGGCTGTGAATGACAATGAATGTACTGATGTGTTTTATATTATATAAAAGTATATTGGGAATATACAGTCTTTTACATACAGTCTTTAACATACATCATTGTGGCCCTAATTATACGTTTTAACAAATCGCATGGAGACCTGAGTAGCGCTAATCCACGATATGACATGGTAGATCGAGGCTTAACATCTATCCTATTAATATATTTCCTCCAAAGTGTTTGGCATACAAAGATATTGCAAGGAGCAAGAAAATATCTCATGCGTGATTACTTATTGATAAAGAGCCTCCCCTAACAAGAACTTTAGTAAGTTGTGTCGATTGATGTGTAGAGAGAAAGAAAACTTGAATTTGGGACTTTGCAATCACGTTGTTACTTTTTCTATTAATGGGACTTGTTTTGTGGGGTGCCTTAGTGTGCCGCATTTTGGGCCATTCTACATTTTGGGCCATTCTACATTTTGACACATTCTATATTTTGGGCCATTCTACATTTTGGGCCATTCTACATTTTGGGCCATTCTACATTTTGGGACATTCTACATTTTGGGCCATTCTACATTTTGGGCCATTCTACATTTTAGTTGTAAATTAGATTAAATTTTGATGCTATATTTAAGTCCAATAATTGAGATATGTTGTTCCTCGTTTATCACATATAACTTCTATTTCCATATGTGATTTAATATTTAGGGCACAAGCCGCACAGTTATGTCTGAGGAGCGCCTGTGAATTTATTAGGTTAACAAGAGCTTTCTTTATATTTGTGATGGAACAGACCATAGTTCAGACTATCTCTGGACCACTGCTAGTTAGACTCTGTGAATTGGCACCCGGATGTCTCCATTACACCAGACGGCTCGAGCACTCAGTAACACTTCGTACTTCAGGATCCAGGAGATTACAGGCTCTTGGTATCAAGGTTGTTACTTTTGGTAAATGATCTCAAGAGGCTAAGCCTGAACACATATCTCCCCAACCACATCTTTATTAAATAACACATAATTTTTGTATAGCGAAAAAAATAGTGAACATTCCCAAATCCCAACAGCCAATCAGAAGCCCCCCAATACAGCTCAATTTTCTCTCCCCAAGTATCAGTTGGATAGGGATTTTCCATCTTGGATGTGTATATTTCTGTACCCACAGCCCCTACCAAGCCCCCTCTGCTCAGCTGGTGCATGATAATCTACAAGTAACATACAGGCACTTCCCTTACTTTGGATCCAAATAATTTACTATTTCCACCACAATTTATACAATTTTTGCATTTATGAAGATCCAAATACTGAGTTTTCATAGAGCTGACAGTGAGCATGATCAGGTATAACTACAGCATGGTCACAAGGGGATATTATTTCCAAACAGGGCACATTTAAATGGGCTTTATCATTGGTCCACCATGTTATATTTTTTTTCCAAACATGTTGCTGAATAGGCCAGCAAAAGTAAAATAATTCTTAAACTATAAAGCAAATTCAAAATATTTCCATATCGTATGACACAGCAGTATGTCCTTTATGTATGTTTTCTTGTTGCCATGAAGCCATTTTATCGCCACTGACATGTACTTCAAAACTGTTACAGAAGAGACCAACCAGCTGCTTGTGTCTGAATGGCCGTACTATGAAATATCTAGGAGTTATCAGAGATGACTGAATTTATTGGTGTCACATGTAGTTATCTAAATGATGGTGATCTGTTTTTTCTAGTAACACTATGCATACAGTACAGCTTGGGAAAACTCCACAAATTAGTATTTATCTACTGTTGTTGATGTTTAGTCATTCAGTTGGGTTCATCTCTCCATGACCCTATGTACCACAGCATGCCAGGAACATTTTGATCTCTGAGCTATCTCAAGCTCATGTCCATTGCTTCACTGTCCTCATCTATCCATCTCCATCTCTGCTGTCCCTTTCTTTGTGTACCTTCAAACTTTCCCAGCCACAGAGACTTCTCTAGGGAATCCTGTCTACTCATGATATGGCCAAAATATTTGAGCTTCATCCTCATGATCAAATCTTCCAGTGACCAGTTTGGCTTAATTACCTATAGTATTGATTTATTGAATCTTCTTGCTGTCCAAGCGACTCTAAGCAGTTTTTTCCAACACCACAATTTAAAGGAGTTAATTCCATGGCGCTCAGACTTCTTTATGGCCCAGCTCTCACCTCCCTATGTTTCTTCTGGGAATACTGTATATAATTGAAGTATGTACAAATAATCACCTCAGTGCATAAAACTCACTTTGTCCAAAGTCGAAAAAAAGGGGGGTAAGGAATTTATAATACTGATCTTTATTATAACTGTGAATTAAAAAGGAAAAACGCTAAAGATAAAAGGTTGCTAAAAACAAACTTGGATGTCTTTTATGCCGGTCAACATTTAATATTTGGCGCTTTAATTTAGAGCACTGATTTAACAAATCTGAATGATGTTACTGTTAAAAATATGTGCTACAGTATCCACTATCAAAGTGGATTTTCTTATAATATTCCCATGTTGCCAATGACCAGTATTTTACTATATTTATTTTGACAAAAACATATCTATGACTTTAATCATATAAGTTTACCACTTTATCTCTCCTACATGAAATATATTTAAGTGTCATATTTGAGAATATCTTGCATTACATGCAAGTATCAGTCACCACAAATGGATATTAATTCTGCTGTATATATATCTTTTATATCCTAATTTGGGATATTCTGTTCCCAGTTGCAAATCATTTTATGACACTCACCTAAAAATTTCAGAATCTATGCCATGTCTTTGATCTGTTCTTATGATGTTATAAATAGAACACAGTTTGTACCCTAGCCACACACCCCTATGACTAAGCTGCGGAGGCAGCGAAACGACGTCAGGGAGTTAGGGGCATGCGTTAATGATGTAGATTGGCCAGTGACGGCGTGCCGCCGCCATTGAGCAAGCGGTCCGCAATGAGCTAAACTGATTGTGAAGGTCGGAACAAAATAGGTTATAATCAGTATCCACTATATTTAACTCTCTATTGCTACAGATAATCCTGCCACGATACATATATTGCCAACAGTGTTAGAACAGTGTATGCTGAAACGTTCCTAATTAGATATTTCCACCAGTATTTCAAATGAAGAGCTCACTATAGCCACATAGGATCTATCTAAGCAGCAACAATTGGTACACACACCTTGAGACCGGAACTTATCAGGCAGTATAAGTCTATGTACACAGATAAATTGGACTGGAGAATTATTTTTCAATACAACTAAAGTGTAATCTTCTTTTTTTATTGTTATAAACAACTATAAACAAAAAATAAGCTCTGGATTAATTCAGACTATTGAATCACACTGTAGTATATTATCCTGTAGTACCTGTTATCCGGGCAGGACATCTGAGTACCATAAATAATGTAGTTTTGCCGTCTCCTATAGAGCAGGTTTATTAATACCTGTATCTTTTTATGTCAAAATAAATATAGTAAAATACCGGTCATTAGTAACATGGGAATATTATAATAAAATCCCCTTTGATAGAGGATACTGAAGCACATATTTTCAACAGTAACGGCAAGTAAATCAGTGCTCTAAATTGAATAGTCACGTATTATATGTTGATTGGCTTAAAAGTCATCCAAGTTTGTTTTTAGCAACCTTTTATCTTCACCGTAATTCACAGTTATAATAAAGATCAGTATTATAAACTCCTCAACCCCTTTTTTTCTACTACTGTAGATAGTTTAATATATTTGCTTTTTACCAGCTTGTACAGAGTTGCCATAGATTTCCTCCCCAGAAGATTTCTTTATATTTCATGACATCTGGAAAAATCAGGAAAATCAAATCTGTCACTGCCACTTATTCCCCATCTATATGCCATGAGATTGTGTTTTCCATGATCTTTGTCTTTTTAACATTGAGCAGCAGGCCGGCTTTGGCACTCTCTTCTTTTAACCTCATCAGTGGGGCTTTTAGTTCCTCCTCACTTTCAACCATCAGAGCAGTGTCATCCACATATGATTAAATGAAGATTTAGGGAAATTTTAAGTACAATCTCAACAAACTGTTATTCAAAATGTCTTTTAGTTCCATTTGTTTTTCAATATTGCTACATTTTTGTTATAATTTACACAGTTTATTTAAACTTAGACATATTTTTAATTATAGTGGTTCTAATGGCAATTTATGACAGGTGCTATGCTCATATTGTAGGCCCTATGTGGAAAAAACATTTTGTTGTTGTCTAGTAGCTCAGTCGTGCCTGACTCTCCATGACCCCATGGACCTCAGCATGCAAAGTATATCTTGTGTCTGGTTGTGCTCATCTGTAAGGTTTTCATGGCAAAGATACTGGAGTGGGTTCCCAGTTCCTTCTCCAGTGGACCACCATTTGTCTGACCTGATGATAATCAGGAATAATAATTCACAGATGCTCATGACATTTTAGAAATGTCTCTTTGGCACCCGCTATGGTCTTGCCAGGAAATCCAGTCAAAGCTAACAAGCTAACACAGGATAATCTAAGTGCAGCCTTGATAGAAGATTTACCTCAATTAACGAGGAAGGTACAACACAGTGGTGAAGCTAGAGAATGGAGGGCCCTGGTGTACTGCATCACCTGCACCACTGGTAGCCCCGCCCAGGTGCCACAGACTCAAAAACATTGTACATTATCTTACACTACTGACAATTTCTAGTTTTACAGAATTGTATTTAATAGTTTATTAATTAGTTGTCCACAGACCCTCATCGCGAGGCCAGTGGGACTTAGGCTGCAATGAGCGCTGAAGGCACTCATCGCGAGGCCAGTACAGTAGACCAGAGGGAGAGGCTCGCAATGGGCCCCGAAGGCGCTAATTGCGAGCCACACAATAAGTGCCGAAGACGCTCAGTGTGAAGCTCGTGATGAGACGGGTAAGTAGCTAGTATATAATAATGTTGTATTTTGGATTCCTCCCACTTTATAAAAAATATATATTTTAAGTGTTGTAATTAATGAACCTTCCTTTTTTTGTCTGCGGTTAAGCGCAAATTTGCCTATGATTTGAGAATAGGGTTTCGGGTTGACTTCCCACATACTGCTAAAGTGCCCACTCATAAAAATGATGAATGGAGTTAGGAGTCCCAGCATAAAGGGAAGCGATCCCTACCTAAGCTTTGAAACTTACCCAGTCTATCCATACTGGTTAAAATTTAAATAATCAGCCAATGCTGGGCTACCATCCTACCCCAGCACTCCCCTGAGTTCTTAACCCTTTTTTCCCCTGTGTGAGCATCCTGCGACAGCTCCTTCCTCCCCTGACTAAGTTATCCCTTGTCCGGCCATGTGGCTATTGCATGCACATAAGGTGTTACCCTGATAAGCCGGTCATATCAACCTTGTATTGTTTCAGATAGACTACCTCTGGGTATACCCATAGCTTCTCCCCCCGTGTCACAATCCACTACTTGGTTGGGCTTGAAAAAGTCCTAGATTAGGCCTACCCAGCAGACAGGATATGGATCAGTACCAGGACACCTTCCACCAAACAGAGATACCCCCAAGTAAGAGTCCAGTTTTTCAGAATTAAATACACACAGTGTTGATGTGTATCCAAACAGAGCACATAGATTAATGGGTAGTAAGCTACAAAGGGACAAAGAGATACTGGTGACAACCCCTTGATCCCAAATGACCCCTGTTTGTTGAAACAAATGTTTCAATCATTCTATTGACAGCTTTATTCATTTCCATTTACTCCCATTGAAGTCTATGGTCCATTATTTACAGTGACGGCGGGTCCGATCCAGTGGATGCCCGGGTCCGATCCCAGTGGACGCCAGGTTTGACAGCTTAGCAAAAAGGAATCTGCCTGCCACAGTGTGACTGGTGGGAAGCTTATGTGGTCACCCTTAAAGTTGTACTAACCCCATATTACAAAGACATCTGTTAACTCTAATATCACCCCGCCATCATCCCTTTAGCTGACCTTACTTTTTTTACTGCCATCTGTCAGTCTTTGAGGTCTACCGCACCTTTTTATATACCCTATAAGGGGATACACCCTGACCTGTTTCCTCCTCCCAGTGTTCCCTACATAAAACACTTTATTTAATCCCTAAATATGATACAAAATATAACATCACACAACTTTATCCATTACAAGCCAGTATCCAGTATAATTATGTAGTCCATAACAATTTAAATATTTTGAAGTCCATGATCTTTTGACAGCCACACAAGTCCAGCTGGCCCTATGGCCATGACACCATGGAGTCCTATACTTGGACCAATCAGTAACCAAGGCAGTTAGCTCCCATTAGTTAAGAGCTGACCCAAGGAGCCAATCCGAATAGCCCCTACCAAAGGCATCTTTGATTGGCTAGTAGTATTACAGGGGGGAAATAACAAAGATCTTAAGTCGCAACTTTTTTACTTATGTTTTATTGTACTTAAAAATTAAGATAATGCTCTCTCTGGAACAAATAGTGATGGTGTAGGGAAAGTGTGTGTTGTGCTAATGCATCCTAGAATCCAAAGGCCTTTCTTCTTGAGGAGGGGGTACTGGACCGGCACAGATCCATATTAAAGCTCACTCTTACAGAAGATTAACTATTTTTTGTAAAAATGATGAAACCTGTCTACTTTTCCAGTTAATCCTCCTTGTTCGTGGAGAGCAGAAGCTGCTATTTTAGGTTCCATTTCTGTCACTGACATACATAATGCTTAGCTGATTCAGTCAAAAGCTCAAGAGCCCGTGAGACTGCAGATGATTTTTAAGCTGTAAACGTTACATTCATATTCTGTGTTCCTCAGCAGCTCATATTATCTAATTTAGAGGTATTTTAGCTATAAAAGTCAAGTGCTAATACTTTTAAATATATATTTGAACTTATATAAATTAACTCTTTAATAGAAGCGCAACTTCCCATTTAATGTTCAATTATTAAAAATGTTCAATTAGAGGAGAAATTATAACATTTATGAAAAGTTCAGACAAAAATGTAGCCCTTGCATGGAAGACTGTTACTTACCTAAAACAGGAAAGCTATGGGACAGCTGGTCAGTGCAGTGTAACCTGAGTCCACAAGGATGCTGTGCTATCAATCATAGCCTTCCCCTATAGAGCCTCACGCAGCGCACACTACACTTTGCTAATTACCTGTGCAACAGCCAGTGGGCAGAATAGACTGTATGTAAATAAATATTTAAACCTCAAGATTTTTTTTATTTGTTATTAGTGTAATTAAAATATATATAGGCAATTTCAATACACAATCTTGTACACTTCAACACCATTAGGAGCCCTTAAAGTGAGTTCAGTGGCCCTTTAATGCTGCAGATATCTGCACTGAAATTCCACTAAAAAAAATGCTGCACTGTGTGTATTTTAGGCTTTTCCACCCATAAACATGTCTTGCAATACGTTTGTTTGCACTGATCTTGTCCAAAAATACACTGTTTATCAGATACGGCTGTAACTAATATTAAATCATTGCAGCTCTTAACTTTTAGTGGCTTACACAGGTTAAGTCATCAATACTAAATACTGCAAAAACTTTTAGGAAACAGCTTTTTCTATTTGATTTCTTGGGTGCTATAAACTGTAGTGCTCAAGTCTGAATAGCTAATAAATTTCCGTCAGAGGCAGCAGAAGGAAAAACATCTATCTTGATCTACATAGTCTGGTTCTCAGTAAATATTTATGCAAATACATGTTCTCACATTGTCACGCGTTCCGAGTAAGTAGGTATTAAGGGGGAAAAGCCACCCTTTAGTGATACACGATACATCAACCAAGAAAATACCAAAGGTATAACACATCCATTCAGATTCGTGTAGTATATCAGTCTTATCCACTGTCAGATAAAATCACTCAATTCAGCCACTTTGACTGCCTGGCAATTTCATCATTTTCTAGGTTTATGAATAAATATGACTTCTGTATTTCCCCAAAGATTCAAAGCTGCGTGAAGAAATCATTCAAAAAGCAATTCACAACAAAAATGTTGATTTACATGACGTTATAAATACACTCCAGCCCGGCTGTACATTAGAAGTCAACCGGGGATGTACAGTCTATCAGATTTAAGCTTCTTACCTACCTGTCAACAAGGATGTGGTGTACAGTAACATCATCCAACCACTTTGTCTTTTACATTGTTGCCTTTGATGAGATCCATTTAAGATCGAAACAGTGCCATCTGTGGGTAGGGCTCCTGGCTCTTGCATAATCCGCCCAATGCTATACTCTAAAGCTGTGTCATACAGTGATCAAATGCCTAAAGGAGCCATGCATTAAGTGGTTTTTGTATAGAGTGACAATACGTTGTGTACTCATTAGCATGTCCCCACCCAGTTTCCCAGAGTACAGTGCAATAACTATATTTCTTGGAATTCTGTGTAGGGACATATTTTTAACATAAATCTACTATTTATTTAAATTGCCATTTAGATCAATAGAGGGACCATGTCATGACCATCTTTTCCTTGGTTGCATATAAAATAGGGGATGAAACATGTCACTGTTTTTTGTCCCAATGCTGAATTAAACTACTTTTCTGCCGCGACATATGTAGCTATGTTAGTAATTATGTGGCTGCTTATCAACCAATGGACATAAAGCCAGTTTGTGAATGAAAGAATAAATAGATGGCTGGATGGATTGCTTAATGAATTGGTGGTTGAATGAATGAATGAATAGATGGCTGGATGGAGGGACGGATGAATGGATTGATTAATTGATGAGTTGATTAATTAATGAATGCATGAATAAATAAATAAATAAATTAATTAATTAATTAAGGTGTTATAGAGAATTCCTGATAATAGTAATAAGAGTTATTTCAGATAGATATATTGAGGAAAGAAAAGGATCATCCATTTTTAGATGTCCTACCTCTGATAATACAGGAGAAACTTAACACTTATATTTTGATATTGAAATTGAAATGTAATATTTAGCTGACAAAGTGTAATGAATCTAATTTATTTTAATTTTAGCCATGACCAGACACTAAATAGGTTGGGGTTAGTAGAAAGATGAATGAAGAGCCTTCCACTGTAGATCCAGGAAGGGAATCACAGATCAGCCTGAGAACATTTACATGTGGCCAAGAGACCTGTTTTTCCCACAGAACTTCACAGTAAACAGTATTTCCACTTTAGCTAAGGATTCTGGGTAGTGGCATGCAAATGAGGCTCAAAACGTACCAGATACACCAGAGTGCAGTGCAATAACTATATTTCTTGGAATTCTGTGCAAGGACATATTTTTAACATAAATCTACTATTTATTTAAATTGCCATTTAGAGCAATAGATGGACCATGTCATGACCATCTTTTCCTTGGTTGCATATAAAATAGGGGATGAAACATGTCACCGTTTTTTGTCCCAATGCTGAATTAAACGACTTTTCTGCCGTGACATATGTAGCTACGTCAGTAATTACGTAGCTGCTTATCAACCAATGGAAACAAATCCAGTTTATAGTCCGTCATCATTGCGACACGAGCGCCCGCAGAAGGGAAAAAAACAATTAGGAACTTTTTGTAGGACTTTATGCAGAAAAACAGAGCTTATAAGCACTTCTTAATAAAATAAAGTACCTAAAAGTCGGGGATATTATATACCTAGTGAAATGCAGAGACCTTCCCTGTCCCTTTAAGAGTAGGTTTCTTAAGTAGATAGAGTGGGCAGACTAGATGGGCCTTTTGGTTCTTTACATGAAGTTTCTCTTGTTCGTGTTAATATAAAAATGAACTTCAGTCAAAATAGTCGGAATAAATTGTGATAAAGGTGACAGCTCTCAGGGAAGATGTGTCGTGTCGGGTGTGGACGCTAAAATGGTTGGTATTAGCTTTTCGTAAAACGGAATTTTAAGGCAAAAAAGGTTTCAGGCGATGGGGCAACACATTATATAGATTATGGAAGCGGCAAATAAACATTGAGATATTACAGGATGCAGTTTAATAAAAAAAGGTTTTCTGCAAATTCAAAGTGATTTAATGAGACTAAGGGGACAATTTTCCAAATAGGAAATATACTATATAGTTACATAGTAATTGAGGTTGAAAAAATACTTATTTTCCATTAAGTTCAACCTTTTTTGATCTCCTCTGATCTTTTATCTTTTGTAGTTTTTAAACATTAATTTGAAGCCCTTGTGAAGCCTACAGTAATAAATATGGGTGTATGTGTGTTAGGATCAGGGACATAAGCTATATTTATATAGAATAAGGTGAACCAATGTATTGTGATGGAGTGCCACTAGGGGTCACAAGAGAGCTCTGTAAGAGAATGGAAAGAGTTAAATCCAGACAGTTATCAGAGGCTAAATGGAAACCCAGCTGGATACTGCCTTTAAAAGCAGCAGAGAGATGGGAGGAGTTTCTCTCATTTAGGCTTGGGCCTAACAGCCGTGAGCTGTGTGTGAAAGCCCTGGACAGCTCAGCTGTGGGGATCCTAAGAGCTGGGATTTGTGCTGGAGCGAGACAGTCAGGAAGGCTGCGGAGTTCCAGAGTTTGTTCACAGAGAAGACTCCTGTGGTATCAGAGATACTCCACTGAGAGAAGATTATCTAAAGACCCCATCCCTGGGAAGCCGAAGGCAACAAGGGATAAAAAGGTTGGTGACAAATATATGTTGTTTTCACCATATGAGGATAAGAAGTACAAATGCCCCAGGAAGAAGAGTGCATTGAGAGAAAGTAATAGTTCCTCATTTCAAGAGGGTGACAAGGGCCCTAGGCTTCACCCACTATTGGCAGAAGCCGTAGAGGAAAAGACATCAAAAGACTGTTTTGTTTCCTGGCCACAAGGTGGCGACATAACAAATAAGAGACTGTTTGTTCCCTGGCCACAAGGTGGCGATACAACTCAAATAAGAGACTGTTTGTTCCCTGGCCACAAGGTGGCACTCTCCGGAGCCAGAGAAGCTGGCCGGATATAGTCAGGGCGTTCCTGAGTATAGTAAGCACGTTTATGCAGGATTTATTTTATTTGCTGAAGATAAGCACTGTTTTTGTTCTGTTTTTGTGCTGACCAATAAATAGCAGTAAAACTCTGTCAAGCCTGCTGTGTCTTCCTCCCTGTATAAAGAAAGATAAGAAAGTGCAGGACGCAAACCCCGCCAGAAGGGGGCGCCCTGTTACACTGGTGGCAGTGGTGGGATCGTGAAGTGTCTGAGTGCAAGAAGACAGCCCACAGTACAGTACAGTGATGGAGGATATACTGAAGGCCTTGCAGCATCAGCAGCAACTGCAGCAGCAACTGCAACAGCACCAGCAGCAACTGCAGCAGCAACTGCAGCAGGAACAGCAGCGACAAGCAGAGGAGGAAACAATCTACATGAGAGAGGCCACAGCTGCTCATCAAGAGTTCACTAGGAAGTGGGCCATCCAGCTAGCCCAGAATGAAGCTATACTGGAAAAAAATAGTAAAGATGCGGCCAGAGTCAGAGCCAAGGAAATTCTTTGGGAGCTGACAGAGGATGATGATGTTATCATATACCTCACCATTTTTGAGCGAACAGCCATTAGGGAGGCGTGGCACAAACGGTACTGGGCCAGCCTCATTGCCCCGTATTTGACGGGCGAAGCTCAGAAAGCTTATCTGAGCTTGAATGAAGAAAATAAAGAAAATTATGATGACCTCAAAGCTGAGATCCTTGCCAGAGTTGGAGTTACCCGGGATGTCCGAGCACAGAGAATCAGTACCCAGAATGAACAGAAGGCGTACTTTACAGCCAGCATAAAGGCGCTGGGGGTGCAACAAGCTAACCGGAGAAGTGCTCCTATACTTCAACCACACGAGAAAGGTGCGACTGGCATGACAAGGAGAGATTTCCATCCAAATATTATGGACCCCCCATTGGAGCTTGGCGTTGAGAAGTCATTTGGTGATATTGTCCAAGATAGACAAGCAAGGAACTGGCGGGCTGACAGAGGAGCCGCCACAGAGACGGCAGGAGCCGCTGATGAGAATGCAGAGTGCACAAAAGAAACTGCAGAGACAGTAACAGATATTGCTGAGAAGGCAAAAGAGCCTGCTAGTGCAGAAAGAATGGCCTTAGAGGAAGAGAAACGGCATTCTTTAAGGCTCCAAGGACAATTTAAAGTCCAGATTGAGGAGCTTCAGATGAGAGAGCAGGAGATGAAGAAAGAAATGGAATCTGTTATCCAGTCCCAAAACAGGAAGGTTCAAGAGTTGCATAAGCAGCTACATGAAATGGAAGCAGAGAAAAATGTCTCCATGGATAACTTCTCACGTCAGAAGAATGAGCTGGAATACAGTCGTGACAGAGAGGAAAGACTGATTCTGAAACTGGAGACAGCAGCACAAACAGTAAAAAGACTGGAAGAAGATATAGAATCGGAAAGAGCAGCCCATCGGGAGTCTAAGGTTAACTCTGAAGTTATCCAGTTGCGGATCCTGGACCTTGAGTCTTCACTTCAAGTGGAAAAGGCCAGCTACTCGCAAAATGCAGCCAACTTAGAGATGATAAAAAACCAGTTCAGAGAAGTGGAAGCTGCTTATAACAGAGAAAAGAAACGGGCTGACCGCAATGCAGAAAAACTCAAGGAGTACACACTGTCCCAGACAGGACATATGACGCAGAGCATGGAGATGTGTCATACCAAACCAGACCAGCGAGAGGTAAAGATGATGCAAGACTATATTCCTGAATGGAGGAGGATGCCTGCATTTGAGGGCTACAGAGTGTCCTACAGGAATGAGAAACTGATGCCAATTTGGGAGCAGAGGAAGAATCCTCCCAAGTCTAAGCTGGAAAACATGGGGGACATCCTGAAGATGGAAGGATTGACCCAGGAAGTAGCTGAAATCACTGCTAGGTGTACAGCCCTCCAAGTACAGATCACCAAGCTAGAACAAGAGAAGAGCTCCACCAATGCAGAACTAGAAACCCAGAGAGCCCGGTTTGATTCTGAGAAACTGTAGCTAGAGGGAATAATTACCAATCTGCAGACATCCCTTTCAGAGAACGCTGTACAGAAGGAGAGACAAGACCGAGCGGCTCAAACTCAAGAGGAGCAGCTGATTTGTCAAATAACCACATTGAAACTGGAAATCTCCAAGCTGAAAACAGTTTTAACGCAAAAGGACAAGGAGCTTGAGGGACTCCAATATCGGGTGGAAGATGAGAAGAGGCAGAAGGTGCAGGTGATTGAAGACATGCAAAGAAATGAAGAGTCATCAAGACAAAACATAGCTGGACTCAACCACGACGTGGACAATCTAAGCAGTATATTGAAGCAAACTGAGGACAAGCTTGCAAAGTTCACCAGAAAACTGGAGAGCGAGGCCCAGCAGATGGTTCAGTTAAGGGAAGAGCACAATAAGGTGATTAGTGAGAGAGAGTCAACTCTTAATGTGTTTAATGAGTACAAATCCACAAATGAACAAGAATTAAACTCTTTAAACCAAGCTGTTGAGATTCTGGAGAAAGGTCTTCAATCAAGTTTGGCCACATCCGAGGAGCTAAAAAAGGAAAAATCAGAGTTGGCAGTTAAAGTGCAAGAACGGGATGCAACCATCCTTGATCTAATTGCTAAATGCCAGAATCTGGACACTGAGAAAGAGGCGCAAAGTAAGACTCACGCAGCCACAATGGAGTCTCTAAAGACGCAATTAATTGAGAAGGACAACCAGTTACGGCTTTATGAACAGAGAATCTCTGGGAAGGAGGTAATGACAGAAGAAATCCTTCACCTAAAAAAACAATTGCTTGCTATGGAAGAGACTGTGAAAAATCTGAAAGATCTCTTAGAGAGTGACGTAAACCAAAGTCTACACAACCTCAAAGAGAACAGTAAGCTTTCAAGCTCAGAGAATTTAGAAAAATCCCCAGATCTTGGAAATGATCACATTACTTCATCTCTTGAAAAATCAAACCAAAAAGTACTTTCAAAAGAAGAGCTGCGTAAGACCGATTCAAACAAAACCAGTGCCAAGGATGAAGAGACAGAGATTTCTGTCTCTAATAAAGAGAGAGCGAGTGTAGTCAAAGAAGCATCTAGTAAAGTTGAGAGTGGTGCAAAGCAAACTAAGGCGTCAGCTGTGATAGATCAGCCAGAAGAAAGCAGGGAAACAAAGGTTTCACCAACCATAGCGGATCAGTGTGATACAGAGCAGCAACCTGAAACATCAACAAAAAGAGAGACAAAATCACTTGACACTGAAGAATCTTCTGAACCTGAAAAGAAAACAAGTATTTCAAAAAATAAACATAAAGATAAATTACTTCCCAACGAGAGCAAGCAGACTGACAGAGCAAACTCAGTAGTTGAGTCTCAATTGACAGAGGATGGAGCTGCAACTCCAGAAGTAGAGAAGTCTTCAAAATCAGAGAAGCAAGCTCCAGGTTTAAAAAGTAAACCTAGATCTAAGTTAGTCCCTGAAGATGAAAACAGTGGAACAGAAGGGAAGGAAATGACAATCAGGATCTCCAGCAAGAGGAAGAGAGGTGACGCATTATTTGTGGCTTCCGCAGTTGCAGAAGCTGAGGAGCCTGAAGCAGAGGAAAGCATGGGCCGGACATTAAGACGGTCGCCGAGAATTTCACGTCACTCTGTCAAGGCCGTTCAAGTCAAAGAACGTAAACCTGAAAAGAAACCCATTGATGAGGAGGACAAACCTACTGCCCAGAAAGCAGAAAAAGATTTGGAAGAAGGGAAACATAAGAGTAAGGAACTCAAGGCAAATCGTTATAAAGATTATGTGAAAGAAACCGGTTGTGAGAGAAATGATACAGCCAAATCGCTCTCTGCAGAATTATCTGAACTGCAGGTCCTATTAAAAGAAATTGAAGAAGGGAAAGTTCTCCTGACGCATGGAAGTACGTGTGCTAGTGAGCTCAAGAAGATAGAGCAAGACCCAAGCCCATACTGCATAGTTACACCACAGAATATTATGCCCTATGAAGAGGAGCCCCGTAAACGAGAAGACAAGGAGAAGATAAAGTTACGAGTGAACGTTTTCGGCCTCTCGGCTCATGTTGCTCAACTACATGGTGTTGAGCTGAGGGGGAGGATATGTGATGGAGTGCCACTAGGGGTCACAAGAGAGCTCTGTAAGAGAATGGTTAAAGTTAAATCCAGACAGTTATCAGGGTCTAAATGGAAACCCAGCTGGATACTGCCTTTAAAAGCAGCAGAGAGATGGGTGGAGTTTCTCTCACTTAGGCTTGGGCCTAACAGCCGTGAGCTGTGTGTGAAAGCCCTGGACAGCTCAGCTGCGGGGATCCTAAGAGCTGGGATTTGTGCTGGAGCGAGACAGTCAGGAAGGCTGCAGAGTTCCAGAGTTTGTTCACAGAGAAGACTCCTGTGGTATCAGAGATACTCCACTGAGAGAAGATTATCTAAAGACCCCATCCCTGGGAAGCCGAAGGCAACAAGGGATAAAAAGGTTGGTGACAAATATATGTTGTTTTCACCATATGAGGATAAGAAGTACAAATGCCCCAGGAAGAAGAGTGCATTGAGAGAAAGTAATAGTTCCTCATTTCAAGAGGGTGACAAGGGCCCTAGGCTTCACCCACTATTGGCAGAAGCCGTAGAGGAAAAGACATCAAAAGACTGTTTTGTTTCCTGGCCACAAGGTGGCGACATAACAAATAAGAGACTGTTTGTTCCCTGGCCACAAGGTGGCGATACAACTCAAATAAGAGACTGTTTGTTCCCTGGCCACAAGGTGGCACTCTCCGGAGCCAGAGAAGCTGGCCGGATATAGTCAGGGCGTTCCTGAGTATAGTAAGCACGTTTATGCAGGATTTATTTTATTTGCTGAAGATAAGCACTGTTTTTGTTCTGTTTTTGTGCTGACCAATAAATAGCAGTAAAACTCTGTCAAGCCTGCTGTGTCTTCCTCCCTGTATAAAGAAAGATAAGAAAGTGCAGGACGCAAACCCCGCCAGAAGGGGGCGCCCTGTTACAGTATGCAGAGGTTAAATGATGAATTAAACATTAAATATCACAATCCAAGATAGTTATGGACAATTCCTTGTTTGTGGAGAGACGAAGAAGCCATTGGAAGCTCCATTCACATCAATGACACTTAGAATCCTCAGATAATTGAATCCATAGTTCAAAAGCTAATTCAAGAGCCCATAAAGCTACAGCTGCTGTTCTAAACATTGATTTGTTTGTGTTTCAGCAGTTCACATTATCTAATATAGAGGTCGTGTAGTTCTAAAAGACAACTGCTGAAACTTTACAAATGTATTTTAAATTGTATAAGTGAACGATTTTGTATAAAAATGACTTGTGTTTAGGTGAAACTTTCAATTAAAAGTCTATCTAGAACATGGTAGATCAAGGCAAGATATTATGAATATATTAATGGGTGGATGCTTGAATAAATTGATAAATTAATTGGTGGATGATTGAATTAATTAATAAATAGATGCCTGGATGGAGGGACGGATGAATGGATTGATTAATTGATGGGTTGATTAATGAATGAATGCATGAATAAATGAATGAATTAAGGTGTTATAGAGAATTTCTGATAATAGTAATAAGAGTTAATTCAGATAGATATATTGAGGAACGAAAAGGATTACCGGTATCCATTTTTAGATGTCCTACCTGATAATACAGGAGAAACTTAACCTATATTTTGATATTGAAATTGAAATGTAATATTGAAAATCTTTAGCTGACAAAGTGTAATGTATCTAATTTATTTACATTTTAGCTACGACCAGACACTAAATAAGTTGGGGTGAGTAGAAAGATGAATGAAGAGCCTTCCACTGTAGATCCAGGAAGGGAATAACAGATCAGCCTGAGTACATTTACATGTGGCCAAGAGACCTGTTTTTCCCACAGAACTTCACAGTAAACAGTATTTCCACTTTAGCTAAGGATTCTGGGTAAAGGCATGCAAATGAGGCTCAAAACATACCAACTTTTTTGCCTCAGATACACCAGCATGCATATCCATTTAGGGCTATGGCCCCGGGGCCCAAGCAGGCTTAAGAACGGGGCCATGGATATGACAAATATTAGGCCATGGACATATTAAAGTAGGTGGTGAGATGTAACAGAGTTAATATAAATATATATATATATATATATATATATATATATATATACGTTTTGGATCCATGCACATATTTTTAACAAGTCCAACTGATCCATGGCGATTCCTTCAAGTACATTTCATGTCACAATGTCTCTGCACTCTGGATGCTATTGATCTCTGATTAGGAGGAAACAATTTACTTTATTGATAGGATAATAAATCAATAAAACTAATGACTGATACATCCTCCATATGGATTGGTTTACCAATACTTTGAGTACAGAAACCATATCTATGACATGGGATCATTAAAGTTAACATTGGTGTCAGAAAAACAGGTATTCTACATCGTTTTCAGCTTTTTTTAAGTGAAATTAAATTAAAAGGGTTTATTTTCTTGCATGAACAGTGTTTACCAGACACAGGTATTGCACGCCATCCTGGCAGTGGTGGTAAAAAGCCAAAGCACTTCCTGAATGATGTTACAAGAATGGAGAAGACTGGAGCAAAGGATGACCATAGCAGTCTTGTGCTTTCTGTCTAAAATCATACAATGTGCAGCTCTTGAATACCATATATTTTATACATAAGGTAACCCTGACGTGTCTGCATATAGGTACAGAAGACAAACTATATGTAAAAGGGTGAATATTACAGGAGGTGTATGAACATTGTAAGAATTACAAAAATATAAGAAAATTGTATAATATATTCTTAACTGTACATGGGAGTATTTTATATTGAGTGCTTTAAATGTAGGCAAAGAATTCAAAAAAGCTCTATCTTGAAACAGAAATTATCACATTAAATGGTGGAAATAGTTCAATAGAGGTAATCAATATGGTTCATGCTATAAAAAGTAAAACATGTATAGATAGATAGATAGATAGATAGTGACAGAGTGCTACAAGGGGTTTGTGCGAGCCACAGACTTTTCAACGTTTTTCCCCAGGAGGTCTGAAGGCGTTAAATTCCTGCAGCAGTTGATTAACATCACCTGAGTATTGCTGATTTAAGACTGGGACTTGGTTGGGGTCGTTTGAACTGCAGCGGGGGTTCTCTGTGTGGCTATGTTTGTGGCCTGCAGAATGGAGTTTCCAAGTTTGCAGTTGGTCTAAGATTAAGAAAGACCAATGGCTACCATTTTGATAAAACTGGGAAATATTTATATCCTTCTGTATGGCGTTCCTCAATGAAGTGCTGAAACTTAGTTTATTGTGTTTCATATCACTCGCTTCCCATGCAATAAAACAATTAATTAAAAGTAAGTACTTCAGTTTTCAAAAGTGTGATGGAAAGTCCATTGTGACTTTAATAATGTGTATAAACTATTAAAGAATATATCTTTTTATTAATAATTAAACGTCCTTGAAAAATATAAGCATAGTTGTAACTTATTTTTCCTTACAATATTTATAAAGAAGTTATTGTCACTATTGGTTTTCTCATAATAAATATTATCCGTCTTTCCCTTGAGTCTCGGAGCAAGCCATCGATGTGCTGAGTTCATATGATGCCCACACAGATCTGCTAATAGTGATATATGATGGCATTAGATATGCTCGCTAACACTGGCCTCCAGAGGTATCCAATTAGCCTCAACATGTCTTAATCTAATTGCTAAATGTTAATTTGAACTGACTTTTCCATTTCAGATTAGAGTGGACGATAATTACAACGCAATAAAATGAATATAATTGAAACAAGCCCCAGAGTGTATATTTGGACAGGGGTCATTAGAATCCCTTATAACTTATTACATTGTAACTGCTCCAAAGGGTTTCTGTATAATTCCAACAAATCCCACTTTTTAAAGTTTATAAATCAGGGTGAACAATCCCCCGTTTTAGGATTAATACTGTGGTCCACGTGCATATCAAACATCCATTTTGGTTTTCTGTATGGTCATTTAATAACTTATTTTGTTAGCGTACTAACTGTTTTTGGAAAGCTAACTAAATAAACACAACTTTTACATGATTAACATTTAGATGCAATTATTTGTTACTGTGGGATTCCATTTTTTTTTCTAAACTGATGTCTGCTATGTTCTCAGGAGGGTGTGTTTTCAATATCCTAATGAAAGCACTGGCACTTTTAGCTGCACCAAAAATGAAGATTATCAATAAGTAATAGAAAATGTAAAGTGTTCTTATGATATTGAACATGGGAACCAGGCTCATCCAGCTGATAACTTGATATGGTGAGTGGTGCAGGTACTGCCAAGAAGCTTGATGTCTTTTGTGGCTGTTGTTTTGTGGGTGTGTCTTTCAGTTGTTTCCAACTCTCTGTGACCTCATGGACCGTAACACACCAGGACATCTTTATGTCCATGGTCATGCTGATCCACCTGGTTTTCATTGCAGAGTACCTGAAGTGGGTTGCCAGTAGGCCTCCTGGTATTCCCAGGTGGTCTCCCATCCAAATACTGACCAAAGCCAACCATGCTCAGCTTCTGGGTGGTGTGACCTCTCAGTTCCCTGACTGGAATCCAACCCAGATTACAGCAGTGAATCCTAACCCCTGGTCCACTAGGAAACCCAATGTGGCCATAGAGTTTCACTATTAACTAACTGATTATGGCCTGTGGTGGGTCACACACAGGTTACCTAATATTCTATTATTCAAAAGTAATATAATAAAAGTATAATAATCAACATGTCTGTGCTTCTAAATGTAGACTAAATTATTTATTCCAGGATTTTTGTTGTTTAGTCATTCAGTCATGTCTGACTCTTCAGCAGCACAGCAGGCACATCCCTCTAAGTTTCATCAAGCCCATTCTCATTGCTTCAATGATCTCATATATGTATGCCTTCAATCTTCCCAACACCAGCGTCTTCTCTAGGGAATCTGCATTTATCCAATAAGAAAAGGTTTAACAATATACAGTACTTCAATACTCATTATTAATATATATATATATATATATATATATATATATATATATAAATATATATATATATTTATATATATATATATATATATATATATATATATATATATATATATATATATATATATATATATATAAAGTGAAGAGTGAAGCTGCCGTGAATGTCCAGTAATCTAATAACTTAGTAATTATTATTCTACATATATATAGATTAATAATGAGTATTGCAATATAATTTGATACCTTTTGTATTGGATAAACGTCTTATTTATAACGACAAGCTTTCGAGAGGGTAAATCTCTCTTTATCAAGTCTCAAGCAATACTAACATGAGATGGAGCCCTCAGTTTGAATAAAAAGAGCAGATGCAGAGTGAGTGGAGACAGCATCTGACCTCATCAGATAAATACATATATGGGGAATAAACACAACATAGCAAAGGAAACATATATACACATATTATATACACATATACATCAATATGTACATGAAAAAGCATAGCACTGTAGTCCACAGTGATATCTTTCCTGTTGGATAAACACCTCACTAAGAGTGCTAAGACTGTTATGGTATAAGAGGAAAAAAATCACATGAAATTCTGATAATGTGTTAGAAAACCCAAGTCTATATTAAGTCTTGTGTTTTTAGTGTTGAAGAATGTGATCATCTTTATTTCAAATGCTTTTCTCTCTTGGATGTTTTTAAATTTTCCTCTGAGTATTTTGACTTTTAAATTTTGGATGGAGTGATCATTCTAGCTAAAATGGTGTCCTACTGGGCTACAATAACTGTCTTCATTATGCTTTCTTATTGAATGCCTGTGTAAATTCATCCTTAAATGCATTTTTGGCCGGATTCTCCAATGCCTGTGTAACATAAAGTACATTGTATTATATAAACCACATTAGACGATGTACATGAATATGATCCTTTGATGTTATAGGTTTTGTTGTTATGTGTGGCTGTATAATCTTTACAAATGTGTTGGCATAATTTACATGCACGTTTGTTACAAGGTTTAGTTCCATTTTTGTATTTAGTTGTTCATTGGCCAATTTTCTGCTGACAAGTTTTTGTTTTAGGTTTGGTGGTTGTTTAAATGCAAGGATGGTATATAAATATGTATATATATTCTAGGAAATTGACGGGAGTAAAATGATAAGGCTAGCAATGCTGTTTGCCACACAATGCGAGGCTACAGCCCTCTGAGCACCTTTGGTGCTCATTGCAAGCCTCTCCCCCTGTGTAGTTTATAGGGCTCACGCTTGAGTGTTACTGCCTTGGGTTAAGTGTTAGTGGCTTGGATTAAGTGTTACAGGCTTTTGTTAAGTGTTACTGGTTAGGGCTATTTTTTACGTCCTTCGGGCTAGTTTTACTGCAGCGCTTATCATGAGGCCTGCCATGAGCACCTTTGCCGCTTATTGCAACCTATCTCTAGCGGCACTCGCAGTAGAGTGCCTCAACTGCCTGCCTCGCTTTGCGAGGCTCGCTGTTGCCTCCCTACGGGCTGCAACATGAGCAACAATCTTGGTGCAGGTGCCAATCCCTCACAGTCGACAGCTATGGGCCGCAATGTGAGCCATCTGCAGCCATCAACAGCTCGCTTCGCGAGGCTCGCAATGCGTGACCAACGGCCCGTATATCCACAACTATTATATGTGATATATATATATATATATATATATATATATATATTACTGTATTATATGATATGGACAAAATGTTTGAGCTTTAGCCTCATGATCATACCATTACAAATTGAAGTATACACTTATATTTCACTTTCTTCCTCACCCTTGCTATCCCCTATCTGTTCCTCCCCAAGTTTCTGCCTCTTTCATCACCTTTACATTGTAAGTAGCAAGTTTTCAATCTTGTAGAGTGCTTTCGAAAAAGCACTTCCTGCAAAGATTCTAAGCTCAAAACAGGGCCCTCCATTTTTTTTTATAATAATAATATTTTCCAATACAAGTAAATATTTTGAGAAAAAAAGCAAGTTCAATAAATGCTAGTTTAACCACTCTTTTTGAGAGTACAGCAAACTGGGCTAACTTATTCACAATAAAATATAATCTAAATTGCTCATAATCCTAAAAATGTATGCTTATAAAATGCAGATGTGACAATTTGATTGCCTATTTACGTTTTGCACATTGTCAATGTTTTTTCCAGGTGGCAATCAGCCATATGTATCTTGGCATATGTATCCCTATTTGAAATAATCATCTTCCATTTAGGAATACTGTAGTGGTTTTCATTACTTTGGTAATCACATCACGTCTCTAGTTTATTAGTCTAATTAGGTATTTTGGAGCTGGATTACTCTACTGGATGAGACCAGTCTGATACTACAGGATATATATCATGACCATACAACGAACCTATTAAGATTCGTTCTCTGATTGCGCTCTTCTGACTTTTTTTTTTTTTTATCTAATCAGCTCTTCTCTTTTCATTGAGATGGTCCAAGATTATGACCCTCCATGTTACTTTATTTTCCCTTCCTTTGGTTGTCTACATACTACATAATTGTTTTTGGAAAACAAAATTAAATAGATATTTCTGATCTATCCCTCTTTGCCTGCGCATTTCTTCTGCAGCACTGACAGCTGAAGTTACATAGTTACATAATAATTAAGGTTGAAAAAAGACTTTCAGTCCATCAAGTTCAACCTTTTAAGATCTCCTCTGATCTGCAATATGTGGATTAAATATTAATTATTAGTTGTTAATTAATTATTAATCAATTATTTAATTATTTATAGTTACAGGTGCCATCTGCCAGAGGGCTCTGTGAGCATTCAGGCACCATCAACGTGGCGCAACTCGACGGCCCTGAATCAACAGCGAGGCCATCACTATGTTTGGCGCAGGCACTCAGCCACCCAGGGCCTCAGGCGCGCCTCTCATAGCTCAAGGCCTCTTCTGTCAGAGTGCCTTATATGCTAAGATTGAACTGCAGCTGTCAGATTTTGCGATGGTGAAGAGGGAATGGACCAATATTTCATTTTAATAACAATTTTTTTATAATTATATGTTGTACTGGGAGCCACCATTGATGTATTCAGTTCTTGTCAATATAATTAACAAGCTGTCATAATTTAATTTTTTGGGGTTAATATACAAACCAAATTTTCACCAAACACAGTTCACTTCCTGTTCCAGCTGAACTCTGAACTCAGGCTCCTGATCTCACTTCCTGTAACAACCTCCTTCTCTACTAAATAGAGGTGGCCATACACTAAGTTTCAATTAGTTGTATGCATTTAAATATTATATTGTATTGCCATTTTAAGTTTAAAAAAATATTTTTACGTTTATAATTTTTTTTTCAGTTTTCAATATTCTTTTTCATTTTTTTTAACTGGCCTTGTTGGTTCTTTTAAATTAGTATTACACATCTGCAAGTTTCACTAAAACCTTATCCTATTTTCTGTATTTAACACAGCACTGTAATAGGAATTTTAATGTTCACATTGATGCACATAATGTACTGAACTGACCGTAGAAAGTATTCCTTTGTGTGATTGAAAGTTATGATTTTTATTAAGTTTCCTCAGTAAATGCCTTTGGGCTTCATGTAATTGAAGATTCAGTACACAAATGTGCTCTTAGGATTCATGGCCTTTCTAGTGAATAGAAGAGCCGGCCTATTGTAGTGATAAAGAATCTGTAAAGTACAAATGAGGACAGATTGTGTTTGTACTTTGTTATAATGGAATGGACTCTGTCCCCAAAGGACGACTGCACCTCTGAAACTTTCAACTGATGCATTTGACAATATATTTATAAAATAATCCTATAATTTCATGCATTAAAAAAGTTTAAGTATAAATCCATACAAAAAAGTTAATTTAAAATAATTTAAAAGTAAAAGTAAAACATTTCCTGCTCAGAATTTATATATGCTCACTGTGCCTTATGGAGTACAGCTGCACCTCAATGACGAGGCCCACAGAGGCTGAAACATATGTCTGGGGTTTGCTGTTTCTCCTGTTCAGGGTAGAATTGCCTGGTATTTCAGGTCTCAATCACTCATTTGAGTGAGACCAGACTGATAGGATATTTCTTCCTGTGAAGGACACAAGTGAGCTAAAAGAGGTTGCTCTCTGAGTAGGTAACCAGACCTATAGGACAAACCTACTTAGGTGTTGTTCGTTCTCAGGTGAGCAAGCTTAGCAGTGGTACGCTCAGTGACTTACAGTATAGTCCAGGCAGAGTCCATAGCAATAATTCCAGTGATTATAATTTACTAGTGACTTGCCAGTCAAAAAATGACGGCAATGAGATGTGTATGTTTGGAAATTTGTTTAATTATTAATATCCGTATTTGACATTTGACACAACCATTTCTAAAAAATGACGGTCAATAAAAGAAAGTGTTGAAATGCTGTTTGTCACACAATGTGAGTGTACTGTGTGCCTTAAGTAACTAAATTCCTCAAAAAGCAGAAATCTACATGACTTAAAAAAATAAAAAATAAAATCACCAAAAATAAAAAATGTACATTACAGAACCAAAAAAAGAAACCTAAGTGACCAAAAATAAAAATAGTAACATTACAGAAACTAGAAAAATACATTACAACCTCCCGTCAGTACAATTTTTAAAAAAAAATTACACACCTGAAAAAGAAATACATCTAATACATATATACTGTATAATACAAAACAACAGAATTAAATAAACTAAAATACAACACAATTAAATTAAATTAAATACAATACAATTAAATAAACTACAATACAACCCTATGTAATATACATGCCATGATATAATGTAATATACATCCCACTACGTAATATACAATACTATCTAATAATACATCCCCCTATCTATGTAATATACAATACATGCTATCTATATATATATAGCTACCAATTGTAAGCTACAATAAAATTATTAAGGCCGCTTACCTTTGAGATGTTTCTTCAAATCAGCAACCTACCGTAAAAAAGATTCCAAAAATTAATACAACACATTTACATGAAATACCTAAACATTGTAAACATTCTAAATATTCTAAATATGCTAAATATTATACTCACCTTTCCAGCATGTCCCGTTCCAGCATGTCACGTCCTCCATGTTCCGTCCGCCATGTTTACTCCTGTCAAAAAAAACATTACATTAGTAAACATAAAGCAAAGTAAAATAAACACAATCTACATTATACTTACCATTCCGTGATGTCTCCGGCCTCCTCGTCTTCTACGGAAGCATCCGCGCCTTTAAAAAAAAAAAAAAAAAAAACAACACACATCCGCACTGGCGGATGTCTCCAACGCTAATGACCTTCCTATGGAGGGTTCCAGAGTAAAATTGGCAATGGCGGCTTCTGATTGGCTGAAAAGGCTGTCTATCAAATTCAGCCAATGAGAAGACCCCATTTGTGAACCAATAAAAAAAGTATACACCCCAAAATACAACGCTGATTGGATAACACACCTTTCAATCTTTATTTGAACCAATCCTAAGGCTTTATTGCCATCAGCCAATCATAATGGAATATACCCCCACGTACTGATTGGTGAAGACATCTGCGCCTTCCCATTGGCTGCAATATTGATTGATTTTAACAGTAGCCAATGAGAATGCGCAAATCCTTCACCAAACAGTACGTGAAGGTGTATTCCATTGTGATTGGCTATTGTCAGTGCAACCAATCAGAATGCGCAGAGGCTCCAACCAATCACCCTGTGGGGGTGTATTCCATTGTGATTGGCTGAAGGCATCTGCGCCTTGTGATTGGTTTAAATAAAGATTGATAGGTGCATTATCCAATCAGATTGGGATTTTAGAGTGTATCCCTTTCTGATTGACTGACACATTGGCGCCTCCTGATTGGGTGAATTTGATAGACAGCGTTTTCAACCAATCAGAAGGCGCCATTGCTTATTTTCTTCCGGAAAATTCTCCTGGAGCCTCATTAGCGTCGGGGATGTCCGGGAGTGCGGATGTAAGTATTTTTTTTTTTTTTTTTTACAGGGCGTGGCAGAAGAGGATTCGGAAGAGGCCGGAGACATCGCGGGTAGGTAAGTATAATGTAGATTATGTTTATTTTATTTTGATGTATGTGTATTAATGTTGTTGTTTTTTTAACAGGTGCTGCGCCGGAGAAGGATTAAAAGAATGCCGGACGGGACATGCCGGAAAGGTGAGTAGAATATTTATAATGTATAGAATGTATAGAATGTCTGTAATGTATAGAATGTCTATAATGTTTATTTTATTAGTGTAAACGTGTTGCACTAATTTTTTGTAATTTTTTTTTCGTAGGTGGCTGATCTCAATGGAAATCTGTGGTCTTAATTTTTTTATTTTAGCTTAGATTTAGATTAGTTAATATATAGATAGCATTTATTGTATGTTAGCTAGGGGTTTTATATAGATAGCATAGGATGTATTGTATATTAAATTGTGTTATTTATTTAGATAGATTGGGGATGTTTTATTATATAGATAGGATGTATATTATATTATGGTATTTATTTAGGTAGATTGGGTATGTATTATTATATAGATAGGATGTATATTATATTATGGTATTTATTTAGATAGATTGGGAATGTATTATTATATAGATAGGATGTATATTAGATTATGGTATTTATTTAGATAGATTGTGTAATGTATATTAGATAGTGGTGTATTGTATTGTAATTGTATGTATTTGTATTGTATGTATTTGTATTATATGTATTTTCTTTTCAGGTGTGTATTTTTATTTTTTTCTGTAGTGAGGGGGGTTGTAATGTTTTTTTTTTTTTTTCTGTAATGTTCCTTTTTTTGTGACTTAGTTTTTTTTAATTTTGTCTAATGTAGTACATTTTTTGTGTGACTTTAGGCTTTTATATTTTCTCTAATTAGAGTGGTGGGGGTTAATAGGGGGTAGGTAGTGTAGATGTTAATAGGTTAGTGTAGAGGGTGTTTAGTTGATATTTAATGTTTTATTGGGGGGGTCTAGTGCAGTATAGTGTTAATACTTAGTGTCATGATGATCCTTGAGGACCATCATGGCACTTATGTGGTTAATGTAGTATTGTAACAGGCCCATAATGGTGTTAATATACCCTTATGGGACTGATGGGGTTAAATAGAGGCTTATGGGGGTCTGTATTGCCCCCCATAAGTGACAGGGTTAATGAAGGGCTTATGGGGGTTTGTATTGACCCCCATGAGTGACAGGCTTAATGAAGGGCTTATGGAGGTCTCTATTAACCTCCAGGAGTGACAGGGTTAATGAGGGTTTTATGGGGGACTGTATTGACCCCCATGATTGACAGGGTGACAGTGTATTTTTTTTTCTTTTACAACGGGTCCTTTAAGGACCTTTACGGTCCTTTAAGGACCTGTAACGCGGGGATTTTAAATTTCGATTGCAGTGGGGGTCCCCGATCGAGTGCAATCGGGACCCCCACTGCGATGGTTAATGTGGGGGTTAATGCAGGGCTCGGAGCTTAATCCCCTGCGGTTAATCCGGGTTTCTGAGCTTATCTCGGATCCCTTCTTGGGTAAGTTGTAGGTGGCTGAGCGGTCCTGGGTCTTTGAGCCTCGTTTTCATTTTTTTCGGCGGCCATTTTTTCTCTCGCTTAGGGGATTTTCGTGCGTGTGAACTTGTGAATTTGTACTTAAATGGAGGTGTAACTTCACTTTCAGAGGTCCTGGGTGCCCCCCTTGCTATGGGTAAGCTTTTTATGTCGTTTTTGTGGGTATTTGGTATGTTTTCACTGTTTGTAGTGGCGTGCGGGTCGGCCGTTATAGTGGATTCTAGTGCGTGTCGGTGTCTGTTACGTTAAGGTTGCCTCATTCCCTAAGTGCTTCGAGAGGACCCGCATTTGCGGAAGCGATGGCCTCAGTTGCTGCCAGCAACGGAGGCCCTCGTCCGCAGTGTGTGTGTAACCGGTGTGAGGCGCCTTTGAGATTTTTTTTTATTCCGTTGGGTTTTTTTGGGCTGGGAGGTTGGGTTTTTTATGTTAAAAAGTCGTGTGTGTGGTGTGTTTGTGTTAACACAGCTGACGGTGAGACTCCACCTCCGCAAATGCGGACCCTCCCTTCGCGAGGATCTGCATTTGCGGGGACGTTGAGATGCTCCACCACCGCAAATGTGGCCCCTCGCTACGCGAGGACCCACATTTGCGTGGAACTGCATCCCTCGCTTCGCGGGCCCACACGGCCCGCATGCTCAAAATTATATATGTGATTATATTCCCTCAGATTAATCCATACACCTTGTTAACGTAGGTTTAAACGGAAAACTCCTTTATTGATGCCTAGCCCATTTATAAACAACCCAGTCCACCCAATATCCACCATGGTGGCAGCTACATTGAGGGGAGCTGCATTGGAATGGTAAATGAAAAAAATCCATCCTTTGCAGGTACATAGCATATTGTAATGGAGTTCTTAGTCCTTAGATGTTTTCTTTCACCAAAATATTCCATCTTTATTTAAGTTTGATCCTGATGCCACAATCCCATTATAATTCATCATATCCTTCTCATGTCATTACAAGTATGCTAGGCGCAAAGCACTTGAATTCATGAACAAGCCTGAAGCCTTTAATTACTCATCATTATATTTCTACATTTCATTATCATTCAATCATTTGAATGTTAAAGGCTTGGGGCCTCATTCAAATGCAATTTGGCAAATTGAATAGGGCTCTGTATAAGCACAGATCATATATTTTTTTACAGAAGTTTTTAGTTAGTGAAGACACCAACTAAAAACTTCTGTAAAAAATATAATCTGTGCTTATACAGAGCCCTATTCAATTGGCCAAATCGCAATTGAATGAGGCCCTTGGTCTGATTTTGTGGGTGTAGCTGGAGGTATTTATCGATTGACACAGGCAGTCACCTTTCATGAATAATAAAAAGCTAGTAATGCGACTCAGCAACCCAACATTATGATCTTAAAGAGATATGTATAAAATAATATGGATACAATAAATGTTATGGATATAACATGATGTTATGATGGTTACTTTCTTGTTGTTTAGTGGCTCAGTTGTGTCCGACTCTCTCTGACCATATGGATGGCAGCACACCAAGTACATCTGTCAGTTACTGCCCCTCTGAGCTCCATCAAGCATATATTAATTGCTTCAATTACCTCATCTATCCACCTCCACAGTTCCCTTCTTTGTGTGCCATCAATCTTTCCGAGAATCAAAATCTTCTCTAGGGAATCCTGTCTTCTCATAATATGGCCAATATATTTGAGCTTTAGCCTGACGATCAAGCCTTCCAGTGAACAGTTTGGCTTTGTGTTCTGTATTATTGATTGCTTGGATCTTCTTTCAGTCCAAGGGACTCTAAACAGTTTTCTCTAACACTACAATACAATGGAGTCAGATCTACGGCTCTCAACCTTCATAACTTGCTGCACATAACGACTTCGACAGTATCAATGAAATTACTCTTCACTCTAATCCTGGTACATGAGCGATCACAACCACTCCATGGAAATGTTGTGAGACAATTGCAGACCTCAGTTGAATATATGTATCTTGGTGAATAGCCTGAAGAAGGTCCATGCAAAGAGCTGTAATAGACTACGATCTATAACACCTTGTTGTGGCCATTTTTTACTGAATGGTCCTTTTTGAAACTAATCCACCAGTATATTGGAATATATTTAACATCTAAGATTTCCAATACATTAAACCAATTTATTTATGGGCTGACATGTTTGCTTCTTCCTTTGCACGATCATTCGTTTCAAATTCATGGCAGCATCACAATATCGTTTAATTCCATACTTTTGATGAAGTTCATGCTGGATCTGAATACATAATGTAATATTTATAAGATCTCAGTATATCTCGATGCACCTGTCTCAGTCATTAAGATAAATATCAATTACTTCTCATGAGCATGAAGAGAATGCTTATTAAACAAAGCAGATTTTCATACACATGAAGAGTTCATTGGGTAAATCAATAAGATATTCTCACAGTTGAGTTATTCAGTGTTTCTATTCAAGTGAACTTGTGTCATCATGAAAGTTAATGGTATGCTTAGAGCAATTACCATGCCTCATTAGTCCTTGACATCAAAACATAATAGTTATTAGTACTCCAATGGCTTTCCTTATAACTGACATGTTTTATTTAGTAACTGACTCAATGGTTGAACCCTAATTCCTTGTCCATTTAATCATCTTATGCTGTGAATGTAACAATAGAAAAGCCATTGGATTGGAAGCACAAGTTGATATTGTTTTTTAAATATATTATCATTCTTGTTTTATTAAAAGGCTTTCTTGCTCTACTAATATGTGCATGAAATTTGTAGAAAAACATTGTATTAGTAAAATCTGTTGTATTGATGAAGGTCTTCCAGTATATAATATCAATGGTACCAATTATATTAGATAAATTATAGTTTTGTGTGGGTTTTATTGTCACTGGAAAAGTACAAATCAAATGATCAAGATCAAATTATTTTTGAATTGTCACAGATAAAAAATGATTGGCGTGCCTGTGCATCGTCTTGATGTTACTAAGAATGGCGCCAATGCAATTTTAATAAAAAATACAACAATAAATAGGATAACTCTCCTCTTATTTTCATTATCTGTACCCTGATATAGATAAAGATTTGGTGTTAACATCAACAAAAAAATGTCAGACTGAATTTGCAAAAGATCTACAAGGCCAACAAGAGAGCTGACCTTAGATGCTCTGCCACCCTTGGCCTCTTTGACGATACATAATATGTCAAGATTCAGGGAAGAAACATTGAATGAACGGAGGTAATGAGGGGAGGGAGAAAGAGGAGTAGAAGAAAAAAAATGGGAAGGAGGGTATGGGGGAAAGAAAACTAAGACATGGGTGGTTGAGAATGATATGTGAGTTGATAGGGAGCTCAAGGAAGGAGGTGGGTATAGGAGAGGGATGAATTAAAACAGAAGGAGGAACTAAGATTAAAGAGAAAAAGTGAAAGATGGTAGGAAAAAAGAAACATAGAGAAAAGATAATGGAGATATAAGGAGAAAGGCGTACAGCAAAAGCAATATTTTAATCGATATTTTGAGTTGTTTATTCTATATCGACAACAAAGGTTCAGTTTAATTTTATATGAAGCTCATGGTATTACAGTGGACTTCAATACCATATTTTTGGACAATAGTGTCCAAAGAGAGTGGCAGCTTTAAATGAGCTAAGGACATTTCACCTAACACCACAGAGAGAAAATATCAAAAGTAGAAATAACATATATTTACTTTTTTAAAGGAACACTAAATTAATTTATTGTAAATGTAAACGAACAAAAAAAAAAGAGTCAGAGGTGCTAATCTGAGAATGGACAACCCACTCTTACCCACTCTGGGAGCAGTCTCTTTTATCTCACTTGTGCCCTTCACAGGGAGAAATATCCTGTAGTATATTAGTCTGGTCTCACTCAGAAGAGTGATCCAGCCCTGAAATACCAGACAATTCTACCCTGAACAGGAGAAACAGCAAACCCCAGACATACATTTCAGCCTCTCTTGGGCCTCGTCAGTGAGATGTAGCTAATAACTCCCTAAGGCTCAGTAAGCAAGGAGTCCACTTTGGAGTTCCTTATCACCAATAAGGTGAGAAAAACTAAGCAAGAAGAGTCAGAGGTGCTCATTTGAGAATACACTATATGTAAGTAGGTTTATTCTATACGTCTGGTTACGTACTGCTTTGGAAGTTATTAGCTACACCCTACTGGTGAGGCCCAACTAAGGCTGAAACGTATGTCTGGGATTTAGTGTTTCTCCTGTTCAGGGTAGAATTGGCAGGTATTTTGGGGCTGGATCACTCTTTTGAGTGAGACCAGACTAATATACTACAGGATATTTCTCCCTGTGAAGGGCACAAGTAACTAAAATAGGTTGTTTTCAGAGTGGGTTATCATGTCTATAGAACTAAACTATTAAGGTTAGTTCGTGCTCTGATTGAGAGTTTCTGTTTTTGTTGTTGTAAAGGTAAAGAAAAGCACAAAATATTTTATATCTCCAAGGTTAGTGACATTCATCTTCTGAATGTGCTTGGGAAGGGGGATCAATTATGCTTTATAAAATTTACCATTGTATTTATGAAAATGAAATCAGGTCTGGAATCCATCTTTTGTACTGATAATATATTTTAATATACAGCCATTTAGAAGGTCACACAGAGGGAAATTTGCATACTGGTTGAGATTTTGGAAAACAATTAATTAAAGGCTTAAATTATACATTAAGTAAATAAGCAGATGCGAACGGACGGCCAAGGAGGTGGAAATTTATATTTTTTATTTTTAATATTTATTGTTTTTGTTTTATGAGAAGCTTCTTGTAATATTTGCATTGTTTTATTTTTTTTAAAATAAATAAATAAAATATATCTCAAGATTCCGTGAACAATGTGTATTTATTGCATTTACTGTATATAAATGCTACTTATTAAAGTTATTTCATGACAGAAAACAATTATTTAGAATAAGCTGAATAGGGCAATTAACCTTTAACTGTTTTGATTTACTTTACTCACAATAGTATTAATTAAACCAGTTGCTCTAAGCAATTTTTTGAATCAATAAAATGTAAAATTCTATATTTTAAGGTAATTTGTATGTAGAATATGCTGAAGTAATAGATCAGATCTGCTGCTCTCTGACTGTAAGCTTGTAATATTTATTTAATAAAAGAGCTTACAGAGTTGGAAAGGTTGAATATTCTTGAGAAATTGAGAAATACTGGAAATCTAATTTATAATGGATAGTTAAAAGCTAATAAAGACACATCTATTTTATTACAGTTCAGTAATAACAGTGTTTGGGGCAGAAAGCACCAATAACCACTCAGTGATATTAATTTTAATAAAAATAGTACATTTATTTCATATTTACATATAGCAATTATATATTAGATTAGCAATAACCTTAGGGGCAAGTTATTGTTTTATCTGGAATTTGTTCAATTATCAGTTGTGAAGAACTGAATGTGTATTTTTTCTACTTAATAGTACTTATATACTCTGATGCTGGGAGAGATTAAAGGTACATAAAGAAGATGGCAAAGACAGATAGATGAGGTTAATGAAGCAATAAACATGAGCTTGAGGGAGCTCAGAGGGGCAATGGCTGACAGATGTGCCTGGCGTGTTGGGGTCCATAGAGTATTGGAGAATCAGACTCGACTGAACAACTAAACAACATCAACAACACATATATTATAAGCACCTCACTCAGGGCCTCATTCTATTATCGGCCGCAGCCGTTGCGGGGCCGCAAAGACCGGCCGCAAGCTATTCTGCTATTCTATTCCCCTCCGGCCGGGGACTCCGGCAGGCTTGCGGCCGGCGCCTTGCTATCTCTTGCGGCCGCTCGCGCCGGAGGAAAGCCTTTGATCTAAAACGGCCGCAAGGAAATCGGCCGTAAGAAAATCCTATTTGCAATTCTATTGCTCCGGGAACCCTCTCTGCAAGGCTAAAAGCGAGCCACAGCTTACTTGCAGGAAAAAGGTCCCGCTAGCACCAATTAAGCACGAAATATAGCCCAAATAAAGCCATCCTGCACTTTGAGAAGACTATAAAGTGATTTTCGGTGTTAGCAAAAATAGCACAAAATTCCCCTATACTCAAATCCGTAAAATATATTTTTTTTAATATACGTCAAATATCCATGGAAAAAGTCCCGAGGGCTTGGAGCACCTCAGACCCGCCCACGCCGCAGCCGGAAAATAAACAGTTAATTTGAACTCGGGTTTGGGCTGATGTGCAAGCTTGAGAGGGGGTTACTTGTAATCCTCATGTCCCCCAATATGATCCCTAGCATTTACAGAGCTTTACAGTGCTGTCTTGAATTTATTTTTGACTTTTTAGATTTCAGAGTTTACGGCCGGTTGCAAGATTTACGGCCGGCCGTAAGAGGAGATCCTTGCGGGGCCGTTTAATTGAATTGCGAGGTAACGGGACCCCCGCAAGGAATCGCAGCCTTACGGCCGGTTTAAGGACGATAATAGAATGAGGCCCTCAGTATTAATGAGTAACCAGTAAGATAGGAGCCCACCACCCAACAACCTCTTAGCTTAGTGCATCATATTAATGATTAACTAATAAATAGGTTTCATTATTATACATTATCCCTTTTTATTATCAATATATAGCAGAAAAATAGGGCAGACATGTGGGTAAGAAGAGAAAGGCTTGCTAATGACTGGGCATGAGACTGCATGAAGAGAGAGGGCAGAGGTTTATGGGTGTGGGACGAGACAGAGTAGTGAAGAGTATTGGGCTAAAGAGAGTGGCAATAAGAGGATATGAAAAGTCAAAGAGAAAAATGAGCTTATGAGTGAAAGGATTTTGGTGAGTAGGTATGGAAATAGAGAAAGTGACTTAAGATCCTATTAAGACAGAGAGAGAGAGAGAGAGACAGAGAGAGAGAGAGAGAGAGAGAGAGGTGATGGACTTGGTAAGTTTGTATAGAGAAGGTGGCAGAGGTGTCTGGTTATTAAATGCAGAAAGTGTCAGCAAGTTTATACATTCAAAATGGTATGAGTGAAACAGTGGTGCAGCTAATAAGCGGAGGACCCCAGTGCAAAAACACAAAAATATGTGTAGGTTATCAGTCCTCCATTCTATAAAAGTAATTATCTCCCCCTCTTCAATTATACGTTAAAATAAGTTCATGTGTATTTATTACATCTCAAATTTCAGACCAAACATTTTTCTTTCTTCTTTGACTTATTTCATTGACGCGTTTCACAAAAATAAAGTCATATTGTGTAATAATATTTGAAATGCATACACAGTTTTGCACTTAATTTAATTTTATATTGCAGAAATTCTTAGTTTTTCCATGCGCCTACTATAGTATATAGAAAATCGTTTTCTTCAAAATAAAAGGGGCTGTCACACAACACACTGCAAAAGACCAATCTAACACTTCTGCCTATAAACCGCGATTCCCTGCTAATACCATCTAAATGGACTACTGCAACATCTAACTATTAACCGCATGCCAAGGAGGTCCTTAACAGACCCCTGTGGCAAAAGGTGTAGATGGTCCTGTTCGGGTAAGAGCTTACAGTCAAAGTGGTTTCAAAGTATAGAGACAAATGGGGAAACGATGTTGATGGGCCAGAAGTACAGGAGGCATTCATCGTCTTACTTGAAGGGCTGATATTATGGAAAAGTTGGTTATTTCTCTCAATAGATTTTTGAGAGAGTGTTTGAAACAGAGAAGAGCAGGCTGGAGTCTGACAGATCGGGATAGAGAATTGGGAAAGCCCAACATTTCTAATATGTAGCAGGGTGCAGTGCTGTTGAGAGCTTTCGTTGGTGACTTTCAGGATTTCATACCTAATTCTAGTGGATACTAGATGCCAAATGAAGAGAATGGCAGAGTGGAGCAGCAGATGAGAAACAACCAGTTAGGTGTATGAACCTAGCAGAGGTATTTAAGATAGATTAGAATGGAGACAGGGGAATATTGGGAATATTGGTGAGGTGGGAGTTGCAGTAGTTTATGTGGGAAATGGTAAGTGAACGAATGAGGATTGCAGTTGTTTCGGGTGTAAGAAAAGGAAATATATTTAATATTTTTCTCAGGTGTAATTGACAATTTTGTGGTAAATGATTGGATGTGGGATTGAACGATAGAGAAGAGTCCAGAGACATTCCAACACAGAAGACTGAAGTATAGATGTCAATTGTAAGAGTAATTAGCTCAGTTTTTGACATGCTTATTTTTAGGTAGTGGGAAGTCAACCACTATGAGATGTTGGATAGACAGGTGGTGACATGAGTTGGTAAGGAGGGAGATAAGTCAGGAGGGGAACTAGAGTTTGGTATCATCAGGATAGAGATGATACTGCAACCAAATAAGCTTATTAGTTTGCCAGAGGGAGTCAGTGTAGACTGAGAAAAAACGAGTCTTGAGTTACCCCGACAGTAAGTGGTTAGAGTGAGGAAGTTGTACCCAACTATGAAACACTAAACTAGCAGTTGATAGAATAGATGGGAACCAGAAGAGTGCAGTGTTACAGAGGTCAAGGACGTTGAGAATTGGAGAAGTAGTTGGAGAAGAAGTGAGTGGTCAGTTGTGTTAAAGGCAGAAGAAAGGTCCAGGAGGATAAGTAGAAAAGAGGGTCCTTTTTTCTTTTGGCATCAGAAGACATTAGTAAGTGCTGTCTCAGTACTGCACATGGAAACCAAATTACAGAGGGTCATGTAAAGTGTTTGACGACAAAAAAATAGATTAAACAGTTATAGTCGTTCTAGTAGTTTTGAGGCAAATTTAAGCAAATAAATATGGTGGTATTTAGATATCATAGATTGAGAGAAAGGGCTTCTTCAGGATGGGAGTTATAAGAGATCATTTGAGAGTTCCAAGACTGTGTTGGACAAAACAAGTCTTAATATATACAGATATTGGATCAAAATGCTTCAATTCTCTAGATGGATATGAAATACTGTAAAATATAGAAGGGAAGAGAAGAGCAAAAACAACCAACTAGTGTAACAAGCCAAACTATTCACTGGAAGGTTTAATCATAAGGCCATATCATAAGAAAATAGGACAAACAAATGGATTAAACTGTTATAGTCATTCTAGTAGTTTTGAGGCAAATTGAAGTAAACAAATATGGTGATAGATATCATAGATCGAGAGAAAGGCTTCTTTAGGATGGGAGTAATAATGGATAGTTTGAGGGAGAGAGAAATGAGCCAGTTGTGGATATTTAACTCCACTTTATTAACTCTGCTTGTCACCAGTGTGGTAAAATATAAACCAGAGAGCAATGACTAAAAGCAAACTACTGTACACGTGTAATGGAAGTGAGATAATGGATCCGATAAACTAAAGAGTCTTAGATAACTTGGGGTGAACCTTTCCATTCCTTATCCTCTATGGCTTATATGTCTGATATCTCCATGAGTTTTTCATTACCCCATTCTGTTCTACAAGATTAGAGGGGACATTGGAAAATAAACAGAAAACCAAACACATAAGTTCAGGTAAGAACGTAGTAAAACTCTACATAGTGACAAGACACTTATCTGCCTAAATGTCTTCATATAAGAAATCCAAGACTGTGCTGGACAAAATATTCTTCTTAATCTTCAGAATATATACAGATATTGGCTCCAAATGCTTAAATTCTCTAGATTGATATCAAATACTGTAAAATATAGACGGTAGGAGAATAGCAGAAACAACCAACTAGTGTAACAAGTAAAGCTATTCACTGGAAGATTTGATCAGGAGGCTACAGCTCAAATATTTTGACCATAACATAAGAAGACTGGATTTATTAGCGAATAGTCTGATGCTGGGAAAAAATTTAAGACATACGAAGAAAGGGACAACAGAGATAGAGATAGATTAGGTATTTGCAGTAAAGAACACCTGATTGAGCCAGTAAAAAAAAAAAAATATATAAAAAAAATATATATATATATATATATCTCACATATAACAGTTGTGGTAATTGCGAGTTGTCGTCATGCAATGTTAAAATTTATGGGTTTGGGCATGTGCAACGAGCGCCAAAGGCACGAAAGTTGCGGGTTGGCTGAGGCCTGCTATGAGCGGCGAAGCGGCTCATTGCAGGGTTTGCGATGAGTGTCCGAAGGCTGAAAGAGCTCATTGCAAGGCCCAAAAGTTAGAGGGGGGAGAGCCTTGCATTGTGTGGCAAACAGCATTGCCAGGCTTCAAATTTTATTGCCGTCATATTTGACGGGCAAGTCGCTAGTATATATATATATAGTCACAAAAACAGTGGTATCAGCAAAACAATGACTGAGCAGGCTCCTATATATTTCATCCAGACAGGACTTCAGGTATGTTGAAGGTCATTAAGGAAGATCATAAATCCGGGAATACTGAAAATAAACTTATGGAAAGTTCCAAAGGGCCAACTTTATTAGTTGCAAATGTTCAAGGGCCAATAACACACACTATTTTCAGGATAACCTGTTTGAGCACAGGTGGGTAAAACACTTGCTCGATTATTTGGATTTGTGTTCTGGTGCCCACACTGGATAACTTGAAATACCTGTCTGGCTCTGGCACCCGAGGACTAAGTTATGCATTTTCTAATAGGAAAAAGAATATCTCAGCACTCTTCAAATTCATTTTTATCCTGACTAAGGCTTACAGCAAGACATTGATTTTAATGCATTTACAGCAGTTAAGGACGGAAGCTGGAAATATGCCTTTCTTGGGATAATTTTTCATTAGGAACTTGTGAAAATTAATTGATGTGCCCTTTAAAAATGTTGATAGCATTCTTGATAAAATGTCTGACCTTCCCCCGGGACCAGACTTTATCAGAGATTAAAAAAAACGGATTTTACATAACTGGACAAAAGTCACGGCCTTCATATCCCATAATATGATGTGATTGAGGTTATTAGCAAATGTTTGTCATTTAAACTGCTGTTATAATTCAAGAAGTTTGAGGGCATTTGTCGTTTTTTAGATTAAAAGTTAATGTTTCTAGCTTTTTTCTTGATTGTTTCATTTGTTCATTTAATGATGTCTCGCTCGGATGTACAACGAGGAACTCATTAAACTCAGATAACTTTATAAGAAACTTTAAAGGATCAGGGTGGTGAAAATAATGCATTTTTTTTTTTAGCTAAACTTAATAAAGGGTAAATTGTTTTTACAAATCAAAAATAAATAAATACAAATAAACACAATGTTTACTTTTGAACCTTTATGTGCAATTTTTATTTTCTGAGCTTGCTCTATCTGTTACTTTCTCAGGCGTGTGTGTTCTTGTACACACATGAGCTTTCCATGAGTCCATCTGAAATAACATTCCCACAGTACTGATGGAAGCTTCTTGTAAATGTCTCCTCTCATGAAATTGACCCGAAGTTGATCACCAGAAATCCAAATGGTAGATTCCTCACTAGTATAAATGTCCAGGTGTAGCCTGGAGTTTGTGGGAGGGGCCCCCTCCTACCATTCATAAGAACGTCTGGCCACGCCCCTTCCTGGCACACCTCAGTTCACTTTTGGGTCTGTGTTTGGAGGTCGCTCCTCTGCCATCTCCTGTGCTTTGGCTTTCACCAGGACAGGTTATCAAGGGGTCAGGTAGCACCAACCCAGCCTTCAGCTACCGATCCAGAGAGGGATCTTCTTAACATTTCTGGTTCCATTTTAGCCCTTTCCTTATGTCCATAAGGGCACTCACATTGCTGGAGAGCCATGCCTGGGGCATCCCATTCATATCAGGTACTGCTTTTAGCTTTCACCTTGCCCTATATTGTAGTTTTTTGGCCCCTATCTACTAAATCATGTGGCTTTCCATGAGCCTTTCATGCATATTCTGGCACCTATCTACTAAACCATGTGGCTTTCCATGAGCCTTTCATGCATATTCTGGCAACTATCTACTAAACCATGTGGCTTTCCATGAGCCTTCCATGCATATTCTGGCCCCTATCTACTAAACCACGTGGCTTTCCATGAGCCTTTCATGCATATTCTGGAACCTATCTACTAAACCATGTGGCTTTCCATGAGCCTTTCATGCATATTCTGGCACATAGCCACTGAGCTGCATTTTGCCAATGTCCAAGGTTAAACCTTTAAGCAATGTAGCTTTCCATAAGTCCACCATCAGCTGCCACATGAGGGGGACCTGACCACAATTAAATATACATGATAAATAAGCATTGTTGGTAGTTTTGATATAAGCCAAATCATATAACTCATCATAGGTAATGGGCAAATGTTTTTAGAAAATTCTGGGCATGAAACAAGTTTTTCAACTTGCTTTAGACATTCAGATGTGATCACAGATTTACTATTTATTTACTGTGCTACTGTACGGTGGAGGATTCTATCGCTCTTTTGCCCACCATATTATAAATGATTGTTGTGGTGAACTATCTACTCATAAGATCCACAACACAGGCTGAGATCCCGCTCCATGCAGATGATAGCCAGTAAGCTTGAAACAGTTGTACATGGATAGGATTATTGGCTTGTGTAAAATCCAACCTTGGCTTTGCTCAAAGCTGTTTTATATAGCGGGCATATGCTTAAGGGAAGCCATATTTATTATGGTTATGGATTGCAAGAGCGAAGTCTTTGTGGGCACATTTGCATGTCCCTGCCAAGCTTCCCAGAATGCAGTGTAATAACTGTATTTCTCAGAATTCTGGGTATGAAACAAGTTTTTTAACTTGTTTTAGACATTCAATTGTGAACACAAATGTACTATTTATTTGGTATATATATATATATATATATATATATATATATATATATATATATATATATATACACATATATGTGTGTGTGTGTAAAATAAACACAGATCTTAAATCTTTCACTTTTATATGCAATTATTCTTTACAGCAGAATTCCATTTTTATTACTTGTCTGATTTTTGCAGCTTCCCTCTCAATAGGAAGTGTCCATGTAATCTAATGAGTTTTTCATTAGTCCTGAGAGCACTAGCAGGAAGTAGATTACTGGAAGCAAAAATGGTGGATTCCACAGCAACATCATTGCTTTACAGTGATAACTTAGAGGCTGTATTACTTTTGTTTAGGATTATAGCATATAGGATACATGATAACATATAGGATTTAAGTGACAATGTAATTCTCTTTATGTAAACAGTATGGTGGGATTGTGGAAAATTTAGGTAAAGGACCATTGTAGTGCATTTACAAGTAAATGATTTATATTTATTTGCAGTAAATAGGCTTTGAAAAACAGTATGCAGTTTAAATTAATATATATATATGTTTATTATTTTTTAAACTGTCTGTTTTCTCCTCAAGCAGAGCTATTTATCTCCCCCTGCCTGTATCTATTAGGGGCATGTCCAGCTCTGACTGCAAATTGGATTATAAATATAGTCTGACCAGTGTAGTCTGCTTCAGACTGAGCACACTAGGTAAATGGGACAGGGCTATAATGTCTCCTGCAGTGTTACTGGTGGGGTGTATAGAGCAGCTGCAAACATGTTACAAAACATCTCTCTGTGTTGGCAGTGGGGGTGGAGCAAAAATATATTTTTTCCTTTCTCCTTCCTCCCCTGTATCTCTCCCCCCTCTCCCTCCCCTGTATCTCTCCCCCCTCTCCCTCCCCTGTGTCTCTCCATCTCCCTTCCCTGTGTCTATATCCCTCCCCTCGTGTCTCTCCCCTCCCCCATATCGCATGAGTTGCAGGCAGCAGTAGATCGGGTGGCCCGCTGTACTGTGGATATAGGATCTCAACACAGGGATCATGGGCCACACATTGTAGGAGCCAGGTTATGCATTGTATCGTGACACCATTAGGCCCCATTTATCCTCCATGCTTTCCCCCCCAGCTTATGCTCCATGCCCCCCAGCCTATGCTCCATGGCCCCTCAGCCTATCCTCCATGCCCCCCTTAAGGTTATGCTCCATGCTCCCTCATCCTATCCTTCATGGCCCCTCCGGCTATGCTCCATACCCCTTCAGCCTACCCTCCATGGCGCCTCGGCCTATGCTTCATGGCCCCCAGCCTATGCTCATTAGCCCCCTCTCACTACTTACCATGATCAGGGAGATTCTTTCTCTTGCTCCATGTCTCCCCAGGCTGTGTGTTTCTGCAGAGACTTCCTGAATGACATCACTTGTGTGAGATCCAGTAAGTCGCAGGCAGGAGAGACAAGAAGGAAGAGAAAGCAACCCCCTGATCAATTTAAGCAGTAAGAGGGTGCTGATGAGACTGGGGCCCCTCCACATAAGTGCCCCGGTTCTTTGCACCGCCTGAACTGGTGGTAGCTCTGCCACTGACCCTACGGACCGCAGCACACCAGGCACATCTATTGGCTTTGGTTGTGCTTATCCATAAGGTTATCTTGGCAAAGATGCTGCAGTGTGTTGCCAGTCCTTTCACCAGTGCACGTTCATTTGTCCGACCTCTCTGCTATTTCCTGCCCATCTTGGGTGATCCTACATGATATATCTCACAGCTTCATTGAGGTAGACAAGCCCCTTCACCCCGAAAAGTTAGCGATCCAGATGGTTAAAGACATAAATTAATTGGTATAAAAATAGTAATAAAATAACTCAAAGGTCTTCAAAGTCTTCTTCTCTGTTTGTATATTCAGGCCCATATGACTTAACCACTTTAATTCAACTGATTGATCCATCGTGGCTTAAGGAGAGAGATACTGACATCCTATGCTATTGGTGACCAAGTTGGCCACCACTGCAACTCCTACTTAACAAAGGGCCACAGCATCAGTTAAACCCTCCCTGTCACCAGACCTAAATTCACCAAAATTCCCAGAAACTGCATTGCCTTTTTTAAGGTAAGATCCGCTTTATTTTGTTTTTGTAAAGAGATGGTCTTGTTAGAGCTTTGTGTAATTTACAATAATGCTGTACATTCTTACACAAGGCCATGACTAAAAGGAAGTCAGGGTTATACAGAGCATCAGAACCTTTCGTCCTTTTGTTCAGTTTCCTGAAGTCACTTCAATGTTCTTGTGACTTCTTAGTATTCAGAAATTCATGTTTTTCTTTTCAAAGCATGAAAAACAAAACTTGATTCCAAACAGACAATGTCAGTAATATTATATAAACATTTTTAGTAAAAAATGTAATTTTTCAACCCACATAGAAAATGATTTCAATGCAAATATAATAGCATTAACAATTATTAGTGGTGTTAGGTAATTTCATTTTCCTAACCTTTTTTTCAGATGATAAAGCGTGAAAGTAGATAGAACCATTCCGGCTCTAACCTCTATTACCCTTCCTAAATTAATTCAGTTCTACAGTAGAATCAAGACAATTTCACAGCAAAAGGAATAAATGAATAAACTGAGACATAAATATAAATATTTATTTTTCAACCTTCCAGTAACAGTTGTGAAAATGTGTCTATATCATCGATTATCCAATGGGAATAGAATATTAGTGAATAATTCATTGCCTCTACTTGTGTTATTGGTGCTGACATTGGTTGGTTGGCAATACTGACTATTACATTAAATATACAGCAAACATACATGTACTGTAACATAACTGGTTCCATCCATTAAATCCATTACTTTGAGTGTCATGAAGCGGAGCAACTAAAAGTAATCACATTGGCTTCATTGCAGAGATGATTATGTATTACTCCATGGTGCGTGTGTATGTGATGGAACTTTCTAATTCAGCATGAATGTTTCATGAGCTGCCTATATGTATCAGCTAATACAATTGTTTAATATTATTACAAATCATTGTTTAATTCTTTTATTTCATTACGAAATTTACAATACAGAAGTACAAACATAAAGCACGAATCACTCCGGCTTATAAATCCTATTCATAATAAAGACTAAAAGATCCATAACTTATTTATAGGACTACTTGAGTAAACGGGTGTAGGCCTTCTTACTTATTATTTATTGGTATTCCTTATATTTAAGATATTATTTTTCCCATTTAGGCCAATTGAATAATCTGGGACTGTTGGGCGTAAGCAAAGTCGTGGACTCCTCATTATTTCGCTATTGAGATCTACACCATTTTTCCACTTAATCCATGAGGGGACTTTTTGTTTATTCTGATACTTGACCAGCAGTGACTTGGATACCAGGAAAATATGGGAAATCATCATTTTATCCTCCTTGGGTAGATAATCAAGGTTCATATGAAATAGAACCACTGAAGGAGAACACAAGATTGGTTTATCTATCATAGTAGTTAATTCAGTACAAACTGTATTCCAATTATCTTTCACATTATGGCAGCTACACCAAAGATGACCACAGCCTTTCCAAGATAAGCTATCCATATAGGGATTACATTTTTAAATTTTGCTGAAGTCATATGCCATCTATGGATTATGTTAAAAAAACATCTCTATATACGAGGAGTTGATTGCTGACCACTTCACCTCCTTGAGTGCCTTGCCCCATGCTTGGTCGGAGTATGCCACCTTTAAATCCCTCTCCCATCCCTTTATGCCTATACTCTTGGAAAAAGGTAGGATATCCTCTAAAATTGTATTACAATTGGACAGCAGGGCCTTTTTTTACTTTTTTATACACAGTTCCTCCATTTTTAATAACTTTGGCATCTTTAGGGTTGTGTATCCTTGTTTGTATAAAGAGTTTTTTTAGGACTTCATAATACAACCACAAGAAAGATTTCAATTCATATTTTATCTGAAGTTCTTTCAATGAGAATATTAGAAGTCATTATATTCATATATAACAATAACAATGACCCCAAACACACTGCTAAAGCAACACTTGAGGGGTTTAAGGGGAAACATGTAAATGTGTTGGAATGGCCTAGTCACAGCCCAGACCTCAATCCAATAGAAAATCTGTGGTCAGACTTAAAGATTGCTGTTCACAAGCGCAAAGCATCCAACTTGAAGGAGCTGGAGCAGTTTTGCAAGGAGGAATGGGCAAAAATCCCAGTGGTAAGATGTGGCAAGCTCATAGAGACTTCTCCAAAGCGACTTGGAGCTGTGATTGCCGCAAAAGGTGGCTCTACAAAGTATTGACTTTAGGGGGGGTGAATAGTTATGCACATTGACGTTTTCTGTTATTTTGTCCTATTTGTTTTTTTCTTCACAATAAAAACATATATATATATATCTTCAAAGTTGTGGACATTTTCTGTAAATTAAATGATGCAAATCCTTAAACAATCCATGTTAATTCCAGGTTGTGAGGCAAAAAACACGAAAAATGTCAAGGGGGGTGAATACTTTTGCAAGGCACTGTACATTGGGCACTGGTTGCCTGGTTGGAATTTCTGTCCAAATTCCTGAAATACATATGATTTAGTTCTTTGACTACTCTTTCTTACCCCAAAAATGGTTAAAGGCGTATGTAAGTGAGCTGGATTATGAATGCATCTGAGAGTGGAGAATTAGTAGTGTATGAAAACATGTGTTATATAGAAAATGCAAAGTTATTTGCACAAAAGTCAAAGCCAGCTGTTCACACCCACATGACACCAACATAAACCGGGTACACACAGGAAATACAGCAGGGTACATGTTTTGACCTTTCTGGTATAGATCACAGGAAGTAACTGTGTACTGAGCACGTCAGAAGCCACTGAGATGAAGAATGATACAATGTATTAGCCTGATTCTGAATTTGAATGTTATGCTAATTCAGGTGGGATTTTCTTGGGGTGTACACAATAAAATGCAAAAGCCAAAAACATAGGAATTTTTTCTAACTTCAAGGTAAGCTAATTAATGTTTATTTTGGGATATTTCATGGAAAAAAATGTTTTCACACACTACTAATTCTCTTTCAGATGCATTCATAATCCAGCTCACTTACATATCCCTTTAACAAGTAGTTGCTGTTGTATAGGAAGTCAAAATAGTTACACAGTTCATAAAATCCAATAAGAACTGGCAATACTGCAGCTGAGATTTTAAAACGTGTCACTCAAACAATCAAGAAGATTCATACATGTCTATAAAAACTCCATGTCTAAAAGATAGTACCAGTAATACAATGGCGTTAGGGTAAACAATACAGAACATTCTCAATGTACTTTTTTTCTCTATCTGTATTTTATTTTATCTATTTTATATTGCCTTCTATTTCTTTTTTCTCTTTTAATATGTATTTCGTAAAATTGTAAATTATAATAGCACATATGTAGGAGGGATGTGTGTAATAATACAAGTTAGGCCATTTGGAAATATAAATTACCGTATACACTTGAGTATAAGCCGACCCGAGTATAAGCCGAGGCACCCATTTTACCACAAAATACTGGGTAAAATGAGTGTCTCGAGTATAAGCCGAGGTTGGGAAATGTGCTGCCCCCTGTGTCCCTCTTGTGCTTTCTCTGTCCCCCTCTCTCTCCGTGTCTCTTCTCCCCTCTCCCTTGCCTGTGTCTCTTCCCCCCTCCCTTATCACCCTCCTCAACCCCACTCCTCAACCTCAACCTCCCTCTTCATCCTCAACCTCCCTCCTCAACCTCAACCTCCCTCCTCAACCTCATCCTCCCGCCTCATCCTCCCTCCTAATCCTCCCTCCTCATCCTCCCCCCTCATCCACAACCTCCTTCCTCATCCTCAACCTCCCTCCTCATCCTCAACCTCCCTCCTCAACCCCTTCCTCATCCTCTCTCCTCAACCCCCCATCCTCATCCCCCTCCTCAACACCCCATCCTCATCCTCTCTCCTCAACCCCCCATCCTCAACCCCCCTCCTCAACCTCCCTCCTCAACCTCAACCCCTCCTCCTCATCCTCAACCTCCCTCCTCATCCTCAACCTCCCTCCTCAACCCCTTCCTCATCCTCTCTCCTCAACCCCCCATCCTCATCCCCCTCCTCAACACCCCATCCTCATCCTCTCTCCTCAACCCCCCATCCTCAACCCCCCTCCTCAACCTCAATCCCCCTCCTCAACCCCTCCTCATCCTCAACCTCCCTCCTCAACCCCTTCCTCAACCTCCCTCCTCAACCCCCCTCATCCTCAACCCCCTCCTCAGCCTCAACCCTCCGGGTGCAGCACCCGGTATATGCTAATGACGCGGCGCGCATGTGACGTCACATGCGTGCCAGGGCCAGGTCAAGGAGCGGAGGCCAGAGCACAAGCAGGTAAGTGAGGGGAGAGGGGGGATGTATTTAGGGGGGTATAGGTGGAGGAGGGGGGTTGAGGGGGGGATTAGGTGGAGGAGGGGGGCTGAGGGGGGGTTTATGCTGAGGAGGGGGGTTTGGGTTGAGGAAGGGGGAGGGAAAGAGACACGGGGGGTAGAGAGACACACGGGGGGTTAGAGACACATGGGGGGGTAGAGAGACATGGGGGGGTTAGAGAGATACAAGGGGGGGGGGGGGAGTGACTCGAGTATAAGCCAAGGGGGCCCTTTTTTGCCTTCAAAAAAGGGCTGAAAAACTCGGCTTATACTCGAGTATATACGGTAGTAGAGATTTTGAGATTTGAATTTTGCTGATATTTTTGTTCATATGAAAATAAAACACAATAAAATTCCAGCCATTATTAATAGAGGTGCCATACTGTGCTTATGGTGGTTATACAGTAACATTTTAACAAAGTAGTGAGGTCTGTCAAGTTCAGCCTTTTTTAGATTTCCTCGGAACCATATGCTACACAAATTGTAATTTATAGAGAAGAAGGTTAATAAATAAAAAAAAGCAAATAAAAAAAAAATTGCCTCATTTAGGAAAAAATGGTATCCTTCCTCATTTATTCCCTGGATCAATTTACAAACCTAGAGCCCGATTCAATTGAGCTATCACAAGTTACTGAAGCCCATAATTGAGGCCGCAAGTTCATTTGCTATTCAATTGGCGTCTTTTTGCGTGCTCTAAACGGGTTACGGGTTACGGCCCTGAAAACTTTGCAATGGTTAAAACTGTAAGTTACAGCCTCCCAAAGCCTTGCGATCACTAAAATCGCAAATCACTACTCAATTGCTCCAATTCCCCAAGCCGCAAATGTTTTCACACCCGTAAACGGCAAAAGAAGAACATTATCTGCACTGTAAGCACTGTAAATGCAAATAAAAAATCACAACTGCACTGTAAAAGATGGGAAAAGCAATGAAAGACTAATTATTAATTGCACAACAGTCTCAAGCTTGCAAATCGGCAGTAAATTAAACTTATTTTTATGATTTATTTTGGGGTTATATCGATCTCAGGTATCAATGAGTTAATATATATCAGGCCACCCACATGAACTAGAACAGTATTGACATTCATTTTCGAATATCGGACCCCCAAACCTAACTGATTGACATGTAACCTCCATGTTTTATTGCCGTAATAATGACAGTCTCATTTTCTATTGGCTGATTCGAAATGGGAGGTTACGGGCTTGCTTAGTTGATCATGTTCCCACCCTGAACTGCTATGAACCAGTGCATGGTTTACGGAGTCGACTTTGGGCCAGTACCTTGCGGGCTTGAGCAATTGAATAGCTCCGGAATGGGAGACTAACGGGAGCCCGCAGCACACCTACAGACATACGGCCTGGATACAGAAGAGGATACTACACATATGAAACTTCATTGGTCATTTAATTATGGCGTATACTATAAAAGCACCCTCTTCCCACAAGTATGGATGTTTAGAGAGTTGAAAAACTCTTAGGATACACTATTACTACACAAAGAACTAGAAATCTGGCAGCCCAACCAATATTATTGTAAATTGGTCTACTTTGCTGACTTTAATTAAATTGACTTTGGTGCTTGTCGGACAACTACCTTTGTTTCATTTTTTTCTTCTTGTCTGGGCACTTTGTCAATAAAATGTTTCGATGAGTGAATTTGCCTAAGACGTTTTCTCGTCAAATGTAATTACCTGGAAACAATAACATCTTTCAATATAATAACAAAAAAGTGCATACATATTTATTGATGTGTTTCAGACAGCAAAAAACATTAAATGAATTATTTTAATTACAGATTGAACTACCATACACAATCAGGTAAGTCACTCAAGCAGTCTGAAGCAATATGAAACTTTCATCAGGAGGTATTAGTGAAGAGCTTTGGAGAATGCATAAAGAGTAGACAATTATATTCTGTAAGACTGTCATAGGCAAGAATGCTTCTGTATAAGCAACAGGAAACTTTCTGTGAAGCAATATTAACTTTTTAGGTGTTTCGAAACAAGCAAATTTAAAACACAGCTCAAAGAAGCAAAGAAATAATCATCACACAATAATTAAAAACCGAGAGACAACTATATGGGTAACTGAGGTTAGAAATTAAGGAAAGTACAAAGTCTTTAGGAGCCACAGCATCAGAGTAGTTCTGGTAGAAACATGAATTGGACAAGTTTTAGTTATAAATTTAGCACATTCTAGGGGTTACACAGTTCAGTGTCTTTGGGCCTCATTCAATTGTGATTTGGCCAATTGAATAGGGCTCTATGTAAGCATATAGCATATATTTTTTACAGATGTTTTTAGTTAGTGAACTTCTATCTAAAAGCAAGGTCTTCACTAACTATACATTTCTGTAAAAAAATATATGCTTTGTGCTTATATAGAGCCCTATTCAATTGGCCAAATTGCAATTGAATGAGGCCCTTTGCTAAATTTTAGACTGAATATATTTTTACAGAGAGATAATTTCAGCTATGTAAATTACAACAATTAAACCTTGCTCTAACCAAAAAACAAAATAGACTAGAGTAAGTCAGTTATTTAGTGTTCAAATTCTATATCTTCTATTTATAAAACTAAATTAGTTTATAAAGCAAAATAAAATCAATAACAAAGTGAAATAATAAGTGCATATATATATATATATATATATATATATATATATATATATATATTGTGACAGAGCTATTGAAGGGGTTTTGTGAGCCACAGACTTTGCAAAGTTGTCTTTCACCAAGCAGGACTGCAGAGGTTAACTTTCATGAGAAGCTGATTAGATGCACCCGGAGAGACCTGATATAAAACTGTCCTGGGGTATGGGTGGAACTGCTGATGGACTAAGGGGCCTCATTTAAGAAATTGTAGCTTAAGGGAGCCCATAATGTAGTCTGTAAACTAATTTGCTGTTCAATTGACATATTTTTGCGATCCACAAATGATCTAAGGGTGACGGGCTGAAAATCAATGCGGTTGTTACAACCATAACTTACGACCCAGCTAAGCATTTGGTCTTTCAAGACCGCAAGAGTTACATTCGAAAATCACTATTCAATTGCTACAATTCCTCAAGCCCGCAAATATTTTCACACCCATAAATGTCAAATGTAGAAGAAAATCCTACTGGTACGAGATAAGACTCGCAAGGGGGTTTAACCCCTGTTTCGTAGCACTGTAAATGCAATTAAAAAAAATGAATACTGAACTCTAAAAAAGACGGAGAAAGCGATGAAAGACATTAGAATTAATTGCACAACAGTCTCAAGCTGGCAAATCTGCAATCAAAAATGTTTTTTTTTGTTATGTGTCATTTCCGTGTTATAGCAATCTCAGGAATCAAGGAGTTAATACATATCAGACCACCACATGGACTAGAACATTTCCTTCATTCATTTTTATCATTTTGTACATTGCTGGATTGCGAGTCTGGTCACATATCGGACCTCTAAACACTAATTGATTGACGTGTAACCTCCATGTTTTACTGGCCTCATTTACTATTGGCTGTTTCTAAATCGGTAGTTACAGCCTTGCCTAATTGATCATGACCATGCTCTGAAATGCTACTTACGGGTGCATGGTTTACAATTTAGGCTTTCGCCAGGTAGTTACGGGTTTGTTCAATTGAATCGCTCTGTAACTAGCACATTTCAAATTGAATAAGGCCCATTGTTTATTTAATATTTCAATTTGTTACCGATTTTTTTGGTTTATATACTAATACATATTTGTTGTATTAATAGTAGCTATAGGATTCGAACACTGAATAATTCACGCCTATTTTTTTCTGGCTAGTACCAGGTTTAATTGTAGTCATTTACATAGCTAGATTATTTTTAACAAAGGACATCTACAACCTAAGGCAGTTTACCATTAATTAGGTTTTAACACAAGTAATTTAGATTTATACTCATAAGGCAATTGATTCATTTGCCTCCTTTTCTCTCGTACTATTTGATTGTTTAAACATTTATTTTTCTGCTTTGGTATGCATACAATTCATGATCATACAGAAACAGGTTGTATTTATTTGAATCTCTGTAGTTGTTATCAAAATTGTTCTATAATTATAATAACAACTTATCATTTCTCTTAGTAGATTTGCCATCCTTATAATGTATTTTCAGGAATTTACTTACACAAATGTAGTATTTGAAGCTTTGTTTTGTAGAATTGTTTGAAATTAAATAAAAGCATAAACTAAAGTTGCTAGAGCTTTTGAGGTATCAGGTGCTATGTCTTGGTTAGGTTCTTCATACGGAGAAATATGACCATACGATTGCAGATTTAGCCGAGTCTCCAAGTTGATTGTCTACTCTTTGGCCTAAAAGAACTGCTGACAAAGGCCTCCATTCCATGTCTCTCCTAGGCAAAAATGTTAGTTTCCTTAAAGCAACAAGTTATATTGACCACTGAAATAGTCCAACGTTGATTATTGTAAGTAGTAAAGATCTGTCTGAACAGCTTTTTAATTTATGGTGATTCAAATAAAAGTAGAACATATTTGTTTTTCCCCTATACCTTTTATGGACTGCATAGCGTCGTAACAGAGTGCGCTGTCAAGTTCCTGAAGCTGCCTCATTGCCACACCGTGCAGCACAGTCACCAAAGAAAGAAATCTGTGAAAGGTATGTGTGGAGACGGGCCATCAACTACTCCCTGAAAGGGTATAATCCCGGGGATCTGGGGACTGAGGGCAATTGACATTAGGACTCTGGAGGGTAACAGCCTGAAAACTCCATTCATTTCCATATTGATTGTCAGCACAATTTCGCATTGGTTGATTAAAAATTCTCAGTGTTGTCATGTCCAGGCTGATTGGTGGAACGGCCGCAGCAGCAACCAAGCAAAATGCCACCAACGTCAAGCTACTGGCATTGATCGGAGGGCTATAGCGTAACATTTGAAAATCCAGAAAAAGGAAGAATTACAAATGTCAATAACAATGCTATAGCTCTTTTAAGCAACTGTGTACCTCCTGTCATTCAATGGACACCATGGCGCCTAACTTTATCTCATCTGCATTGTCCCTCAAAGGCCTCTGTATGATGCCTTTATCATTGGCACTTCCCTTCCCACTAAGAACAATGTGTGCCATGGTGGCATTGGCCTAATTGAATTTGCTGGGCTTGTTGTCTCTCTTCTGATTTATGGCACAGGCCCGCTACCTGGAAAATAGGAGAAGCACCAATGGCACCCTCATGGGATAGGTCCGCTATCCAGATAAAATGTAATGCTGGTTATGGCGTCTTTCCAAATGGTGCCTTGCTGACATATCCGCATTATGCTGATGTAGGCCCTCTTGTGATTGGTCACCCTGGTTTAGGTGGGGAATTCCAAGATAATTTTTGAAAAGTTGTAAAACTTTTTTTTTATTTCTTTTGCTTTACCCGATATAAATGTACCCTGATTCTCCCAAATAAAGAGAGATAGCTGTTTGAGAATATGTACTAGCTCTATTGTGGCCTTTTATGGTTCAAGACCTACAGCACAATCTTCTTCTAGTGGGTTTCCAATGGATCCTGGTCAGCTGTCCGGCACAGAGGAGCAAAGTGACACCTGCGGTCACAGTAGAAGTAGCTCCATATGAAATGTGATGTAAAAGCTATTTTTCTGATAAAAAAAACAAACATACTAGCAATAAATAGTAGTTTAGTCACATCTTGGCTGCTTTAATGTGAAAAATGGTGTTCTCATATCCCGTTGAATCGCACTTTATCATAAGTTTCATCTCTACGTTTTTCTTGTCAAATACGATGTGACTATTACTATGTGGACTGTCTCTTTAAATAGTTATGGATATAATTTCAAACATACTTATATGCACTCAGTAAAGCCATAAACAAATAGGCAGAAACAATATGTATGATTAATAACCAGCAGCAGAAGACAAACTACCTTATATGCAGCAACTGATAGAAGCAAGATTGGACGCCCCATGCATGCGAGTGGGGACGCGATACGCCGGCTCTCTTCAAGCACAAAACAAATTAATGTTTCACTTGAACTCTTTGAGATTGACACATTGATGTATGGATAGTATTCATCTGCAAATATAAGAAATAAAAACAAGGTTCTAGAAGCCTGTAACATGTTGCTAATCATTTCAAATGTTAGTGAGTCAGTATCTCTTTATATTAAAGGAGACGGGAAATTTATATATTTATTATAAAACTGCAAGGGGTAAATTAACAATGTACATGCTGTTTTCTGATGACTTCTGGACCTCCTTCTGAAGAAGTCTGATGTGGGCGTGTCAGCTACAAGCCAATAAGCCAATTATTCATAGAGCTCCATAACTCAGCTGGTGCCATGACTTTAACTTTGATAAAGCAGTTTGCAGATCTTGTCTGACCATTGAATGATTTTTTCATGCATGTTGTAATTTTTATGCTTACGCCTTTAAATTCATTTTACACAAATATGTAAGTTGCACTTCCATTTAATATCCACATATGAATTTAAATGGAACACATAGAATATTTTTGAAACACTGTAACATTTTAATATGAACGCACATTATCCGAATCAAATAGAGCCCAATGCACATTTCACTGTTTAGTTTTGTCTAAATATATTATTGACCCAGTCACTTCATACAGATTACAGGCGTAATTAGTGCAAATGAACAAAAAAAATAATTAGTAACATGTTTAAATGGTGCGAAAACAGACTTTTGCTGTCAAAAACTAAATGTTCTTATTTAGTTTCATATAAGATTTTTCATGCGTCTTAATTTGATGTATTTTGTTATAAATGTATAGATATATAAACAACAGAATACCAATTAGTGGATTTTTATAACATTGTCAGTTTTTATGATTTCATTTACCCATGAGGAATTAAAGAAAGTATTTTTTTGCTAAAAGTTACAGATTTGATAGTTTATTTTTTTTATAAAGCATTAATAATGCACATATTGAAAACAATTTTTAATAACAGCACCATTTCTGTAATTTGCATTTTACTGTAAAAGAGGAAATAAAGAAAAATAAAAAAAAACTAAGACTGTGATTGGGATAAAAAGACGAGCTCTGTTATGGCTCATTGTGGGGAGGAATTCTCAGGCTTTTAAGACTGCAATTAACCTCTTAGTTATTATTTTATAACATGCAATTTACTCTGACAGCTACCGTAGCGCTCCCAAAGCAGTCTTTATCAAGTTGCCTCCGGGTTCAGGTAAGAGAGACAAAGAAATAACCATTTACTACATAGAAAAATGATGTATTCCTTGTTTTATCTTGGTGTAGCTGTTCAAGTGAATTTATAAAATGTACAGTGAAATGACTGTGTGCATATAATTTCGCTTCATAATAAACCCAATTTCTTGAAACTGTATATTAGTACCTATAGTTTATAGATAAATATAAAAGAGCCTGGGAGTTGAAGTAATGGATGAGGTCAAAAACAAGAATATTGGTGTGATGACAACTTTAATGGGGGAGAATCTTGAAGTGAAGTGCTGTCATATTGGAGGTTGCCATGGCAACAGTGACATTAGAAAAGTGACAAAGTGCTGTTTGGCTCATGAGTTCGGTGGAATTAGAGCAGAATATTACCCTAATGTTATGGATACCTAATACTTCTTCTCTACTTATTGACGTATGCTTAAGGCAGGTGCTTTTAAACCATTTCCTATTCAGTGCTTGGGACAAAGTAATTTACCAACCATCTTGCCCAGATACTGAAGCAGGCCTCCCTAACACCAATACACAGAAACCAGCAGAGGAGAGGTCCTAACTGGTGGGATCTATTCATTGGCCTGTCCAACTGGTCGCCTATAGTTATATAAACAAACACAAATAACATGAATACAAGTCTTGACCCAGGTTTGAGCTCAAGGGATATAATTCCATAAAATATTTAGATACATAGAACATTATCATCTAAACTGAGTTTATCTTGTAACAACAGCTTGTTTTTCCTTTTACTATACAGAACCTAAATTATGGTTGAGAGGGAAGTCCAGGAAGAACATAACACTGTTTGCTAGATTGAAATGGTTGACATGGGACCTTGCAGATACCTGGTAGATGGAAAGGATCTATGCACCTGACCAAAGTTTGTAAATAGTGATATAGAACAGTTTTAGCTATCCAGCTGAAGACACTCATTTCCAAGGTTTCCTGTATTTTTAGCTTAGTTGCAATAGGTGGAGTATTGTTACACACTGTGTGGGTCTATATGGACTAACATCAAGGGGGTTGTCATGTTATAGACCCATGGAGGCTTGGGATAGACCTTTGGAGTTGGTTTGGATGCTAATAAGTGATAGGAACCCCCTGGAACTATCATGCCTTTGGACCTGGATATTGAACCCCTATGTACACTAGTCTCATTGACCAGATGGATGAATGCTATTATAGACATTTCTAATGGACAATCACAAAATTTGATTGTTAAGCTGTTTTTATTATCCAGTGTTTTCCAAAGTCTCTGGTTATATGCCCTGGACTCGGAACCCTTTCTACCGGGCACCTGAGCCCAGAGTGCTCTCAGTCAATATTCTAATTTTTTGACAGTTCTTTTATGTGTACCATATGTTTAGGGGTGTATACAATGCATAGGGCCAATAAAAATATACCACTTTAAGGGCAAACAGTAGCCCCTTCCTGTAGCCGACCACAATACCAAGTTTGCTCCCAGCCCTGGGCTAGGTTCCTGGGTGGAATCAAATCCACGGTAAGCGGTAAAAAAGGCACCATCAATGTCTATGGGTGAGCCCTTCGGATCTTATTAAGCTACCAAGTAGTTAAAAAGGTTGTCAGACAACAGTTTGAAAAAACTTTTTTTTAATAGACAAGGGTCAAGTTGTTTCAAGTGCTTTGATCCATTGTCTCGCTGTTAACCACTAATTGGTAAATACTCGGTCTTAGCTATTGCTCCTGACCCCTCATACAATCTAAGAATATTAAATGTTAAGTGAATACACCCCAGAGCTCCTTGACTCTCCTAGCCAACCCCCTTTACTCAATAAAGATATCTCTACCCGAGAGGAGGTTTGCTAGGGAACGGGAATATATAACCACCATTTCCCCTTCCGAACACAGGGCCCTAGGCATACCACCCCCCCTACTTACAGGGCACCATGGGCCTGCTAGCAAGCACACTACCCTCTGCTAGTTCCTCACCTACAGGGAGTCCCATGGTTCCCGATTCTGGGTAAACTCTGACCCATCACCTTGACACTTTGTCTCCAGTTTTCCCAATATCATTGTAACCCCCAGCTGTTCCCAGACACAGGTATCTGATATGTGGGGCTGGAAGTTTCTCGCCCACATCGACCAATTAAAAGTACCGAAAAGTGTCAAGTGTTTTTCTTTTTGAATTGGGTAAAACACTGTGTAAAAATGTTAACCACTCAATAAAGATTATGCTGTTTTGGGGACACATATACACTGTGTGTTTCATTTGGAGGGACGGTTTGTATTATTTTTTTAAGCTACTAATAATGTTTGCAACTTGTCATGGAACCCAGTAACCTGGCAGAGAATCTGCAACTTGTGCTAGAATCCTGCTAAGCCGTCCTGTGTGCAGGGATACAGAAGCAGATAAGATCGGCCATCAAAGAGTGGGCTGTGACAGAAACTCAATTGGGAGATTTATAGGTTAAGTTGGTTGTGGCGGTAGGGGTGTTGGTTCATGGTCCACCATACCCAACACAGGCTCTTAAGAGTACCCCAAACTACAAGGGGGTGGGGGAACCCATTAGTGATGATACCACCTGTGTGTGAAAGAGCAACATGTAATAGCTCTACAATCTTGCTTTTTAAAAGGTCTGCAAGGCAAAAGTAGCTTAGTGAGAGTTTTTACATGAATCATACAATTGATCCCCAAACAGGTAAAATAGATATACTCAGTAAATTGTAAATGCTGCTAGGGAGGGCATGGAAAGGAGCTGTTCTGCAGGGAGTGCATCCAAACTAAACTGAACTGAACAAGAGTAGTAAACAAGTGGAGCAGCTTTCAGTTAAGGAATTTAGGCATTCTTGGGATAAGCATTAGATCCTGAGGCTTATTAAACCAAACTTTTAGATAATAGGCAGAAATAATATTTTTGACATCTTGAACTGGGCTGTTTTTCCTTCCATTTTAACAATAAGATGCTCCCACAATGCACAAAGTGAATAATATAATGCTCAGGTAAATAAACTATATAGAAAATAGCTTTTTTTGCAAAGAGTGTCAGTCATTTATGCAGCGTTAATAAAAAAATCAAATGATCGATCAGCCCCTGAAATATCTGTGTCCTGTTAGAGTGGGGCAGTGGGTGTATTAGAGATAAACCGTAGCACAGTTTCTGCTGATGGCTCTGATGATGGGTAAGGGCTGAATTGGAAAAGCAGACCTCATGGTGTTAGGATTTCACAAGAGTCTGTCAGTGCTAAAACCTCTGCAACCAAAATAGTTTTAATGCTTGTAGGTGATTTATTAAAACCACACATCTGGGTTCATAATTGTAGTAACTGCAGGGATTTACAGCCACTGGACTACTCCCTGTTCATATAACTCCCCCTGTTGCCCACAGAATTTATTTGAGGAAGTTAATTGGAAAATAAGTGTATTACAACCTAATGCATGTATTTCTTACTGTGTTGTTTTATGTCACTGATATATATTTATTGATGTTGTGTACAAATGCGTAGAAACAGGGGGGGGAGGGGGCAAAAGATATCACAATGCACATCAGTGCCCTGCAATCACTTTCTCTCCCTCCCCAGCACTACCCTAAGCTCCTGTACCTTTGGCCGCGAGATAATTCTGATAGATTATTCAGAATTATCCTGGTAGGTGCTGTTTTGAAGACATGACCCTCTGCTACAATGTAAAGTAGTAAGTGTACGGCCTGTATAACAGTGTAAACTTGCTGTCCCCTCAAAATAACTCATCACACAGTCATTAATGTCTAAACCGTTGGCAATAAAAGTGAGTACACCCCTAAGTGGAAATGCCCAAATTGGGCCCAATGTGTCAATATTTTGTGTGGCCACCATTATTTTCCAGCACTGCCTTAACCCTCATGAGCATGTAGTTCACCAGAGCTTCCACTCCTCCATAATAATGTTAGAGACCTTGCACTCCCCCACAGGGCCGGATCATCCATTAGGAGAGTTAGGCTCTTGCCTACAGGCGCATCTCTGAGAGGGGCACCTCATTATCACCCCATCTTCCACCAGAGATAACCTCCAAATGCCCTCCTGGTGTGTGCTGCTCTGTACAGTGCCTGCTTCCTCTAAAAACAGACAGAGCTGCCAGAGTTAACACTGAGCTAAAGACATAAATCTCAGATTACACTGCAGGAAGCCTAAGCCTGCCCCCTGTACCGGAGCAAAGAGAGGAGGGAGAGGAAGCCTTCCCCTGCGCAACCATGGCAGCAAGGCTGGGTACAGACAGTGGCAGGAGATCTTCAACACAAGATGGAGACAGGAGCTGTGATGAGGTGAGAGGCATGTACATGTGTGTGAGAGGGAGAGAGAAGAGGGAGAGAGGGTGAAGTAGAGAGAGAGATGGGGAGGGAAAGAGAGAGGGAGGGGAGAGAAAGAGAGAGGCAGGGGGATAGAAAGAGAGAGAGGGGAGAGATAAACAGGGGAAGAAAGAGAGAGAGAGAGGGAGAGAGAGAGAGAGACAGGAAGGGAAAAATAAGGGGAGAGAGAGAGAAATAGGGAAAGAGAGAGGTGTAAGAGGGATGCTGAGAGAGTGGGAGAGAGAGAGAGGAGAGAGGGAGAGAGAGGAAGAGTAAGGAGGATGGAGAGGGAGGGAGAGAAAGAGGAGAGAAGAAGAGAGAAGGGTGAGGAAGAGGAAAAGGGAGGGGGATAGAGGATGGGGGAAAAAATAGAGAGGGAGAGAGAGAGAGGGCAAAGGAAGAGGGGGAGAAAGAGGGAGAGACAGAGAGGGAGAGAGAGATGGAGAGAGGGTGAGATAGAGAGAGGGAGGGGAGAGAAATAGGGTAGGCAAAGAGAGAGGGAGAAGAGGAAGAGAGTGGAGGAGAGAGAGAGTGGGGAGAGAGAGGGGTAAGAAGGAGGGATAGAAGGGAGAGAGCAAGGAAGAGGAAAGGGGGATAGAGAGAGAGGAAGAGAAAAAGGGAGACAGAGGGGGAAGAAAGAGGAAGAGAGGGAGGAGAAAGAGAGAGTGGGGAGGGAGATATAGGAGAGAAAGAGGGAGGGGGGAGGGAGAGATAGAAACAGGGAGAGAGATGGAGAGAAAGACAGGGAAGAGGGAGGGAGATAAATATGGTGAGTGTGGGAGGAGAGTAGGAGAGAGGAAGAAAGAGACAGACAGAGGGGGAGAGATAGAGAAAGGGGGGGGAGAGACATAGAAAGAGGGAGGGGAGATAGGGAGAGAGAGGAAGAGGGAGTGGAATAGAGAGGGAGGGAGAAGAGAAGAGATAGAAAGAAAGAGGAGAAGATAGAGGGTGAGAAAGAGGGAGGGAGAGAGTGGGGAACAGTGAGAGAGAGTGGAGGGCAGTGAGAGAAGGGGGAGAGAGACAGAGAAAATGTGGGGAGGGAGAGAGTGAGCGATGGGAGAGAAAAAGGAAGAGAAGAGCAATAGAGAGGAAGAGAAAGAGAGGGGAAGAGGGAGAGAGTGGGGGAGAGGGAGGAAAAGAGAGAGACAGAGGGCAGCCAGAAAGATAGGGGAGATAGATGGATTGTATCCATTTCCATTATTTTTTTCTTTATTGGTTATTGATACTTTGCAATAGGTACACTACTTAGTTTTAACACTGTATTTAACAGTACATGGTCGTTCATTATTATCTACCTTATTTTTTCGTTTTTTCCTTTAAGGACATACAGACCCATGAGGGTATAATGAGATCTCTGCTCAGGTATATAAAGGAGGCAGAATCATTGGCAATACAGCCCCAGTAGAAGCAATTTGGTGCCAAACGCGCGTTGGGCGATTCAGAGGCGCATGCGCGACCGTTCTTGGGCCCAACAGGCCAGGTCACGTGCAAGCGCGGGCGCAAGCACTTTTGGTTGGTGCTAATCGTGGGTAACGCGCGAACACGTCACTGACGAGTGACACAGCGCTATACCACGCCAACCAACAGCTCGCAGTGTGTGAGACTGCAAGCTTGCAGCCGGCGTATCTTTGGAGTAGAGACTTGGGACCTCCACAACAGTGAGTTACATTTGTTTATCATTTTTGAGTCTGCCCATTTTTTGGGACTTAGCATATATTGTGTTTTATGACTCTAGTTACCACTTTGTATTTGTGTGCCTACTGTTGTGGCTGCCCCATGTCTCCCCTTAGGGCATAGGGGTCCTATATGCATATTTTTTGGCTATCTAGGACATTCACCATTGTCATGCCCTACATTTAGCACTGCAGTATACCACATACTCAGGTTCCTGTGTCTTTTTTATGACACATTTTTTACCATTGCACTTTCCTTCATGTTGGAGGTTGTCAATTCCTTTTTCACATTAGTTACTTTTATTTGTACTTTATTAAAGGCTAAGTTTTATCTTTTACGCCATTGTCATATTAGCCTCACACGATCAGCAATGATTTGGTATGTCCTTGACCATTTATCTATGATTGTAACATTTTTACAATCTTGGGGTCAAACCGTATGAGCTGATTGTATTTATCATTTCCCCCTCTCACTACATTTGACATCATTGTGTTTTTTATGTATCATATTAGTTGCCACTTCCTCCTTTTTTCCTTCTATATATATATATATATATATATATATATATATATATATATATATATATATATATATATATATATTCTGGTCCCCCAGCACTATATCTTGCCGTGATGATGCATAATCTAATAGAGTGATATGACTCATTGCCTCGCCTTACACACCTTTACTTCAGAACAGACACCTCCTCTGTTTGCACGTGTACTGTAGAGCAGTAGTGCTATTGCTCCTCGTGTAGTTGCTCTTGTTGATTCGGTCATTGCTTAGCTCTTCATATTTTTAAAACACTCCCTCCCCCCAAATTTTTTTTGATTCCTATGCCATTGGTTCCTCTGTTTTGTATTAATGTTACTGATATTTAACACCTGGTGACACATATTTACTTCAGTCGATTACTCGCTGCTCTGTCTTGTACATATATCTAATACTCTGTTTTTTCATCAATATGCAATAAATATATTAAGAACCACTTTCAGTAGTATGATATATTAGATTCATTAGGTGTTGTAAATACAGCAACAAGTTCACCAAACGATCTCCAGCACATTAAAGGAACACTGTCACCCCAAAATCAAGTTGTTTTTGTTAAAGTTGTTCTTAAAAAGCATTAAAAACTACACAGTGCCTTGCAAAAGTATTCACCCCCTTGCCATTTTTCGTGTTTTGTTGCCTCACAACCTGGAATTAACATGGATTGTTTGAGGATTTGCATCATTTAATTTACAGAACATGCCCACAACTTTGAATATGTTTTTTTTTTATTGTGAAGCAAACAACAAATAGGACAAAACAGAAAAAGTCAATGTGCATAACTATTCACCCCCCTAAAGTCAATACTTTGTAGAGCCACCTTTTGCGGCAATCACAGCTCCCCACTGAACTACCCTGCATAGGTCAGGGCTGGCTCCATGGATTTGGTGCAATCCTGTTTCCCCTTCCCACTAGGTGCCAAGGAGTCTAGGGTCCTAGTTACCGGTTACGTCCGGCAGTATCTGGGCACAGCAGGGCGTAGTTAGGTAGTGTAACTGCTGGAGACATAGCGTCTAGATGAGGGGTCTGTGTATTTACCGCACATGGGAAATTAGGAACCTGGGGTGTACCATTTAAAAATTACCACGGTGGGGATCCATCCATGCAGGGAACCTAGTGAATGGTAGTGGGGTCGGTTAACAGGCTTGGGATACCTTTTGTGGGGAGAGAACAGAGCTGCAGGTCCCAGTGGTTTCAGGGGACTTTGTAGTTGAGTTTACCTGTTCCCTAGCCAACCACCCCTCAGAGGATTCAGCTAAAAGATTTGCGACTGGTCTAGGGTGTACTCACTTTTTGGACCGACCAAGACTTTCAGAAGAATTCTAGAGAGTCCGGCTCCTATTAGAATGAATGGGGGTAACAAACAATGACTAATTTCAAGTAACTCTTAATTTGGTTAACTACAAAACAAAGGATTAAAGGGGTTTCACTTTCATACCACTTGACACCATAACACCATAACACTTGACACCATAAGACAAGTGTTCCGATTCCTGTGCTGACAACCTTGTTAACTATACTTGATGGCTTAATTGTGTGCTGGAATGACCCATAAAAGTCTATGGAGCCCGGTCTGGACCATAACCCTGGGACTGGCAGCGAACTAGGTATCGCGGTTGGCTACCGGAAATCCTTACTGGTCACCCTTAAAGTGGTATTAACCCAATAATATTTTGAATGGCCCAATGTAAGTGTTACATCTTAGATCACATTCCTAAATTAAAACAAATGCTTAAATATTACAAAAATGACCATGATCCTGGTAGGCCCAAAAGACTTATTGGAAGGGGCTCTTGGAAGCCCAGGAGACATAACCAGGGACTGAGGTCCAACCTTCCACAACAACCTTTTTCATAAAAAAGTGTCATAGCCCCATAAGGCAAGTCTTGTGGCCTTTGTAATAGACTTGGGGTTGGTAGCCACATGGATTAGTGCTTCTCTATAGCCATTTGTTCACAAAAAAAGTCTACAAGTTTGGGAGGTCATGACTATAAATTGTGGTGAAGAACAGCTAGTACAACGTACATACAGTTTTTAATGTTCTTTAAAAATAAAATCAACTTCCTGGCGTTGGGGTGTCCGAGTGCCTTTAAGCTGTGCACTGTGAATCCCAAAATGTTGGCAGGCAAAGCATGTATTAGTATATTTGGTGCAAGACATATTTATTTGTACTCCAGGTGAATCATTGATGTGTGCAGGATGCAAATGTTTAAATTATACACTAAAGATAAAGATTATAATTAATTTAGCCCCTAAAACTAACAAAAGTACATAAGTAATATGCTCCTTTTCAAAATATGCATTTCAATAATAACAAGTTTATCTTCTTTAAACAGGGTGCCAATTTTACATACTGTTTTACGTATTTAAATACTTGCAAAATGTTGTGGTATAATATTAATTTATATTGAGTTTATTAGAGTTTAAGATAGCACTTCGTAATAGATTGGATAGATTTAAATAATTAACACATGTTAATTAAATGGTAGAGTTTTCTGCCATACCACCCGAACACCTCACCAGCCACTATTGATATTATGACAATTCTAAAATGTTATTCCTCATTTCTCTCCAGTTTGGAGTCTTTCATTTTTTTTCTTCTTTTACCTTTCTAAATTACTTTTGCTATAAGAATAAATCATTTATTCAGTCCAGCTATACCTGGTTAAAACATTGGCTTTATATTAGCTTTAAACAATGAAATGTTCCACTTATATTATTCTTCAGTCTTGGTAAACCTGACAGTCTCACTAATAATACCATTTTAAACCATTCTTCTAGGATATCTGTGTTAAATTAGTGTAGTTTGCTTTTGTTTCCTGAACTAAGACACTTTAATACAAATTATTGTTTCCTCTATTTTGCATTGATGGGAAAGAAATGGAACACAAACACAATATCCTATAATGATATACTCAGCAGGGACTGTGCAAGAATGATTTCTTAACAAACAATAACCCAAGTAGGAAATAATGATTTCTCATTTCATTATTTATTAACAACAGAGATGATGATCGACCATGAATTTAAGCTTAGAAACTTTCTATACATGTGTCACAAGACTTTCTACCACCCGAACATCTACTACGGATGATTGTAACTTGGAAATGTTCTCAGAATAGTAGCATATACTGTATAATAAATGAAACCTGAAATAATTCAAGATGATGAGTTAACAAATTGTTCTCAGGAGGGACATTGTCACTTCTGTATTTCTAACATGACTCTAGGAGATTGTCAACCATGTCCTGGTACAATAATAATAACTGCAAAGCTTGAATTACTACATTCATTTGGAGTTGTTAGTTTTGGACTATTCCTGCAACCTGGCAACAAATGTCTAGAGGTTGGGTCAAGATTCCTCAGTTAAGGAGATACCAGTTATCTTAAAAATTCATAGCTTGTAGATGTCAGAATTAAATGGGGTAGGCTGGATTCACTAATGTGCCACCAGTGGTATAGTAGATAATAGCACTAATGTTTTTTAGAAATCAATTTGTATCTTTATGTTTATTTTCCTTTTCCTTTTCTACATTTTTGTCAAACCTTAGTATATCCTGGCTCACGGTCACCATGTTATTCTAGGCTAAAGAATTCAGCTACATTCTACTACATTCCAGGATATTATTTTCTTGATGACTTTTTGCCCGGGATGTCATTGGTGTGGCAAAAGCTTTGATGGGGGTGAATCTTGAAGTGGAGTGCTGTGGTGATGTAGGTTGCCATGACAACAGTCACAGTTGAAAATTGAAAAGTGCTGCTTTGGCTCATGAGCTCAGAGGAATGGGTGCAGAACATTATTCTAACATTATGGATACCTAATACTTCTCTACTTATTACTGTGTGCTTGAGACATTGTGGGGAAAAGATCAATTAAATTAATTTCCTATTAAGTGCCTGGAACAGAGTCACTTACCAGCTACCATCTTACCCAAATCCTAAAGCAGGGCTCCTTCCAGGGAATCCCTAGCCCCAATAAACAGAAACCCACAGAGAAGAGCACCTAACATACATTGGTGGCGGCAGTGGGTTCCTCCTCTTGAAAATTGGTGTTCATCATCATCAATTCTAAGTGATCAATAGATAAAAGGAAAGATTGTATAGTGAATATGGGGATGCACATCCCACAACTTGGGACGCTTTATAAATATCTTCCATTGCCAGTACAATATTGTGGTTTAGACGAACTATTAAATTTTTTATATAGTCCGAACTTTTTCAATAACCTTTTAAATATGCATGCTTTGAAAATTGCAAAAAATCAAGAAAAAAAAGTAAACTGACATAAACAAGAGATAGAAAAGTAGAGAAAGAGTAGAATTTGATTCTCACCTCATCTGGCCTGTTATATCATGGGAGGAAGCTTTGGTATGACTATGGAGGGAATTTATTTCCATTTTTTGCAATGTGCCATGCATTGCAGCTCTGCACAGCCCCAGAATTTGTCTGTTTGCTAAAAACAGGTTATTAAAATGTGGCTCATGTAGTGGAAGGTTATCTGCTACAAACAGGGGCGGATCTACCTCCGGTGCAGATGGTGCAATGCTGCCACCAACCCACTGCTGCGTGTGTTCCTTACTGCCTCCATCTACTCACTGCAATTAACAGCAGAACTGAAGGCACCGGAACTGGGAGCGCAGGGGTAAGTATAGTAACATTACACTCCAGAGTGGAGCAGGAGTATGTATGTACTCAAGCCATCCCCTCTCTAGTCACTGAAGGTCCTTGAAGTACCATGAATTACTGACTGCCTGGCTCCCTCTCAAATCATTTAAAGAAAACAAAAGAAGTTTCTGACCTTGCAGTAATGTAGTCAGCCTCGAGGTGGCTTTAGCCTGCAGCGCCGGTACTCAGCAGACTGGACTTGTTCCCAATAGCAGCTTCCTTGGTTTGTCTCTCTCTGATGCCAGCATTCACACTTCCTGTGTCTGTCCTCTTACTCCAGATCAAACAATCCACTTTATCCAACAGGACTTGTCACTTATAGCTCCAGGAAACAGCAGTATAGCACTCCAAACACTGCTTCTCCAAAACAGTTCACCTTTGATATCTGTGTGGGCAAACTATAGCCAGTCCTCTCTTTGCAGCAATCCAGGCACTGACAGCTCTCTCTGCTAGCTGTACTTTACAGACTCCTTACAGCTTGTCTCCTTGGCTAGGCCTCAGGGCCTCTGGCTGCACTTTCCATGTCTGCTTTCCAGGCTTTAAAGTGAAGCTCCAGCAGGACCAATCAGGAGTTCTCCAGGAGTTTAATTCTGTCACTCCTGTCAAGAACTCTTCAAATGGTCACAATATATACAGTATATATATATATATATATATATATATATATATATATATATATATATATATATATGTACATATATAAATAAATATGTATATATATATATACCGTTTGCCCCCTAGAGGATAGTGCCAGGTACAGAGTGTGAAGAGTTCTTGGCAGGAGTGACGGAGTTAAACTCCTAGAGAACTCCTCATTGGTCCTGTATGTATATATATATATATATATATATATATATATATATATATATAGTAATTTAGTAATTATTAATCAATATATATATATATAGATTAATAATGAGTATTGCAATATAAATGATACCTTTTGTATTGGACAAACGTTATATTTATAAAGACGAGCTTTCGAAAGGCTTAACCTCCCTTTATCAAGTCTCAAGAGTATTGCTTGAGACTTGATAAAGAGAGGTTAAGCCTCTCGAAAGCTCGTCTTTATAAATATAACGTTTGTCCAATACAAAAGGTATCAAATTATATTGCAATACTCATTATTAATCTATATATATATATTGGTTAATAATTACTAAATTACTAGATTACTGGACATTCACGGCTGCTTCACTCTTCAATATATATATATATATATATATATATACATATATATATATATATATATATATATATATATGTGTGTATATTTATTTATATATATATATATATATATATATATATATATATATATATATATATACATACACGCAGACACATCATTTTGTTTTGCACCCGGGCCCTTCATTCACTAGCTCCACCACTGCCTACAAACATGCCTATATTCCCCTACTCTTGGCTATACTGAGCATGGGCTGTAATACTGTAGTCAAGATCACAGCTCTTTTAAAATATAGGAGGACTAGTAGGAAAAATAATATAAATAATAAAAATGAATGTATATATCTTTTGGCAGGGTACTATTCTTATACAAATAATGAGTTTCCAAAATATTACGGGGGTGTCCTGTATCAGTGGGCTGAGGTTTCCTAAAAATAATGATCACCCCTTTACTTCCATAATTTTGGTAGTGAAGGAGATACACTTTTAAAAGTCTGGCCAGCATACAGGACCTCTCTACCTGGCTCATTTATTTACCATAGGATGACCATATACTGATAAGGTTAATGGGGGTCCACTGGAATCACTGGGTACCCAGGGGCCTTAGGGTCGCCCCTTCCCTTATACCCTGATGGAGGCAAATACATGAAAATGTTAAAAACTGTCTGCCTAGGCCTACCCTAGCCCCTACTAGCCCATGTTGTCTAAAGTGAACCATCAACCACCCACCCTCCCCAAGCTAGACCTGTTTATACTCTCTAACCCCCTCTTGCCCCTGTAGCCCATTCTAGCATAGTTGCCTAAAGCGGAATGCAATAAACTAAGTAACCCTTCACAAGATGCTTCTCCTACCCCCTATTCCATTCTCTGATTGGCTAAAACATGTCAGAGCTTTGCATATTAATGAGCATCCTGTATTGAGATGGCTATTTATTAACACAATAGTGGACAGTAGCCAACTCTGGTTGGTTAATACTAACCAGTCAGATTACTTGCATTTCAATTCAGCCAATCTAAAGACCCTAAAAAGTTCCTACATAAGGTCCTTTAAAAAGGTCAACCGATTGCCCCCTGACACAATTTGCCCCCCAAGGTCCCCGATTCTGATCTCCTACCCATCAGGTCCCCGATTCTGATCTCCTACCCATCAGGTCCCCAATTCTGATCTCCTACCCCCTAGGTACCTTATTCTGAACTCCTACTTACCCCAGGTCCCCCATTCTGATCTCCTACCTCCCCCCCAGGTCCCCCATTCTGATCTCCTACCTCCCCCCCCCCCAAGTCCCCCATTCTGATCTCCTTCCCCCCCCCCCCCCATGGTCCCCCATTCTGATCTCCTACCCCTCCCAGGTCCCCATTCTGATATTCTACCGGCCCCCCCATGTCCCCCATTCTAAATCCTACCCCCCACCCCCCAGGTCCCCCATTCTGATCTCCTACTCTCCCCCCCCCAGGTCCTCCATTTTGAAATCCTACCCCCTACACTCCTTCTGCTTGTATATCATTGTTGATATATATATGGTGGTAACTGTAGTAATCCACCTTAAGAGAACAGAGCCTGTGACAGACCAGTGGGTGGGATAGGCAGCTCTTCTCACTCCAGACCTGCCTGGCCCGCCTGTATGTAACACGCTAGGTCCGGAGATTTTTATACCCTTCCCTAGCACAATCACATCTATTACTTATATTATTTCGAATTGTGGGTTTGAAGGTTGGGATGCTGAAAACTATCCTTACTGTCTGCAGCAATATTAGATAATCTAATCTCAAAATGAAAAATAATCAAGATGTATTATTGCAGTAACAACGGTATATAAACATTTAGTGGGATCTTGTAATATATGATCCATTCAGAAGTTGACACTTCCGCCTGTTAAAGTCAATAAAACTAGTGGTGCAAGCCAAGCCCTGCTAACCCAAGATAAATAAACAGTTTGAGTCTTGGAAAATATGTCACTTCAACTTGTTAATAACAGTGAAATGACCTTCAAATGAACACATGTTTGCACATTGTTTACTTGATTTTGATCGTACTACATGATGGTGCAGGGCAGTTTAAATTACTTCAGCTGCCCTTTTATAATGCAGGTTTTGTGCTTTATTTGTCAGCTCTTTGGTATCCATATTTTTTTCTAAATTGCAATGCCAGGTCAACACACTGCCTTGATATTACCTTTACTCAATGAAACCATCCTTCTTACACATTATTATTCAGCTTCTTGGCAAACCTGACAGCCTCAGTAATAATGCTATTTTTCAACCATTCTTCTAGGATATCCTTGTTAAATTATTATAGTTAGTTTTTGGTTTCTGAGCTGAGAAACTTTAATACAAAATATGTGTTTTCCAGTATTTTGCATTAATGGGAAAAAATGGAACACAAACAAAATGTCCTATAATTATATACTTGGCAGGATCTGTTACAAGAATGATTTCTTAACAAACAATCCTAAGTAGGAAATGATGAGATTTCATATCATTATTTGTTGACTGTCAACATGATGATCGGACTTTTTCCTTTATATGTCTGACACAAATTGGTGTCAGGAGGGGACACTGTCACTTATGTATTTGCAACTTGATTCTGGGAAATTGTCGTCCGCGTCCTGGCAAAATAATGATCATGACTTGTCTACAAATTGCTTGTGTTACTATATTCATTCAGGGATTTTACTTTTGAAGTACTCTTGAAGCCTGACAGCAAATGTCTAAAGATTTGGTCAAGTTTCCTAAATGAAGGAGATACCAGTCATCCTAAAAGTTCACAAATTCACAGCTTGGATTCAGTCAATGCATTAGAGGACAACTGTGGTCAAATGTTTTGACAATCGGCTTGGAGCCTGCTGGTCACTACTGAAAACCTCTCCCTAAAATAATTATGTCATCTTTATCCCCCCCCCCCCCATTCACCATTCCAGTCAATGTCAATTCCATCACCAGAGACAGGAATTTGATCAGTGAACTATACATCTTGATAACAACCTGCCTGGTGGGATTATCTAGCTATCGACGGGAAATCCAAACAGTATAACTAAAATAACTATTTTGGAAGGGATCTTTGAATGTGTTTTAGATTGTGATGTAATTACCAGCTCACTATGTTTTGGGATTAACTCCCACCTCCCCTCGAAGTAGCCAGTGAGGTATTACGGAGGGCTGGTTAAGTTAATTGATTAAGAACAGGTAATTTAATCATGTTTGTCAGTTGAACCAAAGTTGTATTGTTCTGTTTGCCTATACATTTTCGAACCCAACCCCCCCAAAAAAAACTCTTCTATGGGAGAGTTATACATTATACATAATAACATACAAAAACAAATAAAAGGAAAGAACAGGCCTGGCCTCCTTTGAAGAGCTAACTTGCTTTAATCCAGCTACCCTCATGTCACGACCCAGGGATGAGGGGTACCTGGTTCACCCCCTAACCCTCCAGCTTACTGTTACAGGACCACCTCTGGATGGTCTGGGTTCTGGTAATCTCAGCACTTCTAGGTTCTCCAGGGCAGGAACTGTCTCAGGATCTCAGGAACACAGGAGGCAAAAAGCAGGCTTGGCAAAATAATAGACATTGTTGTCTCCAAAATGACAGATACACTTTTTTTTATGTATCAGCCAGCGCATAACAAACTGACGCGCCACATGACAGTCACAGATTACATCATCTAACATCATAAGATAAACATACTTAGGGTAATCAACATAAATACATATTAAATAACTATAAAACAACGACTTCTTTTAGATATTTAACATAAAGCTGAGTGGTAAATACTAGAAAAATAATATTAAAAAAAGACAAAAGACGGACCTCATAATCTTTATAAAACAAAGTATTTAACACAAAGCACATCATCACATGTATTAAGCTTATTGTTAATATATTTCACGTTTGATTTAAATGCTTTCACTTAATATGTATTTTTTGACTTTACTAATGGAACTATAATGTATTGTTACGAATTTTGTGTTTTGTCTTAATAAAAAATAAAGTATAAAAAAAAACAACAACTACTGAGCCCAAAGGGTGGTCAGGGAGATTCCCCCCCCCCCCCCGCCCCTTTAGATGCCACATCCCACAGTTGGCAGGGCTCCTTTCACCCCTTGAGCCAAGTCCTACCCTGAGCGGCCTTCTCCAGGAGCTTCACATACTTGGATTCCAGCTGCAACTCTCACTGGATCAAGGGTTTAATCAATGCAGTCTCCTTGGAACCTGGTTCTTGTCCCAATTCTTGGCAGCTCTGATTATACAGGATCATCCCATTTTCTAAAGGGCCAATGCAACATGCTGAATCACACTGCAGTACCTCCTGGAGTCTTTCCATTAACTTTAGCCTATAGTATATAGGCCGTTGTAATGCAATAGTGGGCGTCATCCAGCCATCATACTGCTCTTCCACATAGAGCTCTTACCACACCAGATCTGCCACTTATTCTGATAGCTCATCTCCTTGCTGGAGCCCCAAGAATGCCATTTACTTACTTATATGAGATGCTGCCAGATCTTCTTCTGTGGCAAGCTGGTGTGCCCGCTCCATCATCCTTGTGATCTGGATTCTTTTCTCCTGCATCACCTCTGCTAAGAAAGCACTCAATGAGCTGGTCTGATCATACTGGGCAAATCGCCTGTAAGTCTCAGCAACTCCTCCAAACCACTGAAAACAATTGGTTTAATCAGTGGATAAGCCTCCAAATGCCATACTGGCTGCTGGTTTTTGCTAAAGGGTTTTGCTGGTCAGCTCACTTGCCTCCTCTAAGCCTTCAGACGATTTCCTACCTGCTCTGAAATAAGGGTTCTCTGTCCAAGCTGGCACTGGTTACCACTGCGGAGTTCCCACCTTGAGCCAACAATTGTCACAACCCAGGGGTGAGGGGGACCTGGTTCATTCACTAGCCCTCCTGCTTACTGTTACAGGAGCACCCCTAGATGGTCTGGATTCTGGTAATCTCAGCACTTCTGGCTTCTCCTGGGCAGGAACTGACTCAGGACCTCAGGTTTGGCAAAAAATAAACATTTTTTATCAATAAAATAACAGATACATCTTTTATAAGTATCAATCATCACAACCTACATTAATAACTCACTCTCAACCTGACAGTTACAGATTACATCACTATATTGTAAGTCAGTTAACTCTTCATGAACCAAATGCAACTTGCAGAATCTAACATCATAAGTTAAACATATATAGGGTAATCAACATACCATAAAAACATATTAAATAACTGTAAAACAACTACTGAGCCCAAAGGGTGGTCAGGTGGATCATGACACCTGGATGCAGCAAAATCAAACAATACATAGTCCAATAAGTTTATATTTAAATAAATGGCCTCTATCCTTAGATGCTCACCAGCCTCCACACTTCAGTGAAAATTCCACCAACTATGGTGAGAGCCAAACCAAGGCAGTATTTTTGGTATAATGGTATAAGGCTGCATGGATTTGACCAGACCAATTTAGATGAATGAATTATGGTCCTGGCCCTGTTGCAAAAATAGATTTGAGGAGAAACAATATCAAATTGTATTAGCGGCCTTAAGGAGTCCCACTGAAATTGACACCACACCCCTTCCACCACACAGGCCCAAAAGCAGAGAGGTTGCATCAATAGATGTAAGCACAGCTCTCCAGAAATGTAAATGCCCCCTCACACACACAACCACTTACGTATCATGTATTGCACCAAAGATTCTGCTCTTACTCAGACTTAAAGTTTTCAAACCAAATTGTTTTAATTGTACAGTGGTCCTTTACATGAGGTGCATTTGTATAATAACATCTGATGAATATACTTATAAAATTAGATATAATTATGGGAATAGGCTTTTCACCTTCATCCTCATGTTTACGTTGAATTGTAAGTTTGTAGTGATGGCCTTTAAGGAGAAATACTAAATGAAAGGAGATATGAGCTAGTAAAACATACCATCCAGCATGACCCGTCACATCAACTCACAATATATTGAGAAGGTTGTAGCAAACAAAGCTTAGTCAACACTGAAAAGGCTGCAATTAAAGACACAATGGCAACAGTCAACATGTATTAATGCAAGTCATTTTCTCAACTTATTAACTTTTCATACCTGTGGATGCAGCCACTACTACAATACTTCAACCAGGCAAGTTAGACAAGTTACACCATTTTATTTGTATTTACTTTGTGTAATCACAGTTTTGCGTAGGGATAGTTTACCTGTTTTCATGCGCGTGTCTTACACTTTGATGTGGCGATGGAGGTGTCTTCCTTATAGAGATTTTTGTTGTCAATCTGGTAGAAGCATCATCTCAATTTAAATAAATGAGAAGGGAATCCTTTTCACAATAATGAATCATGAATCATATTTTTTTTAATTTACTATTTAAATTTGTATTTACGTTTGCTTCTGAGGAAGAAAGCTATGACAAGACTGGACAAGCTATTAAAAAGCACTACACTATTATTACACTATTAACAAAGGTCTGCATAGTTAGGTCTCTGGTATTCCCAGTAGTAACATACGGATGTGAGAGCTGGGCCATAAAGAAGTTTGAGCGCTGGAGAATTGACACCTTTGATTTGTGGTGTTGGAGAAAACTGTTTAGAGTGCCTTGGACTGCAAGAAGATCCAATAAATCAGTTCCACAGAAAATCAAGACAAACTGTTCACTAGAAGGTCTGATCATGAAACTAAAGCTCAAATATTTTATCCATATCATGATAAGACAGGATTTCCTAGAGAAGATTTTGATGCTGGGGAAGATTGAAGGCAGAAGAAGAAGGAGATGGTTAGAAGAGCTCATTGAAGCAATTAACATAAGCATGATGGAGCTCAGAAGTGTGGTGGCTGACAGATGTGCCTGGCGTGCTGCAGTCCATGTGTTCATGGAATATTGGACCCTACTGAAGAACTAAACAACAACAAATTTAGGGTATAGATAAGCAATATTAAATAATAATATAATAAATTACTTGTGTCATATGTTGCAAAGAAAATGTGTTAATTATGTGGCAACATACAGTATCTATGATGGTGGTTTATAATTAACTTTAACTGTATTTTTATTTATGCTGTGAAGAACATATGCCAGTATGATATGCTGTCCCTTTCCCTTTGCCTCCCAACATGGGCCCTTATTCAATGGCGATTTGGCCAATTGAATAGGGCTCTGAATAAGCACATAACATTTTTTTTAAAGAAGTTTTTAGTTAGTGAAAACCTTGCCTTTGGATAGATGCTCACTAACTAAAAACTTCTCTAAAAAAATATGTTATGTGCTTATTTAGAGCCTTATTCAATTGGCCAAATCGCAAAATAAATATTTTTAAAAGTAGCATTATCGTAAACCTAGTAGAAAAAATAGTAATGGCAATTATGCAGTATATACTTTTTAAAGTCCTTAATTGTAAAATTATTTATAAAAAAAATCAACATAATGCACTAAATTATTTACAGAAGTAAATATTACTGTTAAATTCTAAGATCCTGCACGGCAATAGGCTGCCTTGGGAGTCATGCCCCCAGCCTGTTCTCTACAATTGGAGAAGATGCACCTCTTCAACAATACAAAGTCCATTTTGTCTCCTACAGCTAGCGAACTAGTTTTTCTTCTACTCCCAAACACATAACTTACTTATCTACACCTCTAATACCAAATAATCCACATCTACCTCTCGTCCAATGGTTTTACCATTGTTGCTACACATAAAACTATAAACCATTGTCTAGCCCATTTAAGGACTCAGGGGCCATACATGTCTTTTAAAGTAAAAATAGGTTGCTTGCCACTGCCATAAGGTGAGAACAAGCACATATAATAGTTGTGGTAATTGTGAGATTTGTCAGTAACGCTATGTTAAAAGTTACGGGCTTGCTCCCAAAGGCGCTTATCGCAAGGCCTGAAAGTTACGGGTTTACCAAGGGCTGCAATGAGCGCCAAAGGATATCATCATGAGGGCCATACGTGTCTGGCTTGATGGGGCTGCAATGAACGCCAAAGGCACTCATCGCGAAGCCCGTACGTGACTGGCTTAGTTACAGGCTTGGAAAAAAATTATGGGTTTAACGGCTGACATTTCGTTCAAGCCTGTAACTTGAAAGCCGTTCGGGGGCTGCCAAAAAATGGCAATTGATTAGGAAATTAGCTTACAACCTCACACACAGCACAGGGGGAAAGGCAGGGAGCCTGTAAGTTAGGTTGCAAGTTAATTTGCTATTTAATTGTCATTTTTTTGCCATAAAGCTGTAATTTTTTTCAAGCACGTAAATCGGAAACCCCTTCCGGGCTTGGAAAAATGATCAATTTTCCAAGCCTGCAAATGGCTTCACACCCGTAAATGGAAATAGGAGCACACAGGAGGGAGAGTGGAAAGAGACACAGGGTAGGGAGTGGGGGGAAGATGCAAAGGTGTGAAAGAGGGGTCTGAAAGAGACACAGGGGAAGATAAGGCAAAAAAAAAGGCGAGGGAGAGAGGGGGAAACAGACGCTGGGCCCGAAAGCTGCGGGTTGGCCAATGCCTGCAATGATTAGTGAATTGCAGGGCTAACAATGAACACAGAAGGCGATCATCTCGAGGCCCGTAAAGTAGAGGGGGTAGAGGCTCACAATGAGCGCTGAGGCACTCATTGAGGGGCACGAAAGTTGTAGGTTGGCCGAGGCCTGCAATGCGCTCATCGTGAGGCCGGCAAGTTAGAGTGGAGAGAGCCTCACATTGTGTAGCAAACAGCATTGCCAGGCTCCAAATGTTGTTGCCGTCAATGTTGACGGGAAAGTCGCTCGTGTACTATATAATAGTTAGTTATAGGAGTTCATACGCTGAAGAAAGGTGATGGTGTGTGAAGCTCTAGGTTTAGAGGCAAAAGAAAAAAGGTAAATAGAAATGGGAAAATGATAGTTGGAAGTTGTATCTGGTGAATGGATGGTATCAGGCCCGGTGTCTTTGGTTGAATCTCTGTTGAAACGGCTGCTCAGCCATGGAGGTTAAAGTAATGTTTATGTGTTCAAAAGACAGCATTCAATTTATTCCCTGGTGCCCCGTCCTCTGCAACAATGGTAAGTCACACCAATTTACCAAGAAAAGCCAAAATTGCACAATTTGGGAATTTCGTAGTTCCACAGAGGAGCACCGGTATGTCTGGTTCTAAAAATGGTAATCTATGTGACCCTCTTATCAATCAGTTTAATATGTAACAGTATGTAAGACAGGGTCTTTCCCATCATGCACAGAGGCTGATCGGAGCACAGTAGTCGCACCTCAATACATCTACCCCTGGTGCAGCATCCGTACTTAGTAGACCCACAGTTGTTGTTTAGTTGTACAATCGCATTTGACTCTTCGCGACTCTGTGGACCAGGTACATCTCTGCCTCTCTGGGCTCCAATAAGTTCATGTTCATTGCTTCAGTGACTACATCTATCAATCTTTGCCTCTGTCGTCCCCTTCTTGTGTCTTCAATCTTCCCCAGCATCAGAGTCTTTTATAGGGAATCCTGCCGTCTCATGATATAGCCAAAATATTTGAGCTTCAGTCTTCCTAGTGAACAGTTCGTCTTATTTCCTGAAGTACTGATTGATTGGATCTTCTTGCAGTCCAAGGGACTCTAAGCAGTTTTCTCCAACACCACTAGTCAAAGGCTTCCATTCTACGGCATTCAGACTTCTTTAAGGTCCAGTTCTCACATCCTTTTGTTTTTAATGGGAATACCATAGTTCCAACTATGAGGACCTTTGATGATACTTTACAACACAGTTAATTACAACAAAACCACATCAGACCAGTAAAGTGCAAGCAGAGCAGCTCTGGGACAGGCCGAAGTCCCGGACATTATAATGGCTGATGCAGGTAATGGGGCAAAGCGTGGGCGAGTACAGGGGTTCCTGACAGTAACAATGATCGGTTTAATCATTTATTTTTTATTGTTTATAAACTTAAATTTGTCTATTTTCAGGTTGGCAACTAAAATACCCAATGAACTGAATATGTGTCATTTCACTCATTATACTTTGTTATAGTCCGGAGTTACATCTTCTTGTGTGAATTTTAACATCATTGTTGCTTTCTGTAATATCTAGTAGAAAATGTGTTTATTTAGGTTTAAACACTTATGGGGTAATCACAACTTGCAAGTTATACTTTCACTGGTCCGTACAAGCATATAATCACCTAGTTCATTGTTTTTGTTTGGTTGCTATATCATTATCAGTGATTACTCATTGATTCATGCTGTGTTAAAGCTGGACATAAGTATGAGCCTTTGATCTCAAAGAACCAGTACATAATTAAGAATTGTTTGATGTAAAATGTATAAGACGATCTGTGACATTGTTTTTGTTGGTTTTCAGAATCTAAAATTCTTTTGGTTTTATTTCAATTGAATCTTAAAGTAAATTATTTTCTATGTTAAGTTTTAAAGATGTGCTGCACATCGCGTCTTCCACCTCTGTGCTAGTGAAAGAAAACAGTGAACTAGAAAACTGGCTGTCTACGAAGTCAAGATGAAGAGCAGTAAATTGTGAGGCATGCTACATGTATCAGTTGGTGGTTCTTTCTGATGCCATCCTTTGAACAGAAGATATTACATTTTACGACCCAAGCCCTGAAGAAGCCATATGAGATGAAACGCGTAGTAGGTGGTATTGGAGAATGTAAATAGGTCTTTGAGTTGGATAACCTAGTGGGATTATTGTTCCAACTGCTGACAAAAGGTCAGGCATCATTGAGGAGATGAAGGAGCTTCAACTTCCTTTTCCACTTAGAGACTGGGGGAACTTTTTGTTTACATGCTCAAAATATGTACATATAAATGCACTACAAAATGTGAGCTGGATGTGCATTTGTTTTTTGTTATATTAAGTTTTTTAATAATACTACATTCAGAGATTTTTTGGGACATTTTAACGCTAACCGATTCAATTGCAAGCCTGCATCTAGCAGGATCGTGGCCGTATGTCTGGAGGTTACGGGCCGAAAGCCAACTCCGTAAACCATGCACTGGTCCGTATCAGTTCAGGGCGGGAATATGATCAATTAAGCAAGAATGTAAGCTCCCATTTCAAAACAGCCAATAGAAAATGAGACCGCCATCATTACGGCATTAAAAACATGGAAGTTACATGTCAATCAATTAGGTTTGAGTGTCCGATATGCGATCAGACTCAAACTCTCAAAATAAAGAGTTATGAAAATGAATGCCAATACTGTTATAGTCCATGTGGGTGGCCTGATATGTATTAAATCATTGATTCCCGAGATTGATATAACCCCAAAATGAAACGTAAAAATATGTTTTCTTTTACTGAGGATTTGCGGGCTTGAGACTGTTGTGCAATTAATTCTAATGTCTGTCATCACTTTCCCTATTATTTACAGTGCAGTAGTGATTTATTATTTGCATTTACAGTGTTGCGATCAGGTGTTTAACCCCCTTGCGGGTCCTCTCTAGCACTTGTGGGATTTTCTTCTACATTTGCCATTTACGGGTGTGAAAACATTTTCAGCCTTGGGGAATTGGAGCAATTGAATAGCAATTTGCGATTTTAGCAATCGTAACTCTTGCGGAATAGAAAGATCAAAGCCTTCGGAAGGTTGTAAGTTCTGAATTTAACCATCAGAGTTTTCAAGCCCGTAACCCATAAATCGTTTGGAGGCCGTAAAAGACACCAATTGAATAGCAAATCAACTTACGGCCTCCAGTAACTTACAATTGCTCAATTGAATAGGGCTCAGTGTATAGTAAATACAGCGATGCACATCTCAGGCACTGTAATACTTAGTAGCCCCACCCCAATGTGAGTGCAATGCCATTCTTTTAAATGTCTGAATGTAAATTGTTGACCTCAGTATACCTTGAAAACATTGACATAATGGAAATGAGACAAATGTCACCTCGTACGTTTAGCATTGCGGTAGCAACAAACAAAGTTCTAATTTAACAATATTACATCTGATAACATTTAGATAACAATGTGCTGCATTTAATATCAAAACTTGAAATCATATATTTAATTACATCCAGCTTTGCTACAAAGTCTTTCCCTGGGCATCCTTGATAACATATGTTTGTATAGAGATAAACATCAGAGCTATGTAAATCAGACTGTCGGCTTCAGAAGTAATGTCACTCGATAAAGTGAAATTGGTCACTACATTCATGAGAAGTAGCAGGAAATTAAAGTAAAGGCACCGGCGATTGCTACAGCAACCTCGAATAAAGAGCCCGGCTTTCTTCACACATGTAAAGTGCACTGAGCCATCAGGGTTCATTAACTTCCCATTTCTCACTAAATTGTAATATATTGCATTGCTTAAATACAAAAGAATTTACCTTTCTGAAGATTTTATATGCATTTCTTTGAGAAATCCAACATGGAGAATTTATCTAGATCCCTAAAATGAACTGATTTTAAATAGAAACAGCAATATTTCAGATTTTTATTTGAGTAGCGCTGGATTTCATCACAATTATATTCTCCTCTTTTTATCCAGATACAGCACAGATGGAGAAGGTCCTGGGTCAAATCCCAATAAAGACACTTTTGGATTGCTACCTTGTTGTGGTGAAGGAGCTTGTGTATCTCAGTAAAGGAGTGAGCTCTTCCATGTAGGGTCACACAAGATGGACAGGTCATAGCAGAGAGGTCAGACAACCCACTCCAGTATTTTTGCCAAGAAAACCATAATGGTCATATATATATATATACAGTAGTACAAATAAGGAATAGTACATTAGTGATTCTATTTGAATGTCTAAAAAATAAGTTAATAAAAACGTATTTCCTGCTCAAATTTCTCAAAAATACAGTATATGCACTGCATTCTGGGAAAACTGGGCGGGACACAATTTGAGCAGGAAAAAAGTTTTTATTAACTTACTAGCAACTTGCCCGGCAAAAATGACGGCAAAAAAATGTGAAGCCTGGCAATGCTGTTTGCCACACAATGGGAGCCTCTCCCCTCTACTTTACTTTCCTCGGGATGAGCGCCTTTGGCACTCATCACGGGCCTCGCAATCTCTCCCTCTGACTACTTCCTCTCTTGTGTTTCATTTCCCCCCTCCTCTTCCTCCCTTGTGTCTCCTTCCCCCCCTACCTTCCCTCCTGTGTTTTTACCCCCGCTCCCTCCCCTCTGTCTCTTTTTCCCTCTCCCTCCGCTGTGTCTCTTTCCCCTCTCTCCCTCCCCTTTATTCCCCATGTTTCTTCGCCCCTGTGTCTCTCCCCCCTGTGTCTCTTCCCCCTTTATTTCCCTTCCCTGTGTCTCTTGCTCTCCCTCTCCCTCCGCTGTGTCTCTTTCCCCCCTCCCTCCCCTGTGTCTCTTTTCCCTCCTGTGTCTCTTTCCCTCGTGTCTTCTCCCCTGTGTCTCTTCCCACCCCCTCGTGTCTCTTTTCCCCATTTTCCTCCCCTGGGTCTCTTCCCATCCTCCTCTCCCTCCCCTGTGTCTCTTTTCCCCTCCTCTAATTCCCCTGTGTCTCTCCTCCGTCCTTTGTGCCTCTCCCCCTCCTTCCCTGTGTGTCCCCTACTCCTCCTCTCTCCTCCTCTCTCTCTCCTCCTCTGTCTTGTTGCGCCGCAATGCGCATGCACACCCCACCGTGCAATGCGCATGCGCGGCCTGTTGCGGCAATCGTAGTTGTCAAAGCGTGATGACAAATCTCGGTTTGACAACTATTATATGTGATTTTTTAGACATTCAAATAGAATCACTAATGTACCATACCTTATTTGTAACAATTGCTATATATATGTATATATATATATATATATATATATATATATATATATATATATATACACTTCGATACTATTGTTATTATTATTATTAATAATTATAATTATCTGTATTTATGCAGAAATAGCATTTTCTGTAGTGATATTTACAAGGTTACAGTTTGATACAGTGGATACCGAGAGCAAATTACAAAGGAAAACAAAGTATCATGTATTAGGAAACAGAAATACAGTACAGTACTACACAATAAAGTGAAGGATAAAAGCTGAGGTTCCTGATCTGAAAACCTTGGAATCTATAAGCTGTGGTTTAGGATTTGAAGAGGGTAACAGATGTAAGATGACAATGATAAAGGCAAATAAATCTATGTCTGGTGTGAGAACATTTATAGTTTTGGTCCCTAGTATTTTATTGTAAAAATTTCCAAAGGCAACATTTGTGGAACCGCTCTCATACCTTCTCTCTCATAGGACCTCCCAAGTCATCAAAATAATAGAATTTTTTTTTTGTCACACACAAAGTCTAAATCAGTGTGTGACAATGACCACAAAACCCAACCCAGTGCCTATGGTTCTTCCCTTGTTTGCAACCCGGTTGGGAGATGTGCCGATGTACAGTCTACACGTACTGGAGAAATGAAGATAAGGGATGAGACTTGCTGGCACCACTGCCAAACCTGGGAATTCCCTCCTTCTGGTATCAGCATCAGAACCTGATGCTTTGGTTAATTAGTGGACAATGGGAGAGACTCAGGAGGAGGGAGGTTTAAGTTGGGTATGTGGATGTATTGTCTGTTTCCTATTTAATGTAAGATTGGACTGTTGTTCAGTCCCCTAAAAAACTGCTCACCCATCCCCAATAAAGTCACTTCTGGTCAACGATTACAAGCTTTACTTCATTAGCTCAGATATGCTATTTTATACTATTTTCAAATAAGAATCTCTGCACTCTGCCTATGGTCACTGAGAATAGTCATACCCACCCAATATCCTAACTGAGCTCCAGAGTGTGCCGACCCTGCTGGTCCCGTATCGACACAAAGAGGGTCCTAAGAAAAGTCTCTAAAGCACACCTACAGGTCAGGGTTTGAGAACAGAGGGCTCAATCATACTTAACAAATAACTGCTTATCTAAACTGTGGATGTAATCTGAGGGAACCAATAAATCACAATCATCTCACAGCATCCCAGATATTGTGTCCAAAGAAAAAAGAAACATTTCAGCAATATAATATAAATAGAACATGGAAATATCTGCTCATGGATTGAGAGCTGGCTAAAAGACAGGAAATCAAGGGTTGTTGTAAATGGAACATACTCAGATTGGACTAATTTGGTAAGTGGGGTTCCTCAGGGCTCAGTATTAGGTCCTCTCCTTTTTAACATATATATCAATGACTTATAAGTAGGACTGGAAAATATTGTTTCCATTTTTTGCTGATGACACAAAGTTGTGCAAGGTAATTAAATCAGATAATGATGTACCCCCCCCCCCCCCCCAATGAATTTACATAAATTGGAGGAATGGCCGGCTAAATGGCAGATAAGATTTAATACAAATAAATGTAACGTTATGCATTTGGGAAGGAAAAATATCCATGCAATTTATAATTAATTTATAATCTTAATAGAACAATTCTAGGGATATCAGACATAGAAATGGATTTAGGAGTACTTGTGGACAACCACCTACAGTGCCTTGCAAAAGTATCCCCCCCCCCCCCCCCCTTGGCCTTTTTTCGTGTTTTGTTGGCTCACAACCTGGAATTAACATGGATTGTTTGAGGATTTGCATCATTTAATTTACAGAACATGCCCACAACTTTGAAGATGTTTTTTTTTATTGTGAAGCAAACAACAAATAGGACAAAATAACATAAAACGTCAATGTGCATAATTATTCACCCCTCTAAAGTCAATGCTTTGTAGAGGCACCTTTTACCGCAATCACAGCTCCAAGTTGCTTTGGATAAGTCTCTATGAGCTTGACACATCTTACCACTGGGATTTTTGCCCATTCCTCGTTGCAAAACTGCTCCAGCTCCTTCAAGTTGGATGGTTTGCACTTGTGAACAGCAATATTTAAGTTTGACCACAGGTTTTCTATTGGATTGAGGGCTGGTCTTTGACTAGGCCACTCCAACACATTTACATGTTTCCCTTTAAACCACTCAAGTGTTGCTTTAGCAGTGTGTTTGGGCCCATTGTCCTGCTGGAAGGTGAACCTCAGTCCTAGCCTCAAATCACTCACAGAGTGGTACAGGTTTTGCTCAAGAATATCCCTGTATTTAGCACCATCCATCTTTCACTCAACTCTGACCAGTTTCCCAGACCCGGCTGCTGAAAAACATCCCCACAGCATGATGCTGCCACCACCATGTTTCACTGTGGGGATGGTGTTCTTTGGGTGATGTGATGTGTTGGGTTTGCGCCAGACATAGAGTTTTCTTTGATGAATAAAAAGTTCAATTTTAGTCTCATCAGACCAGAGCACCTTCTTCCATACATTTTGGGAGTCTCCCACATGCCTTTTCACAAACTCAAAACGTGCCATTTTGTTTTTTGCTGAAAGTAATGGCTTTCTTCTGGCCACTCTGCCATAAAGTCCAACTCTATGGAGCGTACGGCTTATTGTCGTCCTATGTACAGATACTCCAGTCTCTGCTGTGGAACTCTGCAGCTCCTCAAGGGTTACCTTAGGTCTCTGTGCTGCCTCTCTGGTTAATGCCCTTCTCGCCCGGTCCGTGAGTTTTGGTGGGTGGCTGTCTCTTGGCAGGTTTGCTGTTGTGCCATGTTCTGTCCATTTGGTTATGATAGATTTGATGGTAAGGTTGTCCCTTACTTGTTTGGAGAGTTCCTAGGTCTTTATGGCAGTGTTTGTTAGTGGTGCCTCTTGATTAGGTGTTGCAGCCCCTGGGGCCTTTCAAAACAGGTGTGTATATGTAATGACAGATCATGTGACACTTAGATTGCACACAGGTGGACATAATTTCACTAATTATGTGACTTCTGAAGGTAATTGGTTGCACTAGAGCTTTTTATGGGCTTCATAACAAAGTGGGTGAATATATACGCACATGCCAATTTTCTGTTTTCTATTTCTAAACAAATAGTTTTATGTAAATATTTTTCTCATTTCACTTCACCAACTTAGACCTTAAGGCTGTAATGTAACAAAATAGGTAAAAAGTCAAGGGGGGTGAATACTTTTGCAAGGCACTAATATAATTCTGCCACTATACAAATCCCTAGTATGCCCTCATTTGGAAGATGGAGGACAATTTTGGGCACTACTTAAAAAAAAGTACTGAGAAGGGCAACAAAACTAAAAGAAAAAAAGGAGCCTATGAGGAGATATGATTACCTTATATAAATACATCCAGGGTCAGTATAAAGATTTGTTGTGAACTTTTTGTGCCAAGAGGTTTTCAACTGACAAGAGGACATCCCTTGAGGTTAGAAGTAAAAAGAAAGAAAAGGGTTCTTCACAGTAAGGGTGGTTAATCTGTGGAATTATCTACCAAAAGAGGTGGTAACAGTGGATTTGATAGATAACTTTACAAAGGGTTTCGATTTATTTTTTAACAAAAAGGGCATTGAGGCTTATCCTGGATAATTAAAGAGGGAGTATTGATCCAGGGAGAAATCCGATCACCAATAGCTGGGGTCAGAAAGGAATTTTTTTTTCCTTTATGAGACAACTGGCAAATGTTTTCATGTTTTTTTTTTCTGTTTGCTTCCTCTGGATTAATTCATAATTAATAATTCATAATTAATACCAGGTAACAAATAATCCATATAGAGATCTAAAAATTGTTCAACTTGATGGACTTAACATCTTTATTCAATCTCAATTACTATGTAACTATGTAACTATATTGCTACTCACCTTCTGGAGCTCTACCTTGACGTGGTGAAGGGGCATGTGAACTTCAATGAAGCTATGAGCTATACACCCAAAATTGGCAGATCACAGCAGAGAGTTAAGACAAATCACATTCCACTGGAAAAGGAAATGGCAACCAACTCCAGTATCATTGCCAAGAAAACCTTATGGATAATTGCTTGTTGTGATACAGTGCATAGGATCATGGAGAGTCGGACACGACTAAATGACTAAACAACAAATATTGCTACTATGAACTGGATGTTTATTGTATAGAATTCCCATGGTGTAAAATCCCACCTGTATATGGTGTAAATGTGGAGGTGTTTGCTGATGATTTGATATCATACCAACTGGTGTAACAGCGCATTTAATTTATTAATCTCCTAGTTAATAGCAAAACTTCTCCCTAGAGGAATTGCTTACTCAGACATTACTGAAAATGTACAAACAATTAAAATTATAGTGTGAAGGCGGAAAGATGTGCCAATAAACTATTTTATTGGTGCAGAACTGATATCTCGTGTGGACTTCCAGGCAACTCCCATTCTAATCCATGGAGTGGTAAACAAGTCTCTCTTTGATCATAAAATAACTGCAGTGTAATCACTATATGTTGCTCCCACATATCCTTAAGGTGAACGATGCCATAATTACTTTGCATTCTAATATTAATTAAACGTAATGCTTATAGTGCAGCATTTTTGCTTATTCAATGGCTGCACATGAAACCCTTCAAGTAAAATTGATTGCACATATCAGTGGTAGGTAGAAAGTGCCCAGGGGTCTCATGTGCCCCTTAGACACTTCCCATGCAACCCCTCAGCCTTATCTATGGAGATCATGCTCTTTTTCAACAATATACAATCCATTACATATCTGTGGAACTAGCAAATTATATGCAAGTGTGTTCCTAAATACTTTTTCTCATTATCTACACCTCTCATTCCCTACAGCACGTTTACAGTTTACTTTGGGTAAAAAAAATATCTAAAGCACTGAGAAGCCCTCTTAAGAACTCAGGGTGCCACATATGTAGCCCTTAAGTGACAAAGGTTGCCCGTCACTGTCATATAAAATACAAAAAATTGTTGGAATATAAGAATTTATATCTCAATCTACACTGCCTACTCTATCCATATAAAACATTTGGCTTTATTCAATCCTCATTAAAGAATTACGCATATCATTTAATTTATTATTCTCTACTCGTTTATGGGAGAGAAAAACATTTGAAAAGAAAATTATCATATGCTTTAACACTAACAGCCTTAAAATTGCAATTCGGCCAATTGAATAGGGCTCTAAGCACATAGCATATTGTTTTTAGAGATTGTTTTAGTTAGTGAAGACCTTGCTTTTGGATAGAAGTTCACTAAAAACTTCTGTAAAAAATATGCTCTGTGCTCGTATAGAGCCCTATTCAATTGGCTGAATCACGATTTAATAAGGCTGTATAACTTTTTGTGACCCTGCTATATTCCTTCTCAAGCTTTATTGTTTTTCAAGTCCTTAATATGTGTAGATATTTACGGCTCAAACACCGTCTTTCCTTTTATCTAAAACCCTGTGTATAGACTACTCATTTAATGAAGAGCTGTTATCTACCGATATCTGTAAGGCAGTAATACTGAATCTTCCAGAATCCATTCCTCTTAATAAATTAGATGTATCTGTACAAAAAATATCATATTCTTTAAAGAGATATGGAACATTCCTGGGTGTTACTAGGTATATAATATCCCTGTGTATCTATTTACTTTAATGCACTGTATTTTATAATAAGCGTTTATAAGCTGGTAAATCAAACAAATAGTCCCTGTATGGGTCTGCCCACTGCAGCGTATGCAGACACAGGTTGTAGGGCTGGATGTGCAGTGTAGTGTCCTAGCCTAGCAGGGACCCTGTCTCATCAGCATGGTGCAGAATGTTGATTAAAAGATGGTTAGTGATTGGTTAGTATGAGACACAGCACTGCAGAATCAGAAGAGTCTGTGTCTTTGTGAGTTGCAGAGGGCAGACATATAAAGGGATTATTTGTTTGAAAACTGCAAACAAACAATCTAAGTGTATTCCTTTCAGTTCTTTAGATACTCTAATGCCAAGGAGAAAAAAATGT